>CM060623.1:335000-377500 GCA_030578275.1 Meda fulgida
CCACTCACTCTCACTCTCACTCTCACTCACACTCACTCGCTGACTCGCTGACTCTCACACTCACTCACTTGACTCACACACTCACTCACTGACTGACTCACTCACTGACTGACTGACTCACTCACTGACTGACTGACTCACTCACTGACTGACTGACTCACTCACTGACTGACTCACTCACTCACTGAATGACTCACTCACTGAATGACTCACTCACTGAATGACTCACTCACTGAATGACTCACTCACTCACTGACTGACTGACTCACTCACTGACTCACTCACTCACTCACTCACTCACTCACTCACTCACTCACTGACTCACTCACTCACTGACTCACTCACTCACTGACTCACTCACTCTCACTCACACACTCACTCTCACTCTCACTCACACTCACTCGCTCACTCGCTGACTCGCTGACTCTCACACTCACTCACTCACTCACTGACTGACTCACTCACTGACTGACTGACTCACTCACTGACTGACTGACTCACTCACTGACTGACTGACTCACTCACTGACTGACTGACTCACTCACTGACTGACTCACTCACTGAATGGCTCACTCACTCACTGGCTCACTCACTCACTGGCTCACTCACTCACTGACTCACTCACTCACTGACTCACTCACTCACTGACTCACTCACTCACTGACTCACTCACTGACTCACTCACTGACTCACTCACTGACTCACTCACTGACTCACTCACTGACTCTCTCACTGACTCTCTCACTGACTCTCTCACACACTCTCTCACTCACTGACTCACTCACTCACTGACTCACTCACTCACTGACTCACTCACTCACTGACTCACTCACTCACTGACTCACTGACTCACTGACTCACTCACTCACTGACTCACTCACTCACTGACTCACTCACTCACTGACTCACTCACTCACTGACTCACTCACTCACTGACTCACTCACTGACTCACTCACTGACTCACTCACTGACTCACTCACTGACTCACTCACTGACTCACTCACTGACTCACTCACTGACTCACTCACTGACTCTCTCACTGACTCTCTCACACACTCACTCACTGACTCACACACTCTCTCACTCACTGACTCTCTCACAAACTCACTCACTGACTCTCTCACACACTCACTCACTGACTCTCACTGACTCTCACTGACTCTCACTGACTCTCACTGACTCTCACTGACTCTCACTGACTCTCACTGACTCTCACTGACTCTCACTGACTCTCACTGACTCTCTCACTCACTGACTCTCTCACTCACTGACTCTCTCACTCACTGACTCTCTCACTCACTGACTCTCACACTCACTGACTCTCACACTCACTGACTCTCACACTCACTGACTCTCACACTCTCAATCTCTCACACTCTCAATCTCTCACTGACTCACTCACTGACTCACTCACTGACTCACTCACTGACTCTCTCACTGACTCTCTCACTGACTCTCTCACTGACTCTCTCACTGACTCTCTCACTGACTCTCTCACTGACTCACACACTCTCTTACTCACTGACTCTCTCACAAACACACTCACTGACTCTCTCACACACTCACTCACTGACTCTCACTGACTCTCTCACTCACTGACTCTCACACTCTCAATCTCTCACACTCACTCACTGACTCACTCACTGACTCACTCACTGACTCACTCACTGACTCTTACACTCTCACACTCACTCACTCACTCACTGACTCTCATACTCACTCACTGACACTCACTCACTCACTGACTCTCACACTCACTGACACTCGCTCACTGACTGACACTCGCTCACTGACACTCACTGACTCACTGGCTCACTGGCTCACTGGCTCACTCGCTGACTCGCTGAATCGCTGAATCGCTGACTCTCACACTCACTCACTGACTCTCAAACTCACTCACTTGACTCTCAAACTCACTCACTTGACTCTCAAACTCACTCACTTGACTCTCAAACTCACTCACTTGACTCTCAAACTCACTCACTTGACTCTCAAACTCACTCACTTGACTCACACACTCACTCACTGACTGACTCACTCACTGACTGACTCACTCACTGACTGACTCACTCACTGACTGACTCACTCACTGACTGACTCACTCACTGACTGACTGACTCACTCACTGACTGACTGACTCACTCACTGACTGACTGACTCACTGACTGACTGACTCACTCACACTGACTCACTCACACTCACTGACTCTCACTCACTGACTCTCACTCACTGACTCACTCACTGACTCACTCACACACTCACTCACACACTCACTCACACACTCACTCACACACTCACTCACTCACTCACTCACTCACTCACACACACTCACACACACACTCACACACACTCACTCACTGACTCTCTCACACACTCACTCACTGACTCTCACTGACTCACTCACTGACTCACTCACTGACTCACTCACTGACTCACTCACTGACTCACTCACTGACTCACTCACTCACTGACTCACTCACTGACTCACTCACTGACTCACTCACTGACTCACTCACTGACTCACTCACTGACTCACTCACTGACTCACTCACTGACTCACTCACTCACTCACTCACTCACTCACTCACTCACTGACTCACTGACTCACTGACTCACTCACTCACTGACTCACTCACTCACTGACTCACTCACTCACTGACACTCGCTCACTCACTGACACTCGCTCACTGACTCACTGACTCACTCACTCACTGACTCACTCACTCACTGACTCACTCACTCACTGACTCACTCACTCACTGACTCACTCACTCACTGACTCACTCATTCACTCACTCACAATAGAACTCACTGACTCACTGACTCTCATACTCACTCATTGACACTCACTCACTCACTCACTGAGTCACTCACTCACTCACTCACAATAGAACTCACTGACTCACTGACTCTCATACTCACTCATTGACACTCACTCACTCACTCACTCACTGACACTCGCTCACTGACACTCGCTCACTGACACTCGCTCACTGACTCACTCACTCACTGACTCACTCACTGACTCACTCACTGACTCACTCACTCACTCACTCACTCACTCACTCACTCACTCACTGACTCACTGACTCACTCACTGACTCACTCACTGACTCACTCACTGACTCACTCACTGACTCACTCACTGACTCACTCACTGACTCACTCACTCACTGACTCACTCACTCACTGACTCACTCACTGACTCACTCACTGACTCACTCACTGACTCACTCACTGACTCACTCACTGACTCACTCACTGACTCACTCACTCACTCACTCACTCACTGACTCACTCACTCACTGACTCACTCACTCACTGACTCACTCACTCACTGCTGACTCACTCACTCACTGACTCACTCACTCACTGACTCACTGACTCACTCACTCACTGACTCACTCACTCACTGACTCACTCACTCACTGACTCACTCACTCACTGACTCACTGACTCACTCACTGACTCACTCACTGACTCACTCACTGACTCACTCACTGACTCACTCACTGACTCACTCACTGACTCACTCACTGACTCACTCACTCACTGACTCACTCACTCACTGACTCACTCACTCACTGACTCACTCACTCACTGACTCACTCACTCACTGACTCACTCACTCACTGACTCACTCACTGACTCACTCACTGACTCACTCACTGACTCACTCACTGACTCACTCACTGACTCACTCACTGACTCACTCACTGACTCACTCACTGACTCACTCACTGACTCACTGACACACTCACACACTGACACACTGACACACTGACACACTGACTCTCACACGCACACACACACACTCACACAGTCAGTGTAAAGATGTTTTAATGATCTAACCTGGTGCAGGAGAGAAGAGAGGAGTTCCGAGATCAGCGTCCAGCTCTTCTGTGTGTACACCCTCTTCTCCAGAAGAACAAACACACACAACAGACACCAAAACAAGCATGAATATTTGATGAATATCATTTTGACAGAATGACAGAATAACAGAATAAAAAGTGCAGGATTACACAGCGCTAGTTCATGTGCGTATGCCATGGAGGAAATGTGTTTTCAGATGATTTCAGATTTAATTGAGGCTTTACCATATTTTGTACGTTCACCGATCAACGTTTATATATTCGTATGGGTTTACTTTACAATCTCTTTAACGTTTTGAAACATCAGAGTTTTGGGTGAACACTTTCAATAGAGGGACAGAAATCTCTCAGAGTTTATTATTGTTTATTATTATTTATGACAAGAGCTTAACTAAATGATGACAGGATTTATATTTTTGGGTTTAAGGCTTGTTTAAAAATCTGTTTTCCTCATAATATTCAGATCTGTGTAATGATCCGAGGCAAGCTGCAGATGAAGGACGCCCTCTGCTGGAGAGAGTGTGAGTGTGTGTGTGTGTGTGTGTGTGTGTGTGTGTGTGTGTGTGTGTGTGTGTGTGTGTGTGTGTGTGTGTGTGTGTGTGTGCGTCTCAATAACAGATGCGGGTCTTGAGCACAAACAGCAGTAATGAGGGCTGCTGCTTAATGAATGATTTAAAAAAATATATATTTTAATATGTGTCTCCAGTATCGCTAGCAAAGCATCAAACCGAGCCTCTGACATCCTGAAATAACTTTGAATTTCTCGGGATAATCCCGCAGCGAACTCTTCTTCTCTACGCAATCTCAGGATTGGATGGACCAATATTTCCTCTTTTTCCCCTCTTTTAAGAAGACAAGAAGACTTAAAGGACAACTCCGGCGCAAAATGAACCTTTGGTCTAATTACATATTGGTACATAGTCAACCGTTCTCTGAGATTTGTTTTCATGATTATCGAATGTAAAGAGTTTTATCTCTAAAAACTGTTTAGCTTATAACGCTAGTATATAGGGCATAGACTAATGAAAATAAAAATCGCTAGTTAATACCACTAACAAGGCTCAAAATAGCCCAACACTAACACGGTAGCATAATGAGGGTCCCTACCTGCAAACTGAAGCATTGAGAACGTTGTAAGTGTACAGACAGTTTAATAAGAAAATATTTTATAAAGACAGTCCACTTCATGTATACAGGCAGGAGCCATCTTTGGAAAACCGTCTCGACCAGTCGAATCATGAACGCAGAGCCAAGTGCGCTGGTGAGATGTGAACGAGCCAGAAGTTGTGATAAGGTGAGCGAACAGTAGGCTACGTGTGCATATTGGTCCCAGTATGGGTCGCCGCCTCCAATTGATTTTCGGGACATGGAAAAAAAATTTGAGTACAGCCTTGTTTATCAAAGCGGAGAAATCTTCAGACTGTACAAAACAATGGTTCTCTTGGGTGTCGCAACTCAACAGGTCTCACTCCATGCAACACAGGCACTCCTGTTCAGTGTCCATAGCTTTACAATGTCCGCAGGTACACCACCAGTTTCCCGAAGTACGAGGGTGTGTTGTGGCATTGACCACCGGTAGCTCTCTCTCTCTCGTACCTCTTTCACGGAGCTCCTGCAGCTCTTCATCTGTATATTCCGGCTCGAAAAGATAAGACCGTCCATCAAATATAAAAGGTTCGTCGGTTGAATAATCCGACATTTCTGTGTATCTTATGTAAGAACTAAGTCTTTTTTTTTTCTCTGTTGCTTTCAGTGCTTCTCTTATGCACTCAGTACTTTCTTCCGGAAACAACGGATTAATGAGATTCCAAGACAGTTCAGCGCACTTGGCTCGGAGTTCATAATTCGACTGGTCGAGACTGGTTTCCAAAGATGGCTCCTGCCTGTGTACGCGAAGTGGACTGTCTTTATCTTATAAAATATCTTCTTATTAAAGTGTCTGTACAGTTACAACGTTCTCAATGCTTCAGTTTGCAGGTAGGGACCCTCATTATGCTACCGTGTTAGTGTTGGGCTATTTTGAGCCTTGTTAGTGGTATTAACTAGTGATTTTTATTTTCATTACTCTATGCCCTATATACTAGTGTTATAAGCTAAACAGTTTTTAGAGATAAAACTCTTTACATTCGATAATCATGAAAGCAAACCTCAGAGAACGGTTGACTATGTACCAATATGTAATTAGACCAAAGGTTAATTTTGCACCGGAGTTTTTATATTGTTTTGCGATTTTTTCCGCAACGGATTAAATAATACGCATGGGACTCAGTGTGCAAGGTTTCTGTGCGTGATTAATTTTTAGGATGACGAATACAAAAAACATATGAAATACATACGAACATTTTGGCCTCAGTGTGGAAGGACCTTAAGCCTGGAAAATGCATTCCTCGAGACATGCAGACTTTGCTAAGCGCAGGCCTTACGTTATCTAGCCAGGCATAGAGTAGCTTTAGAAACATCAGATTACCATGGCATCCGTACAGCGCAGAATGAAGAGTGTGCTAACTAGTCCTGACGCATTAGTGTTGGTCTTACCATCATCTTCACAGTCCTCCAAAGGTTTGGGCGGTTTGTCCTGACACCGAGGATCAATCCATGAGGTTGTCTTTGTGTTGTGGCTATAAACAACAGCATCACTGGCATTCATATTAACATAATAAAATCCTAAGTAATTAAGTGTATATTAGACATTTAGATTCTGATTCTATCAAGCACATTAATGCTGACACTATTAGCCACTACACCAGGGGTCGGCAAGTAAGTTTGGCATTGGGACAAAAAACTGTTTTGCCACTAGATGGTGGTCCAGAACATAATTTTAAAAATTACTTGAGGAAAAATACAAGTAGAATTGGCTGTGACAGACTGTTACAGTGTCTTTTTTGACTGGAAGTGAGCTGTAGTAGGACAGTCATTAACAATAAGCCACATTTGTGCCTGTTGCCGACCCCTGCACTACACAAGAAATAGACATGCGTTCATCTTTACAAAATGTGTGTGTGTGAATGATCTTGTACCATGATAACAGTACCATGGTATTCTATGAAGAGTCTCGGACTACCATTCAGCTGCATGAATGTAGTCTTCACTCAGTATCACAGTATAACATGCTAAAAAAAACAGCTAAGATCATCTTAAACCAGCCAAGACCAGCTACACTATATTACCAAAAGTTTTAGGGTGTCTGCCTTTACATGCACATAAATTTTAATGACATCCCATCCCTGAGTTGCTCCACCCTTTGCCGCTATAACAGCTTCAACTCTTCTGGGAAGGCTTTCCACAAAGTTTAGGAGTGTGTTTATGGGAATTTTGACCATTCTTCTAGAAGCGCATTAGTGAGGTCAGGCACTGATTTTGGACGAGACGTTCCTCCACACCACACCATCATCAGCCCAGTTCCTCCACACCAAACTCCTCATCCACGTGTTAATGGACCCGCTTTGTGCACTGGAGCGCAGTCATACTGGAACAGGAACATCCACAAACTCTTCCAACAAAGTTGGGAGCATGAAATTGTCCAAAATGTCTTGGTTTGCTGATGCATTAAGAGTTCCTTTCACGGGAACTAAGAGCCAAGCCCTGAAAAATAACCCCAAACCATAATCCCCCTCCACCAAACAGCCCCACACCATAATCCCCCCTCCACCAAACAACCCCATGCCATAATGCCCCCTCCACCAAACTACCCCACACCATAATCCCCCCTCCACCAAACAACCCCACACCAAAATCCCCTCCACCAAACAACCCCACACCATAATCCCCCTCCACCAAACAGCCCCACACCATTATCCCCCCTCCAAACAACCCCACCCTCCACCAAACAACCCCACACCATAATCCCCCCTCCACCAAACAACCCCACACCATAATCCCCCCTCCACCAAACTAAACCACAGCATTATCCCCCCTCCATTAAACAACCCCACACCATAATCCCCCTCCACCAAACAACCCCACACCATAATCCCCCCTCCATCAAACAACCCAACACTATAACCCCCCCTCCACCAAACAACCCCACGCCATAATCCCCCCTCCACCAAATTACCCCACACCATAATCCCCCCTCCACCAAATTACCCCACACCATAATCCCCCCTCCACCAAACAACCCCACACCATAATCCCCCCTCCACCAAACTTTACACTCGGCACAATGCACCGCCAAACCCAGACTCGTCCATCGGATTGCATCAAGCTATGTCCATCTTAAACCAGCTAAGACCAGCTAAGACCTGCTATGTCCATCTTAAACCAGCGCAGGCAACAGCGTGTGTGTGCGTGTGTATGTAAGTGTGTGAGTGTGTGTGTGTGTGTGTGTTGCACATACTCGATGAAGTACATCTCTCCGTTTTCCGTGAAGGCCGTCTCCCAGTTGTCCGGCAGCGGCCCAAGCGGGTCCAGGTCCGGAGGGAGTGGGGGGTGTGGCGCGTTGTTCAGCTCGTATGTGGGGGCGTTTTCTCTGTTTTCTCTGACCGGGCCATGAGCGTCTGGCCGGCTAGAGTCTCCTGTGCACAGCAGGGGGGAGGGGAACAGACTACGAGCTAAGAACTCTGGGTAACATACAGGAGGCGGTGGGAGAGACAGAACACTATTTATGCTTCTATACAAAAGAACAGTCACAAACACACACACACAGACACACACACACACACACACCTGTAAATGTGTTGTCACCTGTAAATGTGTTGTTCATGTCTGCGCTGCTGTCTGCATCCTCCTGCAGTTTTGTCTGCTCTACTCCGTCATGCTGCATGCGATCGCAGGACTTCTGGGAACCAATGAAACGGTCTCGCAGAGCATCATGGGTAATCACTGTCCTACTGAGAGGGTGGTTTGGCGGCTTGGGTGTCCCATAATAGTTACCTAGACAACCAAAAACCCATTAGCATGCTTGAAAAGAAAGAGGGACAGAAAGCACTGCAGTGTGTGTTAAGAGACATTTGTAAAACACACACAAACTCACTCTCAGCCCAATCCAGAAAAACAGTAGAGCATGTGGTCAATCCTCTAAAACTGACGCGAGGGATTATTTAAGTTTTTCTGCAGAAGTACACAGATATTCCAGTATGTTTGTCTCCACATTGTTTCGATGCATGCCATATTGCTTATGGTTGAAGAGTAATACCATATTTGGGCATGTGCTGTTATTACCCTGGAATATGAACATAAGAATTATTCCGTATGATATAACAGTCCCCTGGCATTACCCTCTGATACCCAAACCCTAACAGCATGATCCCAATGACACACCATCATACATGCAGATAAGCCCCACACTCACAGACACAAACACACACACACACACACACACGCTCACTCACACTCTCACTTTCACTCACACTATCACTCACTCACACTCTCACTCACACTCTCACTCTCACATTTACATGCTAACTTTCACACACTCTCACTCAATCTCACTCACACTCTCTCCCTCACATTCACACTCTCACGCTCACACTCTCTCACTCACGCTCACTCACTCACTCTCTCACACACTCACGCTCACACACTCACTCTCACACTCACGCTCATGCTCACATTTACATGCTAACTCTCATACACTCACTAAATCTCACTCACACTCTCACTCATATTCACTCTCACTCACGCTCACACTCACACTCTCACACTCACGCGCACTCAATCACACTCACACTCTCACTCACTCACACACTAACTCTCACGCTCACTCACTCACACTCTCACACACATTTACACGCACATGCTAACTCTCACACACTCTCACTCAATATCACTCACACTCCCCCTCACTATCACTCACACTCACTTTCACTCACTCTCTCTCTCTCTCACGCTCACACTCTCACTCACTCACTCTCATGCTCACACAATAACTCTCACTCTCACTCATGCTCACGCTCTCACACTCTCTCACTCTCACTCAGATGTACACGCACACGCTAACTCTCACACACTCTCACTCAATCTCACTCACGCTCTCACTCAAGCATGCTCACTAACACATTATCACACACTCTCTCTCTCTCACACACTCTCCCGCTCTCTCTCACTCAAACACACTCTCACTCACTCTCGCTCACACTCACACATTTACACGCACACGCTAACTCTCACTCAATCTCACTCACGCTCTCATTCTCTCCCTCAGACACTCACTCTCTCTCACACTCTTACTTTCACACACTCACTCACTCTCATTCACATTTACACACACACACACACACACACACACACACACACACACACACACACACACACACACACACACACTCCCACTAACTCTCACTCAAATACACTCACTCTCACTCATGCTCATGCTCACTCTCTCTCTCACACACACACACGCTAACTATCACACACTCTCACTCAATCACTTTTCACGCTCACACTCACGTTCACTCACATTTACATGCACACTTAATCTCACTCTTGCTCACTCACACTCTCACATACTCCCACTCTCACACACTCTCACTCAATCTCACTCTAGCTCTCACTGACGCTCACTATCACTCACTCACACTCTCTCTATCACTCTCTCACACTCTCACTCACTCACATTATCACTCACTCTCACTCACTCACATTATCACTCTCACACTCAAATAGACTCACACTCTCACTCAAACACACTCTCACTCACTCACACTTACACGCCCACTCACTCTCACTCAAATACACTCACTCAAACACACGCACTCTTTCACTAGCACTTATCTCACTCACGCTCACTATCACTCACTCACGCTCACTATCACTCACTCACATTTACACGCACATGCTAACTCTCACACACTATCACTCAATATCACTCACACTTCCCCTCACTATCACTCACACTCACTTTCACTCACTCTCTCTCTCTCACGCTCACACTCACTCACTTTCATGCTCACAACATAACTCTCACTCTCACTCATGCTCACGCTCTCTCATTCTCACTCAGGTATACACGCACACACTAACTCTCACACACTCTCACTCAATCTCACTCACGCTCTCACTCAAGCATGCTCACTCACACATTATCACACACTCTCTCTCACTCACACACTCTCCCGCTCTCTCTCACTCAAACACACGCTCACTCACTCCCCGATCACACTCACACACTCACATTTACACGCACACGCTTACTCTCACTCAAGCTCTCATTCTCTCCCTTAGACACTCACTCTCTCTCACACTCTTACTTTCACACACTCACTCACACTCACTCTCATTCACATTTACACACACACACACTCCCACTCAAATACACTCACTCTCACTCATGCTCATGCTCACTCTCTCTCTCTCACACACACACACACGCTAACTATCACACACTCTCACTCAATCACTTTTCACGCTCACACTCACTCACTCTCACGTTCACTCTCACATTTACATGCACACGCTAACTCTAACACACTTAATCTCACTCTCGCTCACTCACACTCTCACGTACTCCCACTCTCACTCAATCTCACTCACGCTCTCACTGACGCTCACTATCACTCACTCACACTCTCTCTATCACTCTCTCACACTCTCACTCACTCACATTATCACTCTCACACTCACACTCAAATAGACTCACACTCTCATTCAAACACACTCTCACTCACTCACACTTACACGCCCACTCACTCTCACTCAAATACACTCACACCCACTCAAACACACGCACTCATTCACTCGCACTTATCTCACTCACGCTCACTATCACTCACTCACTCAAGCTCACACTCTCACTCACATTTACACGCACACGCTAACTCTCACACACTCTCACTGTACTGTTCTCCTTGCATGTACAGATGCAATTTAACAGCCAGCCAAACTCCATCCATAAAGTACAGATGAGTCAGGATTCATCTTAGTCTTTGCCGTTTAATAAGATGCCAGGTACATTATGAATTAGGAGTAAAACTGTAAATAATAGCAAATAAACAATAATCAGAACAATAATACAATGACTAAAGACCATTCATGTAGTTCTGAAACTCTTTTCTGAAAATACCCCAAATGAAATCTGTAACATCAATTTACTTAAATGGAATTATCAGGTAACAAAGAAAATAGCAACAAATACAAATATTGATTCATATAGTGAAGTTATCACATCAAAGTGGAATGGAATCAACACATTAAATGCTATATTGAAGAAAAGCTAGGCTAATAGCTAAAGGCTATCACAAAAATAACATTAAGTAAAAGCTTCAAATAAACCTATCACAAATATATGCAAATATATATCATCAAGTATTATGTAATGAAGAATTAACTTACAGATGATGCTTTTACAAACGCAAAACAAAGGATGGCTTCCGAAGATCGAGGAGAAGCTGACTGCATGAAATGCGATCACTTATATTTCTAGAGAACTACCACAGGGGGGCGCCAGAACTAAACAACTATACAAAACAATACAAGTGACAAGTAAACTTGAAGCAGAACACTCACTATCACTCACTCACTCACTCACATTTACACACTAACTCTCACACACTCACTCAATCTCACTCACACTCATGTTCTCGTTCTCGCTCTCACTCTCACGCTTTCGCTCTCACTCACTCACACAGTATCACTCACTCACACACACACTCCCACTCTTACTCAAACTTACACACACACTCACTCAAACACACTCCCACTCACTCTCACTCTAATAGACTCACACTCTCACTCAAACACTCTAACGCACTCACTCTCACACTAACTCTCATTCACATTTACACACACATTCCCACTCACTCTCACTCATATATACTCACCCTCACACACTCTCCCGCTCTCTCTCACTCAAACACACTCTCACTCACGCACTCTCACGCTCACACTCTTACATTTACACGCGAATGCTAACTCACACACTTTCAATCAATCTCACTCATGCTCTCACTCACACTCTCACTCTCTCACAATCAATCACTCACTCACTCACTCACACTTACACACTCCAACTCACTCAAATACACTCACACTCTGTCTCACTCTCACTCACTCACACTCACGCTAACTCTCACTCAATCACTTTCACGCTCACACTCAGACACTAACTCTCACTCACATTTACACACACACACACGTGCTAACTCTCACACTCACACTTAATCTCACTGTCACTCACTCACAGTCACACTTACTCTCTCACTCACACTGTCATGCTCACTCTCTCACTCATGCTCTCGCCCTTGCTTTCACTCTCACTCTCACTATCACTCACTCACACTCAAATACACTCACACGCTCACTCAAACTCAAATAGACTCACACTCTCACACCCACTCACTCTCACTCAAACACACTCTCACTCACACACACCCACTCACTCTCACTCAAATACACTCACATTCTCACTCAAACACACTCACTCACTCACTCTCACTCTCACTTACTATCACGGTCAGTCACACTCACACACTCTCACTCAAACAAACTCACTCACTCTCACATTCTCACACACTCACTCTCACACAAACATACTCACACACTCACTCTCACACACACTCTCACACACACTCTCAGAAACACACACACACACACTTGAAGCACTCACACACCATCATATGTCCCGATCTCTAGCAGTCCTCCATGCCGGTGTAGCTCCAGGAAATCCTCCACTGACAAGAAGTTGTAATCCACACCATGAAGCTCACGGCCTCGAGGACGACGGGTCGTACCTGCAGGAGCAACAAAAACAAGAACTCCAGTCAAATCACAGACTCCAGAACTCTGGAGAACTGAACTCAGTGGAGAACTCAGTGGAGAACTCAGTGGAGAACTCAGTGGAGAACTCAGTGGAGAACTCAGTGGAGAACTCAGTGGAGAACTCAGTGGAGAACTCAGTGGAGAACTCAGTGGAGAACTCAGTGGAGAACTCAGTGGAGAACTCAGAGATGATGGCAGAGGAACAGCACTGAAACCACCTGACAAACACTGCTAAAGTCTCACAACAATCATACACTGATGGAAGCCTGGATCACTATGGAATATTGCAAAATCTTAATATGGCATAAAACACTTGTGAAAAAAGCAGCGTTTCCATCTCATGTGTTCAAGAGAACAAAATCATTACTTCCTGCTGCAAAGTATCAGTAATAAAACTAAGTTCAGGCTCTTTCCCACTCCATCATAAATGAGTGTGTCTCAGAGCATCAGACGAAACACAATAAACGCTGTCATGTTCTCTTGCGTTTATTGTGTTTCAACATCCAACATGTTATTTTGTGTGGTTAAATACTTCATTTCATATGAAAACGTAAAAACGTCATTGTCAAACGTATTTATGTATTGTTTTGTTTTATCATTATGTTTGTTTAGTTATTGATGTTTATGATTTAGTTAATAAAACTTGTGCACTTTATGTATTTGGTTCTGATTTACTGCTTGCAAAAAGTATTTTACGATCCTGATCTTGCTACTTGCTCAAAGCGCTGTACATGCTAAGAAATAATTATTCTTCTGTGGCCATGGAAGATACCCTTTTCTTAGAATAAATTAATAATCAAAAGAGTTTGTTGGACGAACTGATTAATTTATTGTAATATTAATTTAGCCATGTCAAGTCAATCCATTTAACTGACCCAAATATTCATAATTAATCATAACTCATAAATCAAAGTCAATCAATTATCAATTATTATTGATTAATTAATATTTCCTATAGCTAAGTTGCTTACAATCATAATAACTATAATCTGTGTACACACACACACACACACACACACACACACACACACACACACACACACACACACAGTGTCCGTTCAGGGCCTCCGTAGAACACGTTATATTTTTCCCCTGCCTTTCCAAGTCAGGTATTGGTCTCCGGGCTCATCCCGACATTTCAACACGCACTACAGTCTCCTGCCACAACAGCTGTCATTCATGCTTTAAATCTACAGTTCAAATTAATAATCACTGGCATATTTCATTTATCTTGAGCGAGAGCAGAGTCCCTCTGCTGGACAAACACCGAACACTATAGCCAGTCTATCTAATGCAAGTGAAATCAAAATATTACTAATTTAAGCAGTGATATCATTAGTGTTATTACACGCTTAGCCTATACACACACCAGCTTGATTATGATTTCACTTTTCTAACTAAAGTTAATGTAATGTTGCTGTTTGAGCATAAACAACATCTGCAAAGTTACGACGCTCAGGGTTCAAAGCAAAGGGAGATATTTGCTTTTACAGAAATCGCTTTTTAAGGACTACAACAAACGGCTGGAAGGAACTACAACAAGCTTCTCTCCGGGTTGGTGACATCACTAACCCTAAAATGTACATAAACCCCGCCCCCGGGAACACGCAACAAGTCAAGTCAAGTCAAGTGAAGTGTATTTATATAGCGCTTTTCACAATATAAATTCCATCAAAGCAGCTTCACAGTACCAAACAAATAACATAACAATGTTTGTTTCTTAGTGGAAAAAACATCCACGTTTGGTAGGGCTGATCAATGGTATTAATGCTTGGTTAATTAATTTGAATATCCCAACACTGGCAACACAGGGGGTGTGGCCATGTTGGGCTGTTTTTGAAAGAGTGTTGTTGTTGTTCTTTACTATGGAGCTAGAAATGTGTCTTCATTACGTGCGAGAAAATAAATGATCTGAGAGAAAGAAAAAAAAGTTTGAGAGAAAAAGTTATCACACTGATAGCAAAAAAGCATTTCATGAGAGAAAAAAGAATATTTGAGAGAAAAAGTTTTCATACCAATAGCAAAAAATAATATTTGAGACTAAAAGAAGTTTTGAGAGAAAGTATTTTCCCATAGAACATAAAAATATAAATTTTTAATTTTTACTGAGAAAAAAATTCTCTCAAAATACAAAAAATCTCAAATATGTATTTTTTGCTATCAGTGTGAAAACATTTTCTCTAAAAAAAAAAGGGTTTCTCTCAAACGCTTTTCTTTGCTCTCGATGCAATTTTGTGTCAGGATTTTGCTTTAGCTGTGAAAATTGTGTCATGGGCGGGGCCACGTTCTTTTTTTTTTTCTATTGGAACGTTCCTATTGGCCAGTCGGGTGAGCATCGTCTTGTCTTGGGAGTCGATTTGAATCATTACACCATTGTTCGCATTCGGTTCACATAGATAGATGCCTCCTCTGCCTTAGTTGAGCATGGACACTCCAATGTTTGGGTAAGATGACACACACACAACTCGATGGGTAGCTGGCTGAGCAAGTTCAGCATCACTGAAGATTAAACATAAAAAAATAGTACTCATGCAAGTTTACCTAGCATGATAGCTAATTAATAATTAGCTTTACTAGCGATTAGCAAGCTAATAATTTAATACACATTCATTCATGAATATGAGTGCTATTTTTAATGTTTAATGTTCAGTGATGCTGAACTTGCTCAGCCGGCTAACATCCAGTTGTGTGTGTCATAATCTTACATTGGAGTGTCCAGTAGAGGAGGCATCTATCTAGCTGAACCGAACGCGAACAATGGTGTAATGATTCAGTTCGACTCCCAAGACAAGACGATGCTCACCCGACTGGCCAATAGGAACGTTCCAATAGGAAAAAAAGAACGTGGCCCCGCCCATGACACAATTTTCACAGCTAAAGCAAAATCCTGACACGAGAGCAAAAAATTGCATCGAGAGCAAAGAAAAGCATTTTGAGAGAAACACTTTTTTTTTTAGAGAAAATGTTTTCACAGTGATAGCAAAAAATATATATTTGAGATTTTTTTCAAAGTATTTTGAGAGAGATTTTTTTCTCACAAATAATATTAAAAATTAAAAATTTATATATTTTTATGTTCTATGAGAAAATACTTTCTCTCAAAACTTTTTTTGTCTCAAATATTATTTTTTGCTATTGGTATGAAAACTTTTTCTCTCAAATATTCTTTTTTCTCTCATGAAATGCTTTTTTGCTATCAGTGTGATAACTTTTTCTCTCAAACGTTTTTTCTTTCTCTCAGATCATTTATTTTCTCGCATGTAAAAGACACATTTCTAGCTCCATACTTTACACCCAAGAAAGTTTTCCTAAGGCTGACAAATTAGAGAGGTTAAAATGTATTTTTAACACTGTTCCTGAACATTATAAACTCAGCGTTTGTCTATGCGCTGCACACTTTACGGAGAACAGCTTCCAGAAGAGAGCACAATACAGGACATATGCACAAAAGCTTATGCTGAAAGAAGGCGGCGTTCCCATTTTGTCGTTTATGGATCTTGTAAGTATGTCTTATTTTTAGTTGTGTTTTCTATTAACAGTTCCAATTATAAGCTTTATGTAGTTGCTATGATGTAAATGAAGGGTAAAGCGTTGCCTCCGCTAGCCTGCTAACTAACATTACAGTGTTGATGTAGTGTTTACTTGAGCTTCTGTAAGACTGTTCATCGCCCCTTAATGGGGAATTATCCATGATTTTGTGATCGATTACTGTTATTACCATAGTTTTCCAACAAATGCGATTAAATGGTGGATAACATCGTATCTATATGAAAATTTCAACAACAACAATAAAAAAAAAACACACACACACAACTCTGAAACATCCAGTAAAATCTGTGCTTGCAAAGTCCGTACATGAAATCTGTGTAGCACAATCCTCTTGTTGGTTAACATCGTCAGGGTCTGAATCGGCTCGAAATGGTTTAAAATCGAAGCCATCCTTTACAACTGAGTAGAGCTTGTAGTTATGAAGGGGAGGGACATTTCCCAAACACGTGGTGCCAATCACAACACACTGGGCCAGCTGACCAATCACAGCAGATTTCGTATTTCAGAAGGAGGGGCTTCATCGAAAACGATGCGTTCGGGACAGACTAGAGAGGACCAGTAATAATGTAAAATATGTGAAACATAGTGTTTTTTGAACAATCAAGCATGAAAACATATTCTAGTACACACCAAAAACTAAATCAAGACTTAATAAAAGGGCATATGGACCCCTTTAAAAAATTTTGTTCAATTGAATGTTTGTTGCTGTCAAACAATGGTGCGGTTTTGTTTTTCGCAAAATGATGTGATTTCAGTGCCGTTGTTAGCTAGCCTGGATGCCAGCC
This sequence comes from Meda fulgida, assembly GCA_030578275.1. Lineage (NCBI taxonomy): Eukaryota > Metazoa > Chordata > Actinopteri > Cypriniformes > Leuciscidae > Meda > Meda fulgida. Next base: position 352,904 of record CM060623.1, read on the forward strand.
CAAACCCCGTCCACAACATTTTTTGTTCGGGAAGTTCGGTCTGGATCCGTTGAGGAGTAGGCTAATTATGCTCGGCTCAGAAATCGCCGGGCCAATCAAATTGCCAGGACGGGCTTTATACGATGATAGACAGATCATCAACAGTTACGTAATCATCCACTTCACCAAAGAATGGTTGGGTTGAATTCATTTACAACAAAGATGACTGCCGTTGGAAGATTGAGATTTCACGAATAAGTCATATAGAATAAATGCGTATATGACGTGCTGTCCGAGGAGAGGGCCCCAGGCTCGGTATTCGACCCGAAAGAGTGAGGAGTCGGGTGGTGGAGGGATGTTGAAAACTGTCAAGGAGTGTTAGGTGAGTTGACAGTGAGTTCCTCTCGTGCTGATAGGGTAACGTTAGACATGGTATTGTTTGATGACAAGTTGATTGGATTGATTATTTGAACGTGCTCCACCCGAACTTTGTTTATGAAACATCATGAGTAGATTCCACCATCGCGTCTGTTATAGATGATATCGACAGCGAATTCATTTTAAAAGAGGAACAGAGAACCGCGATCAAGGCATTTGTCGGTCGGAAAGATGAATGAAGAACATGCGTCATTTACTCCGTTGCTCTGATTGGTTGTAGGTCTATCCAATTGAATGCAGAGGCATTTTCTTTCCTGGTTCGGTTAGGGTTAAATGCCCCATAATCACAGCCCAATGGAGCAGTATCAGACTCACACTCTGACTATCTGAGTATGACGAAGTCAGGCTAGTTGTTAGGATGAATGAGGAAACATTTGGTCATAAAAATGATGTTGTACATGGAAAGGTCATGGAGATTCACTGGACAGAATGAGTGTGAACCCTGAATTAACTTGCTAAGGGCACATGCAGTGATCTCACCCATCTGATTTGTGTCATAATAAAGATATCAAATATGAATACTGTTGTGTTGTTGTATAAAATGCATCTTGCAATCAGGCCCCCGTATCTCAACACACAACACAACACAACACAACACAACACTGAGGAAAGCCACGATTATTCAGGACAAATATCAAAGAAACAGAGCTAAAAGATAGGCTAAGCAATCAAGTTGAGATCTAATGTCCTCATCTCTGTGTTAACATGAACAACAGGCTGAAGCTCGTCCTGATACGTGAAACCTGTCGTCTGCCGGCTGTCACTGCGGATCATTGTGTGTCTGAACATCTGCTGCTCCACAGCCCATAATGACTGTGTGTGTTCACCGATCCTGTGATTCACGAGTCACACCATCAGCTTTCAGACAACAGATTTGGGGACAAGCATGCTTATTTTTGCTCTTGAACGCACCTCTTTTACTGCTGTCTATTACAATGCACTACTATCATCTTCATCATCATCATCATATTGAATGGGTTCCATAAAACAACAGTGAGAATGTGACCTGAGAAAACAGAATTGTAGAGAGATTTTTAAATAAACAGATAATGTTACGCTAGAGTAAGACCGGTGTTAAAGGCTACAGAGGAGGGATCTCATGAATGTACTGCAGTAAATTGACCAACTTTAACCCCAACTCAACCACAGGTTCAGAGATAAAGATCTGACTTTGGCAAAATTATTAAATGTTATTAAAGTATATTTTCTGAGTAATCCACTGTTTTGTCGAGGAGGATCAAACTGACAATTTACACCTGAGATTTGGAGCCACATGACAGCGGTGTAAAAATTACGTTAGAAAGGTGGCGGCATCATTATTTTATTTTTACACAAAGATGTGTAGGTCTATTAGTTAAATCTGTTGACTTTAGCAATCTTTGTCTCATTAAATGCCAATGGTGACAGTTAAAAAAAACTCAAGTAGTATTAAATATATCTTAATATCCTTTTAGATTCTGGTTCTTAACAAACTTTTCTTTTGGTATCTTCATTTTAAAGGCTCTCGATAGTTAAATCGCATAGATATGGGGATTTTAATGCGGCACTAAATTAGTCAATTTTACTTATTTTCAATGGTCTAAAACCATATGTGAGTAACTTATTATACAGCTGATACTTGTGTTTAAAGAGGAAAGTCTGAAGAATAAATAATACTGAAACTAGAAATGGATCTTGTTTCCTGCTATCAAAACAACTGCATACAACACACCTCTCTGACGCTGAGTGGCAAAATATGTTTTTAATACACATTTCATAGTTGTTACGATCCCGTCTTTTCTTTCTCTACCTGATGGTGGCAGTATAACATCCGACTGTGATGTTCGCTTGTACATGTAATCCTCTTTACATCACGGTCGGGAACAAGAGGGCCGTGACAGTTCAAAAACCATTGGAATTATTTTACAAGCACTAACAGTTTTATATAAAAAAACAACAATTTAGTTTTTACAATTATCAAATTTTAAATAAGTATAACTTGCTTAGCTGGGAAAACCTCATTAAGTTTAAACACGTTTGTTTAGTTCATAAGTTCATTTAGTTCATTAGTTGAACTCCTCTGGCTGATTTTATTCCTCTTAAATCTATTGAAAAGCGAGTATCTAGAGGTCTAGCGGATTGCATGATTCACGAAGGAAATCTTCATCCAGAGCATCAGGAACTAATCGATCAGAGAATATATCGTTTAATCAACAATGAGAACATTAATGTTGCTGCCTCTATTACTACTATTAATAACTTCAATATTATTATCAATATTATTTAACTCATAACAATACCTTGTCTTTTTTCCTCTCTTTTTATCTGTATAGTCTATATAGCATATTGTCTTTTTGTATAATATGTTTAATTGTATTTTACAGAGTTGTTTACCAGGCCTGGTTCTATTATTGTTGTCGTTGTTTTTCTCTCTCGTTCCTTTTCTTATTTTTCTAGTTTTAGGCCTAAAAACATCTGGCAAAGGGACGAATGAAAACTAGCTTTCGGGCAACTGGTTTCAAGACATTGCTCTTCAATCTTTTTGCTGTTTGTTTGATGAGCCCGAGACAAGTACAGTTCACAAATCTGTATAACGGAGATTATGAAACTGTGGCACAGATTATTGCGTCTCATATGTGAGGCCGACGGGCTCTGTTTCTGTGTAAAATAATCATGCCAATAAAGTACTTTGAAATTGAATCAAGCCCTGAATTGTGTGGGTTTATTGAGGAGAATCTCTCCATTATTGGACACAGATCAAACAAACACGAACAATGAAGACGTGCTTCATAACAGAAACACACTGGCGGCCAAGACGCTTTAATGGGATTCTGGGAATGAGTGAGAAATTAAAGAATCTCCAGCTGGAAGGAAGAGAGCAGAACAGTGTCCATTAATTATTTACAGTATTTCACACAGATTGAGATAAATGAATAAAGTAGAGGAAGAGGTGATGAGGACGAGAGAGAGTCAGATCACAGGATCCAAACGTTGATCACGATTCTGAACAGAAAACTAAACAAAATGACATGTAATTTACTACAGGTTCTGACAATTGATGCAGAATTAATATGAATGAATTATTTTTTTAAATCGGGTTGAATGAATGATTCAATTAGCAATGACTCATACATACTTCACTTTTTTTAGCGTTTCTGAACAAATCTCTTGAATGAATTATTCAATGACAAGCAAATATTTGAACAGTCACTTGTCGTCGACACCTATGTGTGACAATGTGATCAATACAATCTTTGTTTGAAGTGTCAAGTTACTTTCAAAAGCTACTGTAGACATCAGTGTTTATATCTGAACTATAATCTTTTCTCCTAGCACTTCTGTGCTAATCTGAGTGATTGTAAGACAGAATTAATAATACTGTGTGTTGAAAAGAACACTGATCTGAATATTCCTGTGATCGAAGGGTAAATAGACAAAGCAGAATCTCTGAGGAATAAGAGCACTGGTGTTGAATCCAGATCACTGTCTCACAATGATTAATCATGCAGTTTTACAGTAATGATGTCTGTTAAAGGAAGGCTTCAGATTGTAGACTATATGTGTTTGTGTAAATTCCACACAATTATATTCTGATACCTTCACCTAAACACAGTTCTTGCTTTTGTAACAACACACATTTGGTACACACACTCCACTCTGTGTTGATATTACAGCTATAATGTGCAATATCAGATCTGCACACATTCACATACTATACATGCACTGGGCAGAAAAATCTTTTAAATGGGTCACAAACACACACACAGTCATATATCACACACTAAATCCCATAAAATAAACAAGGATAAATGAAATGAGGCATGATATTTACAATGCGTTTCTCTCTCAGCACTGAGTGTATGTGAGCCTGTGCATCAGTCTACAGGAGATCTAGAGACCGCACACTGTCCTCGGACGCTTCATCTGCACGCACTCATCATAGTGTGCTCAAGCGATAGTCTGGCTTTAGCACAGCGGCGTCATCGGGCCGAGCGCTTGTGGAAGAGCGTATCCCAGTGACGAGCATGTGAACACTGGAGCGAGCGCGATACGAAACTCATATCAACTGTAGGCTAATGATAACTTCTCTCTGATGGTGAATGTTTGCAATCCAGATTAATATTGAAAAATATTTTCCAAGAATAAACGGCTGTGTCCTGAGGAGCCACAAACAGGGTTATAAAGCTAGGAAAGGGTGAGATGTGTGCCGTAAAGAGCCGAGCTGTCGTGGGGAGATTAGGCCACTAAAGCTGCCGTAGCTGATCCTCTGCAGAACGAGTTCTGTTTCCTTGAATGTTCCTTCAATCGTATCGTTCGGTCCTATACCATATGTTCCCTGTCGGTGTTTGCACACACACACTGCGCAGGCTGTTCACATACACACACCGTTCGGCATCAGCGCGGTCACGTACTGTCAGAGCGAGAACGGCAGGCAAGCAGCAAAATCAACCCGACTCTCATAGTTGAACCCCTGGCGTGCAAAAGCCTACATATTAATATACACTGATAAGTTTTGCTAGCTAAACAAACCGAAAACTTGCTGCATCTATTTCTGTTTTTAAGGAGTTGTTTACGTTTGGAACTGTAGTGTTACTAACTGTACTATAAAGTTTCCTCAGCGGTGAATGACACATGTATTGCAGTAACGCTGTCTCAGGTCTTCTGTGCACGTTCATGCTTTCAGGAGGCGTGGGGTGGTATGCTTTTCTGCTATCAGGCTAAAGTTAGCATTTTCCCAGATGTCCTACAGCACCTTTAATTAATTGATTTTCAATTTCGACTTTGTCTCACAATAATTATGAAAACAAGATAATCGAGGTAAAACGATTATTATGGCTCTGCCGCATTCAGTCCAGCATCACAGCGGTTGGAAACAGCAGAAGTGTTGTGAAATGCAGTCTGCGGTTGCTAAACTGCGGGACGTGTTTGATCAACTGATTCAACATCTTAATAAAAGCGATAATTCACTTACACCCTATGGAATTTGGTTTCAGGGCCCATCACTCAACAGAAACAGCTAATTGTTTGTTTTTGGAAAAGGTTAAAGGCTACCTAGATAAGAGTTCTTGTGTTGGTGCTGTTTTCCTAGACCTAAAGCGAACTTTTGAAACTGTTAATCACAAAGTTCTTTTAGCTAAATTAACATATTTTAATTTCTCTGAGCAAGCTATTAGCTGGATAAAATCATACTTGTCCTGAAGAAAACAATGTGTTTGTATTAATGATTCAACGTCTCCATTTTGTGAATGTCCAGTAGGTGTCCCTCAAGGCTCCATACTTGGTCCGATTTTATTTACACTTTATATAAATGACCTGCCTGAGGCATGTGAAAATGTTGATGTCCAGATGTATGCAGATGATGCCGTAATATTTACACATGGTAAGAACTATCTGGAGATAGCATCCACACTCACATCGGCAATTGCTCACATTGATGACTGGCTTACTAAGTCATGTCTCCATCTAAACACCAAAAAAACTGTCTGTATGGCATTCACCAAACAAAGCATGAAGGTGTCACATTCTAATGTATTTAGAGGACAGGAGCTTGATATTGTTGATGAATTCAAGTATTTAGGAGTTATATATGACTCCACCTTAACATTTAAACGTCATGTAAAAAATAAAGTGGCAAATAAAGTTAAATTCAGTTTGCAGAATTGTTAACAACTCAGGCCATTTCTTAATACCAAAGCTGCCAAGTTGTTCTTATACACTATGATTTTTTCACATATTGAGTATTGTTTTATAAATTGGTCATTGACTAGTATTTCTACTCTTAAAATATTAAATCTCTATTTAAGAAAGCCCTTTATACTTATTCTATTTAAGAATAAAATATATCATTTGTCATTTCACCATTGCAATATTTAAGAGAGACATAATTTTCTAAGTTTTGACAATTTTAAAAGTTTTAAAGTATGTTTGTCTGGTATATAAAGTGTTAAACAATCTTGCCCGCCTCCGCTGCATGTCTTCTTTCAAAAACTTGCAAGCGGAGGTAGTACTTGGGCCTCGGTAAAAGGGGACTGTATGATACCATTTAGACGTACCACCTTTGGCCAAAATACATTATCAATAATAGGCGGTAAACTATGGAATAACTTGCCCCCTTCAAAACGACAGTGTCCTACATTCGACACCTTCAAAATTCACTTAAAAAAGTGGCTCTTAGAGAACCATAGATGTACTCATTTTTAACTGTCACACATTTGTAAGCCATACACTTTCATTGTTAAATTAAATGTAGTATAGTGGTGAATGTATAATGTCTTTGTTATTTAATTTTTTGTTTGTATTCATGCATTGTTTGTAATATCAATGTATATTCTTATCCATGTGTATTGTTGTTATAGTGATTGAATGTTGTATGACTTATCTTTTTTTTAGTCTTTGTGTTACCGGCCTAATGACTGCAGATGAAAAGTAGTATCTTCTTACTAATTCTGGCATATTTACATGGTGTATTATCATACATCATGTTCATGAATATGCATGGTCCCTATCAAATAAACTAATAAATAAATAAATATTAAACAGAGTTATTAAAAGCAAAAGAGACACTTTTCCCCAGGCGGTTTTCTGTGTGTCAAGTCAAGTCAGCTTTATTTATAAAGCGCTTTATTTAATACAGACTGTTTAAAAAGCAACTTTACAGTGATAACAGGAAAATGATGCGTTTGGGCTGTTCAGCTGAAGTCAGTTCAGTGTTGATTCAGTGTGTGTGATCACGGTTCAGCAAATGGGCTTCGGATACGAGCCATAACACATACACACAAAAATCTCAAAATGTGTTTTTGGAGAGTATTCACGTAAGCACAGTGAGTTGTGTCTTAAGTAAGCGTACACAAACGCGTGTATCAGTATATTAGATCCGTGCATTAGCTCTTAAAGTGACAGCCGCCTAATAAACCTGCTGCTGTGTGTCATTAATGACAATCAAACAACTAAAGACAACTTGAATCTCCTGATTCAATAACTTAAGTAGATTTAATAAGGATTCATCCATATTTATTGTTTACAGTGAGAACTTTGCAATGGTATTTTAAGTTTGATTACTTGGGTCAATGACGTTACGGATCATTTTTTGTACAAAGGCCTTAATAATAATAAAAAACAAAGATATGACATCCAAAGTATGTAAGGTAGAAAAACTTGATCTCTTTTATTAAATCCAAAAAGTGTTAATTATATTTTACTACATATAAAGATATTTTAAAGATTTTGAAGTGTCAAAATGTCATTTGGTTAAACCGTTCGAAGGCTAATACAGCCATTTCATTTGTGATTAAAAAATCTTAAAATGTAATAAATTTATATTGTTTTTACTCTGGCATGATATTATAACATTCATTTATATATCAACATAGTGCAAAATGGTATAAAAATGATGTATAGAAGTCATTGCTTTGTTATGAGAAAGAATGTCCAGAAAAATTAATTTAATTGATGTTATTCAGAGTAACTAATATAAAGACACCATTTTGGATAAAGTCATGCGGTCGATATCATGTGACAGGATGTGATATTATTCGGACACCCCTGAAGCAAAGTAAGTAACTCACTCTTAACTTTGAAAAATTCATGAAAAATTTTGTAATATTTTAAAAACTTGTACTAAATATAAAATGTTTGGTTGTCTTTTGGTTAGTTAGCTAGCCAGCTAACTAACTAGCTAGCTAGATATCAGCCAGTAGCATTGTTTGAAAATATTGTCATTTCGGTTTAACCAAAAGTGTAATTTGGTAATAGCAAAAATTTGGTTATACCGAATGACAGCAATGTATGTGTGACGATCGGCAGCTGTAGTGCCCTCGAGAGCCACTGGAGGGCACTCTCTCAATGTGTTATGTTTTCCCCATGGACTCATTATGTTTTATTATGTTCAGCTGTGGTTCATTATTGGTTATTGAGTTCCTGATTTTAACCTGTGTTTCTCCTTTGTCCTTTGCAAAGTCTTGTTACACTGTAAGCGTGCATTTTTGAACGTTATTCCCTGTTCTGTTTCTCCGTGTTTCCCTGGACTCTCGACCTTTGCCTGTATCCTGGACTGTTTGCGAACCTGTGCTGCGTGCCTCGACCTACGCCTGTTTACACCACGAGTTATTGGATTACCCTTGTTTATTTGTGTGCCTGGTTTATTTCTGTTTATGTTCATGTTATGATAAATTTCTGCACATGGATCCGACCGCCTCTGTCCGTACGTTACAGTATGAAGGTCATATTTGTACATATCTGAAATAAATAAATACTCATTTTTTGAATAGGAAATATGCAGAGTATATTATTATATCATTTTGACTGAATTTTACTTTTGCAAAAACAGCTCACTACTGGAAAAGGATCAAAGCTGATCCTGTTAATAAAGAAGAGATACTTCCCAAAACAAGAGAAAAGTATTATTTGTTTTTATTATGTTATTTAATTATTATTACTATTGATATAATACTAGTAGTAATTGCATCATAACGCTGTTACAATTCATTCAAATCAGCTCTATTTTGCATTTAGTAAGAGTGATTAACAGGAACACCTGCCAATATTATATTATTAGCATTATTAGTATTAGTATTAGTAGTAGTAGTAGTAGTAGTAGTAGTAGTATTAGTGGTATAGTTTTCTTTTTGTTTTTAGTTACCAAAGAAGAAAACTCAATGGCAAAAAATAAAGTATAAATTGATGAACTTCGCCAAAAGGATCAAGAAAAAAGGAGTCTTATATGGATGAGGACAAAAAAGAGATAGAGAGAGAAGTTAAGGACCATAAACAATATACTGAACCCGAACCCAGAGTCTTTAAGTGTGACACCTGACATCCCAGTGGATGAGGTGCCACAGGAACCACATTTGGCATCAGACCCATACAAAATATTGTACTTTAAAGAAGACGTGCATACAACAATTAGTGAGCCAGAACCTCTAAATTCACGGTCCTCAAGATTATGCTCCAAAGACTGCATGACTTTCATGAATATATAGCATCTAACAATCTAATCTAAATGTTCAACAATTTAAACATTTGGTTCCAAGAACAATAAAATGCTTCAATGTTTTAATTACTTTAACATCATTAACAATATGAGTTGTACAGTATGTAAATATGTTGTTCCAATAACAATGAAATCAAGCGTAGCATCAGTTCTGGCAGGTCACGTTATGCCTAGTTCACACTACATGATTTTAAGCCCGACAAGTCAGGGTGTTATCGCGTGCAAATCGCGTCAACGATTGTTGTCAACTCGTGTAGTGCGTTACCTCCTGTTGTAGATCAATCACGTTGTGTCGTGTGGTGTGAACAGCTCAACAACTTGAACACTCCTGATTTCACAGAGGGCAAGTCATGTAGTGTGAACCGGACAGTTCAGCCCGACGTTTTAAAATCATGTAGTGTGAACTAGGCTTAAGTCAATCTCGCATCAGTGACTCTCAGCTGATCCACATCTACCTATAGGAATACGACTCCTATCACTGTATATATAAGCTCCTTCAGTATTATCAGCAGCTATCGTGTTTCTCAGGAGCGAATTACCATCCTCCCTCCCCAGCTCCACCTGTCTCAGTCAGGATTACCCTCCTCCCTCCCCAGCTCCACCTGTCTCAGTCAGGATTACCCTCCTTCCACCCCAGCTCCACCTGTCTCAGTCAGGATTACCCTCCTCCCTCCCCAGCTCCACCTGTCTCCAGTCAGGATTACCCTCTTCCCTCCCCAGCTCCACCTGTCTCAGTCAGGATTACCCTCCTTCCTCCCCAGCTCCACCTGTTTCCAGTCAGGATTACCCTCTTCCCTGCCAGGCTCCACCTGTCTCCAGACAGGATTACCCTCCTCCCTCCCCAGCTCCTCCTGTCTCAGTCAGGATTACCCTCCTCCCTCCCCAGCTCCTCCTGTCTCCAGTCAGAATAACCCTCCTCCCTCCCCAGCACCTCCTGTCTCAGTCAGGATTACCCTCCTCCCTCCCCAGCTCCTCCTGTCTCCAGTTAGGATTACCCTCCCCAGCTCCACCTGTCTCAGTCAGGATTACCCTTTTCCCTCCCCAGCTCCTCCTGTCTCAGTCAGGATTACCCTCCTACTTCCCCAGCTCCACCTGTCTCAGTCAGGATTACCCCTTTCCCTCCCCAGCTCCTCCTGTCTCAGTCAGGATTACCCTCCTCCCTCCCCAGCTCCTGTCTCAGTCAGGATTACCCTCCTCTCTCCCCAGCTCCACCTGTCTCCAGTCAGGATTACCCTCCTTCCTCCCCAGCTACTCCTGTCTCAGTCAGAATTACCCTCCTCTCTCCCCAGCTCCACCTGTCTCAGTCAGGATTACCCTCCTCCCTCCCCAGCTCCACCTGTCTCAGTCAGGATTACCCTCCTCCCTCCCCAGCTCCACCTGTCTCAGTCAGGATTACCCTCCTCTCTCCCCAGCTCCACCTGTCTCAGTCAGGATTACCCTCTTCCCTCCCCAGCTCCACCTGTCTCAGTCAGGATTATCCTCCTCCCTCCCCAGCTCCTCCTGTCTCCAGTCAGGATTACCCTCCTCCCTCCCCAGCTCCTCCTGTCTCCAGTCAGAATTACCCTCCTCCCTCCCCAGCACCTCCTGTTTTAGTCAGGATTACCCTCCTCCCTCCCCAGCACCTCCTGTCTCAGTCAGGATTACCCTCCTCCCTCCCCAGCTCCACCTGTCTCAGTCAGGATTACCCTCCTCCCTCCCCAGCTCCACCTGTCTCAGTCAGGATTACCCTTTTCCCTCCCCAGCTCCTCCTGTCTGAGTCAGGCATACCCTCCTACTTCCCCAGCTCCACCTGTCTCGGTCAGGATTACCCTCCTCCCTCCCCAGCTCCTCCTGTCTCAGTCAGGATTACCCTCCTACTTCCCCAGCTCCACCTGTCTCAGTCAGGATTACCCTCCTCCCTCCCCAGCTCCTCCTGTCTCAGTCAGGATTACCCTCCTCCCTCCCCAGCTCCTGTCTCAGTCAGGATTACCCTCCTCCCTCCCCAGCTCCTGTCTCAGTCAGGATTAACCTCCTTCCTCCTGTCTCAGTCAGGATTACCCTCCTCTCTCCCCAGCTCCACCTGTCTCAGTCAGGATTACCCTCCTACTTCCCCAGCTCCACCTGTCTCAGTCAGGATTACCCTCCTCCCTCCCCAGCTCCTCCTGTCTCAGTCAGGATTACCCTCCTACTTCCCCAGCTCCACCTGTCTCAGTCAGGATTACCCTCCTCCCTCCCCAGCTCCTCCTGTCTCAGTCAGGATTACCCTCCTCCCTCCCCAGCTCCTCCTGTCTCAGTCAGGATTACCCTCCTCCCTCCCCAGCTCCTGTCTCAGTCAGGATTACCCTCCTCTCTCCCCAGCTCCCCCTGTCTCCAGTCAGGATTACCCTCCTTCCTCCCCTGCTCCTCCTGTCTCAGTCAGGATTACCCTCCTCTCTCCCCAGCTCCACCTGTCTCAGTCAGGATTACCCTCCTCCCTCCCCAGCTCAACCTGTCTCAGTCAGGATTACCCTACTCCCTCCCCAGCTCCACCTGTCTCAGTCAGGATTACCCTCCTCCCTCCCCAGCTCCTCCTGTCTCAGTCAGGATTACCCTCCTCCCTCCCCAGCTCCTCCTGTCTCAGTCAGGATTACCCTCCTCTCTCCCCAGCTCCCCCTGTCTCCAGTCAGGATTACCCTCCTTCCTCCCCTGCTCCTCCTGTCTCAGTCAGGATTACCCTCCTCTCTCCCCAGCTCCACCTGTCTCAGTCAGGATTACCCTCCTCCCTCCCCAGCTCCACCTGTCTCAGTCAGGATTACCCTCCTCTCTCCCCAGCTCCACCTGTCTCAGTCAGGATTTGGCATTCTGATTCCCCTTGAATCAAGACTAAATTTTCGAATTATGTTGTACATTAAAATATTGAATTAATGATACCTGCAAACCATCATGTTGGTTCTGTTCTGTTTACCCTGAGGGGGGTTATTGCTGCTCTCCCTGCTCTTATCCATGCTAGGCTCCCCAGAACATAACCAGACCGCCAATCCAAACTGTATGCTAATTGTCAATTGTATTTTATGATAGTGGTCCTGACAGAAATGGTATCATGTTTGATGTACTTTTTTACATTAATAATATATTAAAATTAAATGTGCTTTTGTAACTATTTTTGTCTGTGAATGGTCTTAAATATTCATAATTTCAAGGGCAGCAGACATAGTCATTCTGTATAACCAGCCTTGGTTATTCGGTAAAACCGATATATAGTAAATATTTAAATCGAATAATATCGTTTTTAATAACTAAAGGAACTACAATAATACTAATATAAAGCAGATTAGGCTTTTTTTCTACATTTCCCCTTTTCTCATTTCCCTGTGCAATGTTTTACTTGAATATGTAGGAGGGTTTAGAGTAGTCCAATAAAATGATTACATTTATGAGATCTTTGGTAATGTTATTTTATATTTATTCTGTGGTACACAATACTATCTCAAAATCAATGTCAAATACATTTTTTTCATGAATAATTATCTGCAAATGAATAATTTTAGAAATATTCATGTACTTTATTGGTGACAAATTTTGTACAAAAAATTCCATAAGCAATGTTAATTGATTGTACAAACCACATAATCTCTTTGCTAACACTTAGTAAAACTAAAAAATGGTTTCAAATTTAATCATATCTCCATTTTTTTTTTTACACTTTTAAAAACCTTATCCGTCAATGACCCACTTACAATGTAAACCCCACAACTTTAATTGGTCAAATAAACTGACCTGTATGAGAGAGTAATTCAACACTTGTGGCCGTTTCATTAGAATGAAATATAATGTGAATTTAAGTGATCAAATGTTATTGTCACAAAGTTCAGGTTCAGGAAAGAAGCAGGCGAATGTTAAAAGTAACTTTAATCATAAAATAAATAAACAACCAAACAAAAGGAGCGGCAGCACCGACCACAGCATTTAAGCATAATAAACAGCAAGGTAATAACGTTAATAAAACTAATACATGAACATGATTTCTGCCTCAGTCCCGTCGGATTGCTTTCAACCGGCTGTGGAGCTGAAGACGACAATTCCCATGATTCCACGCTCATTCACAGCGTCTTCAAGCTACTATTGTTATGAGTAATTGACCTCGAGCTGCGAAACTTACGTACTGTGCCATTAATGCTACATTTTCAACAAATGTTTTAAAATGAGGAAACTATGAAAGATCATACAGTATCTCTAACAATATCAACTCATCAAAGATCCTATGCCTGAAAAATTAATAAACAATAAATAAATGTTTAAATAATGTATGTATGATTTATTAATACATGTAAAACGAGTCTTTTCCAAGCTGCACTCATTTTCAGACCTAACTGCAACTGTGCTATTGCTTTTATGCAACAATTCGATAAACAATAAACTAGATGAAGTGAGACATGATAAAGGTGTCTCTACCATTTGAATCATATTAATCAGAGTTTTTACCATAAACGACTACGATCACAACAAGAGACGGATGACACGAGATTTTGACTTCTTGTTTTCTGCAATGTCCCGCCATGGAGCTCCAAACACACAAGGCAAGGCAAGTTTATTTATATAGCACATTTCATACACTATACGTGTCTTTACACACAAAGGAATGAAAATAATCACAAAATACACTCCCACACACTCCCAGTGACGGAAGAGCCAGAGAAACTGCCTTCAGTATGAGCAGAATCAACTCCTCACTCCTCAATGAAGCGCTCGAGTGAATAAATCAACAACTCGCCTATTAAGACTGACATAATGATGTAACCAGCAGAAAGAAAAGTTTGAAGAGAATCTTGCTATAAGTTATTTAAAGTTAAAGTGTTAACATGTTTATAGTCTTACAACTCAGTTCACAACATGTCAGATAATTACAACACGTGTGTTCACAGAAAAGCCATTAGGCCTGGAGCCGGATAAGAAGAGTGAATGTGAGTCATTAAAGCTGATGAGTCCCATAGACTCCACACACAAACACACACACACTCTCTCTCTATCTCACACACACACACACAATGGCGACTACCATGCTTCCCAGTGTTGTTTCCTGAGAAACACTCTTTTGTTTGGAGAGCATCTGGCCCTGACCTCCACTGTTTGTGACACACCCCTCCCTCTTCACAACCCCGCCCCTCACCAACCTCAGGCCCTTCCCTCTTCACAAGCTCCTACCCTCACCAGCCTCATGCCCCTCCCTCTTCACAAGCTCCACCCATCCACCTTGACAAGCTCCGCCCACCAACCTCAGACCCCTCCCTCTTCCCAAGCTCCACCCCTCACCAGCCTCAGGCTCTTCCTCTGATTGCGCTGTTTTTCTCTCTTACCATTATATTGGTCGATCTCAGTGTGTCGCTTCTTCACTGCAGCTGCCGCTTCACTGTGAAAAGAGTCTCTGTGCAGCACTGGGCCGTCCTGGACAAGCTCTGTGTGTGTGTGTGTGTGTGTGTGTGTGTGTGTGTGTGTGTGTGTGTGTGTGTGTGTGTGTGTGTGTGTGTGAACGAGATTGAAAGCAAAGAACCAAGAGCCATCTGTCCTTTATGAGTTGGACGTGGCAGATATTCAACTCCAGTTGCTCCTCGTCTCTGTATGGATCACATCATGTCAAAATATTGAGCCTGGACACAAACTATCCATCAATATCATTTTCCACTATCGCATCGCACTCGCAACCAAATGGATAAATAATCAAATTCATAAATAACAACATTTTAACATTATTAAAATACATACTGAGTGAGTAAATCTTTGTCATTGAATACAATGGTTTGTTAAGAGTTTGATCAGTTCTGTGTCCTAAATGTTTCAAGGTCTGAGGAGAATTATCCATTGACTCTTATAGTACGGCTATAAATTACATTAAAACTAATGTAACATTAAATAAAGCACATAATAAGTCCCTGATATTATCATTGTCCTACTCTAGAGCAGCACGATTCTAGATCAACTGAGATTACGATTGTTTTGTTTAAATTAGAGATTACAATTCTCCCATGATTCTGAACAGACAACTAAACAAAATAACATATTACTAGAGGTTCTGACAAAATATTATTTAATGCAGCCGATTTAAAATATATCTAATTAATTTTGTTTTAAAAATTGGTTTGAATGAAAGATTCAATGACTTCAATTAATTCAAGGATTAACTCTTATTTTGATCACTACCGTAGACATCAGTGTTTATATTCTATAATCTTTTGTTGCAGTTCTTCTGTGATAAAAATAAGTCCAACGCCGTGGTACAACGAGCACACTCAGGCCCTTAAGAGAGCAGCCAGAAAAATGGAGCGCAACTGGAAGAAAACTAAACTAGAGGTATTTCGGATTTCATGGAAAGAGAGCTCGATTGCTTTAAAAGCTGCTAGATCTGCTTATTTTTCAACCCTATTAGAAGAAATAAACAATCCTAGGTATTTATTCGAAACAGTGGCTAAACAAACGAAAAAGAAAGCTGCAAGCACAGAAGTTTCCGGGCAACACAGTAATGACTTTATGAACTTCTTCACTTATAAGATTGATAATATCAGGGAGAAAATTATAACTATGCAACCGTCTACTACAGTATCGCATCAGGGAGTAGTCTCAGTAGTCATTGTAGTCTCCCAGAAGAAAAACTTGATTCATTCATTGCTATAGGAGAGGAAGAATTTAGCAAACTCGTTAATTCATCTAAATCGACAACATGTATGTAAGACCCTGTACTGACTAAACTACTGAAAGAGATGCTTCCAGAGGCTAAATATCATTAATTCGTCTTTGTCTCTAGGATACATACCAAAAACCTTTAAGCTGGCTATGATTAAACCACTTGTTCAAAAAACGCAACTTGATCAGAACAGAATTAGTAAACTTGATGAACAACAGAATTAGTAAATTACAGGCCAATCTCAAATCTGCCTTTTCTAACCTAGAATACTGTCTAAAACTTGATGGCTGCTCTGTTAAGTCTTCGTCGTCGGTTAGGAACCTGTGTGTGCTCTTTGATAGCAATCTTTCATTTGAAAGTCACGTGTCTAGTATCTATAAAACCGTATTTTTCCATCTTAAAAATATATCTAAATTACGCCATATACTCTCATTGACAAATGCAGAACAATTAGTTCATGACATCAAGGCTAGATTATTGTAATGCTCTACTGGGTGGTTGCCCTGCACGCTTAATAAACAAATTACAGCTAGTTCAAAACGCAGCAGCTCACACACACACACACACACACACACACAGCTCAAATATAACTAGTTCAAGGTTAGTGCTCTTTTCTCCACCTCATAAACTACAGTAATCAACATTTGAAGTGGATCAAGAAAGTTAATCAAAGTTGTCCTAAGACAAGAACGGATATTGTTCAAAATTCATGCATAACTTTGATGAAGGGTTTTGATCCACTTCAAATGTTTACTACTGTAGTTGCACATTGAACTAAAACCCAAACCAAAACATACGCAATAGAGTTCTGCAGGGATTATTGTAAACCAATCCCGTGAACAAGTTATTTCAGCCCTTTTGGTTCCCTCGTCCTGAAGTCAATGGGCTTTCGGTTCAACGCTGGAAGTAAGATCTGCGGTGAACTGAACACAAGCTCAAGATATGTTCACGTTTTAATTCGATGTTATAAAATACATCAGTAATACTCTTAAATAAAAAGCTTTTACTTGTCTTGTAGAAGGCGGTTGCTAACGAGTGTCTAAATGGGAGGCTGTCGGAGAGATTAAACGTCATCAGTGGAACAGATAAACTCATCTACTACCTAGACACCATTACAGCTATGGCTGAGCAATTTTATCGATTCTGCGATATAAATAGATATTTTTTTTACCAAGAAAGTATAGATTTTTAAGCCGCGAGTATTGATACATAAGTCCCATTCAAATCCCCCGTTAGGGTTGCAGGAAGAGCGATTTGGTCAGCCAGCTGCTAGTGTCGCTGTAGAGCAAGTTACCCGTACTAACTTTACACAAACGGCGACAAAGACATAATAAATACATAGACGGCCACTGGAGCACACGTTAACGGCGCCGCCATATTGCGGAGGGCAACTTTCCCACACCTCTCATACCGGGAATTGAGAAAAATGGCTGTTTCGTGCGCTGCTTGGGGCTGTACAAATCGCCACACAATTGAAAACAGCTCTCGAGGAATTACCTTTCACAAGCAAGACTGAACATTTGTTTCTGGTTGTATTTGGTCATGATAATTAGTAATTAGTAATAGTAACGTTTCAGAAGAGAAAGGCCACGAAATTTAAAAATACTACTGTTATTGTGTCACGAAATGTAGTTTTAATAGTTTTTCAGTTGACAATGTAGTTGTTTAAATCTCAAATCTGTGGTTCATTTATAAAGATAGCGCCTATTTAAAAATGTGATCTGAGGTTTTGGGAATTGTGAGATTCAGGCGCTCAGCGCTCATGTACCCCGCCTGGAACAGCCTCACCTCGGCTAGTGCTTCTGGCGTGTGCCGCTGGCTCTGATGGCTCTAGAGGTTAAACATGAGATATAATTCGTCTTGTGTATATCTAATGGGCGATCTTTGGTCTCATTAATCTATAATTTGTTCCCTGGCGAATCGTTTTGGCTGAGGGCAAAGTAAAGTTTCATAACTTTATATTTTGGCTATTTTTTTGGCTATGACTGTACAGTTTACTTTATTTCTTGTCTTGTATAGCTTCTTATACCTTTTAGGCTACTTATACTGTTAAAATGGCTATTACTGATCAATAAAACTGAAATTTAACAAAAAGAGTTAAATATTAAATATAAGTCAATAGTTAACTTATTATTTTTTATTGTCTATATTCTGTAATTTATATTTCTTATTATATTGCTATTATTATAGTATTATACATAAACTATATGCTATTATCAATATTTTTATGATTGTATTATTGTACTTATGATATTATATAATTATACTATTCATTACCATTTTATTTGTACCGTTTATTTTATTGACTAAACAATTTACTATTACTTCTCACTTTATCTTATATTTATTTGCATTGCACTGTAGTTGTACAATATAATATGTATTACCATAAAGGATACATCAGTTATCTTTGTTATTGCTAAAATCAGGTCAAATCACAGAAAATGCTTTTTCCACAATAAGAAAACTTTATTTCATTTAATGTGAAAATTAAATTATATCTGGGGGGGTCTTCACAATTCTTATCCAAGAATAAAAATCCAGATACATGACAAGCCTGAGCTTCGACAATACCTTATTAAAAAAATATTTTATAAGTCTAACTATCGAGTTTTTAAATAACTAGAGATGGAACTTTTTGTACACCAAATACAAACCACTGAAATCGGTTGATAAATGTAAAAACATTTTTTGTTTACAACATTGCATGGTAAAGTACTTTGCATTTGCAAGCTGTAGACTCTCTGTCCAGTCAGAGACATATATTGTGTAATTGATATTTTTGATAAAAATGTATGTTTTTAGTTTTAGTTTTCAGTTCAATTAATTCAATCCAAGTAAATGGAACACACACAAGAAGTCACCAAAATCACTCTGTCCCCTTTACATCTTTCAGAAAATTATGTAAGTGTATCGAATTGTATCGAATCGTATAGTTGGCCGAATATCGTGATATATACCGTATCGTGAGCTGAATATCGTGTATCGTATCGTGAGATTAGTGTATCGCTACAACCCTAATTACAGCCTTCTTGAGTTTATAATCACACTCTCGCAAACTATTAGAACTAGAACTTTAAGGGAAATGTTTTAAAACAAAGACTGAAAGAGTTGCCGAAAGCTTAGTGACAGTGATGCTGAAGTCATGTGACCGTGGTGTTAGTTCGCTTTAGGGATGAAATGGTTACTGGTTTCACAATAAACCATAATACAATCCCAGATGGTAAGTATTCCCATTTCATATTTTAATTATCATTAAGATCTGTGATTTGAAGAACTTATGGTAAATACTGTCCGGTCCAGTTAAGCAACAGTCTCGCGCAAACGCAACAATGCAAATCGTGGGGTGTAATTAGAAGCCTTTGACGGTCTTCAGACTACAGAACACAAATAATCACAGGACCGTCTGAAAGCAGCAGTCTGTCAACGGGTGCCAAATCAAGTCGAGGTCGACTGATAATGTCGGTTGAACCACACTGGCCAATACGATTAATCAACCGATAGTTTTTAAAATGGAAACTGAATGAAAACAAAGTTCTGCACTTTATAACAAAAATTGAAAAACAGCACCGAACCATGAAAATGAACTGTATTTTTGATTGATAATTTTAGGGAGAAAATTATACCTATGCAACCGTCTACTACAGTATCACATCAGGGAGTGTATTGTAGTCTCCCTGAGGAACATTTTGATTCATTCATTGCTATAGGAGAGGAAGAATTTGCTAAACTCGTTAAATCATCTAAATCGACAACATGTATGTAAGCCACTACACCAGGGGTCGACAAGCAAGTTTGGTATTGGGTCAAAAAAAATGTTGCCACTAGATGGCGGGCCAGAACATAGTCAAAGGATAATATAAGAAATTAATTTAAAAAATACACCTAGAATTGCCTGTGACAGACTGTTACAGTGTCTTTTGTGACTGGTAGTGAGCTGTTACTCTGTGTTAAATCCTGTAGTAGGACTGTCATTAACAAAAAGCCACATGTGTGTGGCGGTGTCAGGGTTTTACACTGGATGAATTAATAAAGCAGTAGTGACACGTAACCTGGCAAGTATCTTCATTCACCAACTTGCAACTCAGACGGCCTTGCTAAAACAAACATGTGGGAGATGCGGAATGGATAAAAATAACTCGAAAAATAAAAGAGGACTTGAATAAGCCCAGCCTATTAATGGCATGTTTGAGTCATGCTCTTAACAAACTGTTTTATTTCCTGTTTCCATATTAGCTTGTTACACAGTGGAGCCTAATTTATTGTAAGAATTATTTGACGTAGCCTCCTTTTACACTTAGAATTATTCATTGGCATCCTCACGTACTAAACTGCATTTTTTTTTATTGTTTGCGTGCTGGAGGTAAGTTACACTATTACGCCATGTGCGGAGAGATTTTAACATTTAAGCTGGTGAGATAAAATGGCACTATCAAAGAGTCAGGCTTCTTAATAGGAAAGTTGACAGCGAAAATAGGGCATACAAAGATGATGAAAGACAACTATGCATTCATCCTACCTAGTTTTGTGAATGTAAAAGCCATTGTCTTATCTGCAATGAAGCGATCCACAGACTCTTTTGAATGTCTTTCAGAACATTTCAAATTAAAAGTTCTTAATTCATCTCAAAATAAAACACTGCAGCAAAAACGTTCTCGTACTTTTATTTTTAAGGCAAAATCACTAAAGACAAAGTGATTGTGAGTAACTGTTCCTGTCATGACAGATCTATTTCAGAACCAGCTGCTATCAGAATAATCTGGCTACGGACCCGGGCCAGATATTATTGCTGGCGGGCCAGTTTTGGGGTTGCCGACCACTGCCCTATACCGACTAAGCTATTGAAAGAGATGCTTCCAGAGGTCATAGATCCTCTTCTAAATATCATTAATTCATCTTTGTCATTAGGATAAGTACCAAAAACTTTTAAGCTGGCTATGATTAAACCGCTTGGTAAAAAAACGCAACTTGATCGAACAGAATTAGTCAATTACAGGCCGATCTCGAAACTGCCTTTTCTGTCAAAGATACTAGAAAAAGCAGTATCCTCACAACTGTGTTCCTTTCTTGAAAGAAATGATATCTGCGAGGATTTTCAGTTAGGATTTAGACCGCGCCATAGTACTGAGACATCTCTCATTAGAGTCACAAATGATTTGTTTTTATCATCCGATCGTGGTTGTATCTCTCTATTAGTGTTACTCGATCTTAGTCCTGCATTGGACACCATTGACCACAACATTATTTTAAATAGACTAGAAAACTATGTTGGCATTAGTGGAATTGCACTTGAATAGTTTAAATCATAAATTATCTGACCGTTATCAGTTTGTAGCAGTAAATGAAGAGATGTCTTATCGATCACAAGTTCAGTATGGCGTACCACAAGGCTCAGTACTAGGACCGCTGCTGTTCACTCTGTACATGCTACCATTAGGATATATCATTAGGAAACATGGCATTAGCTTTCACTGTTATGCCGATGATACTCAGCTGTATATTTCTTCACGCCCTGACGTAACTTACCAATTCACAAAATTAACGGAATGCATAGCTGATGTAAAAATTTGATGACTAGTAATTTCCTACTAATTAATTCTGATAAAACAGAGATTCCAATTATTGGACAAAAAACTTCCACACGTAATAATCTAGAATACTGTCTAACACTTGGTGGCTGCGTCTTCGTCGTTGGTTAGGAACCTGGGTGTGTGTGTGTGTGTGTGTGTGTGTGTGTGTGTGTGTGTGTGTGTGTGTGTGTTTGTGTTTGTGTTTGTGTGCTCTTTGATAGCAATCTTTCATTTGAAAGTCACGTGTCTAGTATCTGTAAAACTGCATTCTTCCATTTAAAAAATATATCTAAATTACGGCATATGCTCTCAAAGACAAATGCGGAACAATTAGTTCATGCCTTCATGAAATCAAGGCTAGATTATTGTAATGCTCTACTGGGTGGTTGCCCTGCACGCTTAATAAATAAATTACAGCTGGTCCAAAACGCAGCAGCTCGAGTTCTTACCAGAACCAGGAAGTATGACCATATTAGCCCGGTTCTGTCAACACTGCATTGGCTGCCTATTAAACATCATATACATTTTAAAATATTGCTGATTACTTACAAAGCACTACATGGTTCAGCTCCGCAGTGCTTGAGCGAGTTCTTAACGCATTATAGTCCTTCACGTCTATTGCGATCTCAAAACTCCGGCCAGTTGATAATACCTAGAATATCAAAATCGACTGCTGGCGGTAGATCCTTTTCCTATTTAGCACCAAAACTCTGGAACAATCTTCCTACCATTGAAGACACACTCTGTCAGTTCAAAGCTAGACTAAAAACACATCTCTTTGACCTAGCATTCACATAACACACTATAGACTTCTATAATTCAATGTTAGGCTGCATAGATTAGGTCAGCCGAAACTGGGAACACTTCCCATAAAGCCTGATGTACTCGTTACATCATAAGAAGAATGGCATCTAGGCTAATATTAGTGTCTCTGTTTATCCCGAGGTTTAACCGCAGCCTGCCGGATCTAGGCCGTATCCAGATCTGATGAAGGACCTGCGCCTGGACCCGATGACAATGCAGTGCTGAAGTGTCAGTAGTCTCTCCCCTGTGAAGGCCTTCCTCCCTTTACCACTGTACAAAACTCTGTCAAAATGATTCCTGTTCACATGGCTACTCGTAAGAGACTAAAATTCTGTATTATGAATTTTTAAGGTCAGACAAATAATTTGCTGAGGTCAATTTTCAAAGAAAAACTACACGAATGCGCACATATATATTCAAATCACACATACCTATAGACTAGACACGTAGTATGCATGTGCACGCCGTCAGTGTTTTCACAGATTCGCGTTTTACAAATTTGAGCAGAGATGATAAGGTTTTTCTACATTTTACAACGCTTGCACCTGTTTCAAAGTTTGCGTTCTCGGGCACCAAACACTACTGTTGTGCAAATTAGCGGCTGGACAGCATTAAAAGTTTTCTGTTTTCAGTTAAAACGGTGTTGTGTAAGCGGCCCCTAAGTTAATAACTAATGATCTTTACAACGGAAGTGAATCAATCAAAACTAACTTAAGCTGGACAATAACTTTATTCTAGAGCTGCTGTAAAGCCAAACAATTTATGTTACTGTAATCTCCTGTTATCACTGTAAAGCTGCTTTGAAACAATCTACATTGTTAAAGATCTATAAATGAAGGAGACTTGATATGACTGTTATACGGTAGGGGGCGCTATGACATCTTCTGAAAGAGTACAGAATCTCCTGATGAAAACACAGGTTAAAAAGAAGCAGAAACAAGCGATGTCATATGTAATCATGCATATGTAAAATAACACGATCATCAACATTAAACAGCATATAAATCTAAACTGCCTAATAGTGTTGGCAAAAGTACTGACTTCGGTACCAAGTCAGTACTGAAATTTAAAAAATGTGACGATACCAGAATTTCCCTCTAGCATTTTGAACGCTGCTGAATGAATTCTTAAACACCTCTGATTGGCCATTGTGCTCATGCATTTAAAAGATATGTCTCTGATTGGCCATTGTGTTGACAAACTCAACATATCTGTGATTGGCTACCGCTTCATAAACATGTTGTCTTCACCGAGCGCTTACACAGATACACACAGATACACATGGGAGCGTTTGAAAGTAGGTGTCTATCAGTGGATTAGGGATTCGCTGATAGACGTTGGTACTTTTGACAACAACGCAGCTCTGTTTCTGCTGTTCCATAAGCGCCATCTACTGTCAGAGAGTGGTTTACATTCAGTCTGTATGCATTTTGTCAAGCCAAAAATCTGACATAATTTGCACTGTTGTAAATGGTAATTGGGATAAGGTCTACAATTATTTACGGAGCAAATAAAATGCCTATAATCATTTAAATTGTTAAAATGCT
Source organism: Meda fulgida (assembly GCA_030578275.1). NCBI lineage: Eukaryota > Metazoa > Chordata > Actinopteri > Cypriniformes > Leuciscidae > Meda > Meda fulgida. The sequence continues at coordinate 376,844 of CM060623.1, forward strand.
GAATTCTGAGGTTTATCTTTTTATAAAACTTCTTCTTAAAGCGTTATTTGAGCATGTTATAGGCCTACATGTTAGCAGATAAAATATTGTGTTCTAAGTCACTCAATCAAAATGTTTGTTCATTTAAAATCATTGTTCAGTCAATTATAGTTAATTTTATTATTTTTATGTTTAGGCTTATGCAAACAAAAAGTGCACAGTGCAGCTAACTGTAGGCCTATTTGTTGTTTGTTGGTTTCAAAGTTTAAACTTGAAATACTTTTTGAAGCATGTAACTACAGCCCATTTTAACAATACCGTGATAATATTCATAAGATATTAAATTTTCATACCGTTTTATCTCTACATTAGCCTACATTTAGCTTTTGACTTCTGCCGATTGTATACACTTCAAAATTCATAAAAGTGGTGTTCATTTTGAGATTAGATTATCATGATGAACAAAACGTGAAAAAAATCATAAGCTTCTGTTAGTCACAGACCTTATTTTCTGCAATAGCCTAATCCAAAAGCTAATTGAAAAATCACATTGGGTTTGTTGAGGGAACCAGGGTAATGCAAATGTGTGGGTTGATTACTTATTTACATTAGCTTTATAATATAATCATACCAAGTTACTCCAAAATTAACAGTCTTTTTTGCAGTAACTTGCAGCAT
>CM060623.1:382500-485000 GCA_030578275.1 Meda fulgida
ACTCGACGTTGCGTCAGACTTGCGCCCTCTGAGGTGGGTTCAAAAACAGTCAGTTCAGGTAGTTCCTACCGGTATGTTTCAGGCTCCCGAACTGGCTGTCTCGATAACACCAAAGGCCAGCCTCGAGAGGCTGGTTCCCTTAGTAGATTTTCTTGCCGCATGGAAGCTACTGCTGAATACATCTCAGTGGGTCCTGCAGATAGTAGAAAAAGGATACAGAATCCAGTTTGGTTCTCGTCCTCCACGTTACAACGGGGTGTTGCTCACAGTAGTACATCCCGAGCAGGCTCTGGTAATGGAGCAAGAGGTAAAGGCCCTGTTAGCGAAGGTAGCTATAGAACAGATGTATTCAACCGACAGAGAGTCGGGTTTTTACAGCCGTTATTTCATTGTTCCCAAAAAGGATGAAGGGTTGCGTCCCATACTAGATCTTCGTCTGTTGAACCATTCAGTACAGAAACTCAAGTTCAAGATGCTAACACTCAAACAGATCGTGACTCAAATCAGATCTGAGGACTGGTTTGTCACAATAGATCTGAAAGACGCTTACTTCCATGTCTCCATCCTCCCTCAGCAAAGGAGGTTCCTGCGGTTTTCTTTCGGGGGCAAAGAATACCAATATCGGGTACTTCCTTTCGGTCTGGCTTTATCACTCCGCACATTCACGAAATGCGTAGATGCAGCTCTGGCCCCGCTCATGCTGCAGGGCATACATATTCTGAACTACATAAACGGCTGATGCTAGCGAAATCAGAACAGTTAGCGGTTCGGCATCGAGTTGTCGTCCTCGCTCATATCCAAATGTTGGGGTTGAGGCTCAATGCCAAGAAGAGTGTGCTTTCTCCAGTACAGAGGACCACCTTTCTTGGTGTGGTATGGGATTCAGTCACGATTCGAGCCGTTCTATCGCCCGCTCTTGTAGCTGCTATTCTTACAGCCAGAAAAGAGCTAAAGCTAGGCCAGTCACGCACTGTGAAACAGTTCGAGAGACTGTTAGGCTTCATGGCAGCAGCATCCAAAGTGATACCCTTTGGCCTGCTGTACATGAAACCTTTGCAGTGTTGGCTCAGGACCAGAGGGTTCTCCCCGAGGGGAGATGTCCATCTTCATCCGGACATCGCGTTCCAGCCTCGTCCGAGATACATCCACGAGGGTCCCGCCGGAATTTTCAACACAACAGTTCTACAGTTATAAAGACTATATGGTCCAGCTCTCGTCGCCCACCACGCATCACCAAACGGGCTGTCGACCACAGTGTGTTAGCCCGCCTAGCTCGGTCGGCTAGCACCACCACCAGCTGTGACAACAACGCACTCAACTTCGCTCTGCTCAACATCCGCTCATTGACAGGCAAGGGACATCCCATCCAGGACCTCATCTCCGACCGTAAGCTAGACTTTCTCTGTTTAACTGAGACATGGCAACAGCCCAATGACTTTTCCCAGCTCAATGAATCCACTCCTAGTGGGTTTGTTTACATCTGCAAACCCCGCGGCTCCGGCCCAAATGCGGCCAATGTATCGCGAGAAGTGGAAAATCTCGCCGGTGTCTGTACCTGTCTACAGCACATTCGAATCTGCTGTCTGCAAGTTATCTGGTCCCACCCCAACCATAATTGCAACTGTTTACCGCCCTCCTAAACTAAAAAGAGAATTTTTTTAATGATTTTACTGCTTTTCTAACTCACTTATCTTCCCTCTCACCAAATATAGTACTGCTGGGCGATTTTAATATCCACATGAACAATGTCAATCTGCCTCTTACTAAAGACTTCATCTCCTGCTTAGAAAGTTTTGGATGCCAACAATGTACTACTTTCCCAACACACAGCAAAGGACATACTCTGGATTTAATCTGTTGTTCTGGTGTCACCCCTTCTGACCTTACAGCCGTTGAACTCCCCATATCTGACCATTTTCTCCTCTCATTTACATTGAAACTCACTCTCTCCTTTTCTAAAATATCCCGTCTTATTTCATTTTGGAATATAAAGAACATTAATCTTGCCACTCTCACTTCAAGTATTCACTCCTTCTGTTTTCCTGATACTCACAACCTATCCACCCCCGATGCTCTGGTCTCTCACTACAACACTGGACTCCTTAACATTCTTAATTCCCTTGCTCCGTTAAAAAATAGATCTGTTTCCTCTTCCGTCTCCGCCCCTTGGTTCACCCCCGGCCTTCGTCTCATGAAAGCCAAAGGTCGGCAACTTGAACGTCTCTACAAGAAAACTGGTCTCACTATTCACAAAGAAATGTACAATAACCACATCTTATGTTACAAGGACTCTATTTCTAACACCAAAACCCACTACTATTCTAGTATAATCACTGAAAATAAAGGAAACTCCAAGTCATTGTTCTCCCTACTTAACAATATCATCCAACCCAAGGACTTTCTCCCCCCTCACCTGTACACAACATCTTTCTGCAACTCTCTCATTTCATTTTTCACTGAAAAAATTAAAAACATCCACCAGCAACTTGGATCTACTCCTCACTTCAGTACCTCTGCCGACTCTCACCCATTCATACATCCATAACCACTATCTACTATTCCCACTACCTCATAAATTACAGAACTCATCAGGAAGTCCAAGCCTTCCACCTTTTAACTTGATCCCATTCCCACACCACTTGTTAAAGCCTGCCTTCCCTCCCTGGTTCCCCTCATCTCTGCTATCATCTATTCTTCTCTATCCACTGGAAATGTTCCTTCATCATTCAAAACAGCCGCCATTACCCCAATTTTGAAAAAAATTGGCGCAGACCCCTCTAACTTAAAAAACTTCCGTCCAATATCCAATTTACCATTCATTTCCAAAATTCTTGAAAAAACAGTTGCCTCCCAACTCCATCTTCATCTCTCTGATAATAACCTGTATGAACAGTTCCAGTCTGGCTTCCGTCCCCTTCATAGCACTGAAACAGCACTTATTAAAATCACCAATGACCTCCTCGTGGCAGCTGATTCTGGACTACTTACCATTCTCATCCTCCTTGACCTGAGTGCGGCCTTTGATACCATCTGTCACTCTGTTCTCCTCAACCGGTTATCCTCTATTGGCATCACTCACACTCCGTTAGACTGGTTCACATCCTATCTCTCTGGCCGTACTCAGTTCATTCAACTTAAGTCTTTTAAATCCTCTCCCTCCCCCGTCACTTCAGGTGTGCCCCTGGGCAATATCTTCCGCAAATTTAATATTCAATTCCACTGCAATGCCGATGACACCCAGCTCTACCTCTCGACCAAACCATCATCCTCCCCCCCCCCACCTCACTCACTGACTGTGTCTCGGAAATAAAAACCTGGTTTACAAATAATTTCCTCAAATTAAACAGTGATAAAACTGAGATACTTCTCACTGGAAGTAAATCCACCTTATCCAAAACTGACAGCTTTTCTCTCATTATTGACAATGAGACGTTTCACCCTCCCCCCAGGTTAAGAGTCTGGGAGTCATCCTCGACGGCACTTTATCCTTTCAGTCCCATATCAATAACATTACCCGGTCTGCCTATTTCCATCTACGTAACATCAATCGCCTTCGCCCCTCCCTTACCCCCCACACTGCCGCCATTCTTGTTCACAGTCTAGTCACTTCCCGCTTGGACTATTGCAACTCTCTGCTCTTCGGCCTCCCTCACAAATACCTCCATAAACTTCAACTGGTCCAGAATTCAGCTGCCCGCATCATAACCCGAACACCCTCCATCCACCACATCACTCCTGTTCTCCAACAGCTTCACTGGCTCCCGGTCCTGTCCCGTATCCAATTGAAAATCCTTCTGTTCACATTCAAGGCCATCCACAACCTTCCCCTTCATACCTATCTGATCTCCTGCACGGTCCAACTTCCACCCGCTCCCTTAGATCCTCTTCCTCCATACACCTGTCTGTCCCCCCTGCTCGTCTCACCACAATGGGGAGCATAGCATTCAGCCGCTCTGCCCCCCGCCTCTGGAACTCTTTACCACCTCACCTTAGAAACATCGACTCATTCTCTCATTTTAAATCACAACTCAAAACGCATCTGTTTAAAACTGCCTACATGTGATTTAAATTTTGCTTTTATCTTGTTTCAATGTTCTATTGTTTTGGCTTTGCTGCTTTTAAATGTCTTGCATTTCTGTACGGTGTCCTTGAGTGCCAAGAAAGGTGCCTCAAATAAAATGTATTATTATTAGTGTTAAGTCATTGCACGCAGGTGACAACAGCAAACACAAAACACATTTCCAAAACTGTAAATGTTAGGTTATATATGTCACGGGAGGACCGGGAATAATTCCGTGGACTCAAGTGCAGAGCAGAAGTATTTTAATTAGACAAAAACATGAACAAACCAAATCAAAATCTATAAACAGACTAGGCAGGGCAGGAACAGGCACAGAATACAACGCGTAATAAATACAACGAACGAGCCCAGGACAGCAAACACAGGAAGACTAAATAGAGAGGCAAACAAAGGAGGGTAACGAGACAGACAGGTGGAGCAAATAAACCAATAATCAGATAACAAGGGGGAGGGATAAACAATCACCACAGCACATGGCACAACATAACAAACACCCATGTGCAATACAAGACAGGACAGACATGTGACATAACCCCCTCCCTACGGAGCGGCTACCAGACGCTCCATCCGACCCAGGCGGGACAGGAGGGACAGGCCAGGGGGGGGACAGGAGAGACAGACCAGGGCAAAACACAGTCCATCGGGTGGCCAGGGTGAAGCAGACAGTTCATCGGGCGGCCAGGGCGAAGCAGACAGTCCATCGGGCGGCCAGGGCGAAGGAGACAGTCCATCGGGCGGCCAGGGCGAAGGAGACAGTCCATCGGGCGGCCAGGGCGAAGGAGACAGTCCATCGGGCGGCCAGGGCGAAGGAGACAGTCCATCGGGCGGCCAGGGCGAAGGAGACAGTCCATCGGGCGGCCAGGGCGCTGAGGACCCCTCGGGCGGCCAGGGCGGTGAGGACCCCTCGGGCGGCCAGGGCGGTGAGGACCCCTCGGGCGGCCAGGGCGGTGAGGACCCCTCGGGCGGCCAGGGCGGTGAGGACCCCTCGGGCGGCCAGGACCCCTCGGGCGGCCAGGACCCCTCGGGCGGCCAGGGCGGTGAGGACCCCTCGGGCGGCCAGGGCGGTGAGGACCCCTCGGGCGGCCAGGACCCCTCGGGCGGCCAGGGCGGTGAGGACCCCTCGGGCGGCCAGGACCCCTCGGGCGGCCAGGGCGGTGAGGACCCCTCGGGCGGCCAGGGCGGTGAGGACCCCTCGGGCGGCCAGGGCGGTGAGGACCCCTCGGGCGGCCAGGGCGGTGAGGACCCCTCGGGCGGCCAGGGCGGTGAGGACCCCTCGGGCGGCCAGGGCGGTGACGAACCCTCGGGCGGCCAGGGCGGTGACGAACCCTCGGGCGGCCAGGGCGGAGACGAACCCTCGGGCGGCCAGGGCGGAGACGAACCCTCGGGCGGCCAGGGCGGAGACGAACCCTCGGGCGGCCAGGGCGGAGACGAACCCTCGGGCGGCCAGGGCGGAGACGAACCCTCGGGCGGCCAGGGCGGTGAAGACCCCTCGGGCGGCCAGGGCGGTGAAGACCCCTCGGGCGGCCAGGGCGGTGAAGACCCCTCGGGCGGCCAGGGCGGAGACGACCCCTCGGGCGGCCAGGGCGGAGACGACCCCTCGGGCGGCCAGGGCGGAGACGACCCCTCGGGCGGCCAGGGCGGAGACGACCCCTCGGGCGGCCAGGGCGGAGACGACCCCTCGGGCGGCCAGAGCACAGGAACAGCAACCGGCTCAGGAACAGACACCGGCTCAGGAACAGACACCGGCTCAGGAACAGACACCGGCTCAGGAACAGACACCGGCTCAGGAACAGACACCGGCTCAGGAACAGACACCGGCTCAGGAACAGACACCGGCTCAGGAACAGACACCGGCTCAGGAACAGACACCGGCTCAGGAACAGACACCGGCTCAGGAACAGACAACACACACACTGGCTCGGGAACTGGCTCGGGAGCAGACAGCACACACACTGGCTCGGGGGCAGACAACACACACACTGGCTCGGGAACTGGCTCGGGAGCAGACAGCACACACACTGGCTCGGGGGCAGACAACACACACACTGGCTCGGGAACTGGCTCGGGAACTGGCTCGGGAGCAGACAGCACACACACTGGCTCGGGGGCAGACAACACACTCACTGGCTCGGGAACTGGCTCGGGAGCAGACAGCACACACACTGGCTCGGGGGCAGACAACACACACACTGGCTCGGGAACTGGCTCGGGAACTGGCTCGGGAGCAGACAACACACACACTGGCTCGGGGGCAGACAACACACACACTGGCTCGGGGGCAGACACCAGCTCAGCAGCCACTAGAACAGTAGCGGCCACAAGGACAGACACAAACATTGACTCAGGAATATCAGACACCGGCTCAGGAACAGACAACACACACACTGGCTCGGGAACTGGCTCAGGAACTGGCTCGGGAACAGACAACTCACACACTGACTCGGGAGCAGACAGCACACACACTGGCTCGGGAGCAGACACCGGCTCAGGAACAGACACCGGCTCAGGAACAGACACCAAAACTGTAACAGCCACAAGAACAGACACAAACACAGAAACAAACACGGGCACTGGCTCTGCCTCCGGCTCAGGAACGGGCACTGGCTCTGCCTCCGGCTCAGGAACGGCCTCTGGCTCGGCGGACGGGACGTGAGCGGCCTCTGGCTCGGCGGACGGGACGTGAGCGGCCTCTGGCTCGGCGGACGGGACGTGAGCGGCCTCTGGCTCGGCGGACGGGACGTGAGCGGCCTCTGGCTCGGCGGACGGGACGTGAGCGGCCTCTGGCTCGGCGGACGGGACGTGAGCGGCCTCTGGCTCGGCGGACGGGACGTGAGCGGCCTCTGGCTCGGCGGACGGGACGTGAGCGGCCTCTGGCTCGGCGGACGGGACGTGAGCGGCCTCTGGCTCGGCGGACGGGACGTGAGCGGCCTCTGGCTCGGCGGACGGGACGTGAGCGGCCTCTGGCTCGGCGGACGGGACGTGAGCGGCCTCTGGCTCGGCGGACGGGACGTGAGCGGCCTCTCGCTGGGCGGACGGGACGTGAGCGGCCTCTCGCTGGGCGGACGGGACGTGAGCGGCCTCTCGCTGGGCGGACGGGACGTGAGCGGCCTCTCGCTGGGCGGACGGGACGTGAGCGGCCTCTCGCTGGGCGGACGGGACGTGAGCGGCCTCTCGCTGGGCGGACGGGACGTGAGCGGCCTCTCGCTGGGCGGACGGGACGTGAGCGGCCTCTCGCTGGGCGGACGGGACGTGAGCGGCCTCTCGCTGGGCGGACGGGACGTGAGCGGCCTCTCGCTGGGCGGACGGGACGTGAGCGGCCTCTCGCTGGGCGGACGGGACGTGAGCGGCCTCTCGCTGGGCGGACGGGACGTGAGCGGCCTCTCGCTGGGCGGACGGGACGTGAGCGGCCTCTCGCTGGGCGGACGGGACGTGAGCGGCCTCTCGCTGGGCGGACGGGACGTGAGCGGTCTCTCGCTTGGCGGACGGGACGTGAGCGGCCTCTGGCTGGGCAGATGGGCGTCTCCTCCTCCGTCCATGACGGCGAGAAGCCGGCCCAGAACTGCCTTCCACCGGTCCAGAATCGAAGGGGGGCCAGGATGGAGAGTGATGTTGACCCTCCTCTCGACCACCTCCTCCTCCTTTACAACCTCCCCGGGTCCCACGAAAAATTACCTGGCGGGTCCCCCGAAAATCTCTCCTCCCCTGCTCCTTGGCTCGGGAAGAGAAGTCGGAAAACCCCCCGCTGGACGGACTCAACGACGATGATCCCCTTCCCGAAGAGACCAGTGAGGAAGACTCTGCTGCCCTCCTCTCCTCATTCCTCTGGGCACACAGAGAGAAATATTTAAAAAGAGAAATCCCATTCTCTCTCTCAGCCGGACACAGTTCGCTCCGCTGAATCCACATTGGCTCGTTCGTTCTGTCACGGGAGGACCGGGAATAATTCCGTGGACTCAAGTGCAGCGCAGAAGTATTTTAATTAGACAAAAACATGAACAAACCAAATCAAAATCTATAAACAGACTAGGCAGGGCAGGAACAGGCACAGAATACAACGCGTAATAAATACAACGAACGAGCCCAGGACAGCAAACACAGGAAGACTAAATAGAGAGGCAAACAAAGGAGGGTAACGAGACAGACAGGTGGAGCAAATAAACCAATAATCAGATAACAAGGGGGAGGGATAAACAATCACCACAGCACATGGCACAACATAACAAACACCCATGTGCAACACAAGACAGGACAGACATGTGACAATATAAAAATAAAACATTCATAAATTATTTTATGATAAAAATATTACTGTCTTCAGTGAACTCATTTATAGTTATAAACGCAAATAATAATAATTATCATTATTATTATTATTACATTTAGGCTACATATTTAGAAGACGCTTTTATCTAAAAATAACAAAGCAATTCGTCAAATGTCAGTCATAATACAGGTGAGACAATTACAATACAGGGCTAAGATTATCACAAATAAACACAAGATTTTGCTGCATATCCAAGTGTTTGTGGGAGTGTGAGCGCGCACTGTATGGCACGGAGGCGCGGGCGCGAACACTTGCATTTTCCTGTCAACAGTGGAAACAATAAAATACTCTATGATGTCTGGTCATACAGAAAAGAATAATACATCATTCGCTAATACTTTTATTTGCGTAAACTCACAATAAGAAAACGTTGTGCTTTTGTAAAATAAAAGAAAACAATCACGGGTCTCATAAATGAACTGAAACGAAATATAGCCTACCTATTTAAATGTCCACTTTTAAACTAACAAATTTGAATCAAAACCAAATACTGTCTGATTATGTAATCCGTATGAAAGGTGCATTTCTCTTTCAAAGTGGACATTTCAAGCTTAATATAGGTAAGTTATATTTTGTTTTAGTTCATTTATGAGACGCGCTCCAGTTCACGGAGATCATGAAAGCGCGCCTGATTGTTTAATTTTATTTTAACGTTATCTTGTTATTGTAAGTTTACACACACACACACAAAAAAATACTTCTTGCGAATGATGTAGTATTCTTTACTGTATGATGATAGAATGATAGAAATTATAGAGTATTTTAAGTTGTTTCCTTTCCACTGTTGACAGGAAAATGCAAGTGTTCGCGCCCGCGCCTCCGTGCCATACAGTGCGCGCTCCACACTCCCACAAACACTTGGATATGCGTCAAAATCCTGTGTTTATTTGTGATAATCTTAGCCCTGTATTATTATTGTCTAATCTGTATTATGACTGACATTAGACAAATTGCTTTGTTCCTTTTTTGGATAAAATACTGAGATTTTTCCTCCCAAAATGTGGACTTTAAAAATACTAGTAGGCCTAGCCTAAATGTCGTTTTTTTTTTCGAATTTTAAAAAGTTAAGTTTAAACATAATGAAATGCATGCACCTAAACAGGAGGCCTGGTTGGCACGTACCGGGGAAAAGGCCACAAATCCGCGAGTACAGTTTACAAACCCGAGGGAACGGATTGCGAAAGCGTGGGCACGGTTTATGAATTTGTGGGTACAGATTGCAAAATCTTAGAGCGCGGATTAGGAACTCGTGGGTACGTTTTATTAATCCTGGCCACGATTTGTTAAACCGAGGGAACAGTTTAATAATTCGTGATACAGTTTATAAACTAATGGTGGTAACGGATTGCAAAACCGTCGCCACGGATTGTTTAGTTTTTTTCCCCACATGTGACTTCTCATGCTCCGTATTATGGGGTTAAAACCTGTGTAAATATATTCAGTATTCACCATGATCTATGTGTGTGCGTGTGTGCGTGTGTGTGTGTGTGTGTGTGTGTGTGCGTGTGTGCGTGTGTGCGTGTGTGCGTGTGTGCGTGTGTGCGTGTGTGCGTGTGTGCGTGTGTGTGTGTGTGTGTGTGTGTGTGTGTGTTTCACTTTTCATGTAATCCGGCAATTCAAGAGTCAGGACGCAGCTCTGAATTGGGACGCAGCTCCATTAAATATAAAACATAAAAAGGACAATAGCCAATTTTGTCTACATAGCTGTTTACTCAATTATAATAAATGAATTATTTGGATGGCAGCTGTACTCTCGCACCAGGAGCGGTAATCGGGAACACCTGGTTGCGCAATTCGGGAATCCTACGAATGAAGGCTACATGGTGCGTCCTCCGAAGTCATTACGCGCCGTTGGCGACAGCATTTTCATCTAAAAATTACGGCCGAGAGTACGGTGGACGACTGCAAATTCACATTTAAATGTAATTATTATGTTTCCATTTACTTCAATAGCTAGCGAGTTAAACGCCACAATTTTTCTTTCTTATAAACTTCATGTTAACTCCTTCATCACCATTGCGTGGCTTCATTTGTCAGCTGGTTTGAGGCAAAACTTGTGCTAATATTAGTTTAATAATTGTTACAGGGAGCAAGGAGCAGACAACGCAATTCATTAAATTGCCGTCTGAAAATGACCATTTGTTTACAGGGGCGAAAACCTCCGCCAGCGTGGCTTGGGGGTAAGACAACAAGCTATTTGGGTAACACTTTACGGTAAGGGTAGGCTACATAAATTATCATGAATTCATGTATAAATTAATGCATGAATTATGCATTCATTCATGCATTAATATCTCATGAATCATCAGGAACTAACACGAGTTCAACGTTTTTCATTCATGACTTCATGGATAAACAACACCTTAATTAAAACATTAACTAAGATGAGCACATCATCATGAAATATGATTTATTACGCAAAAGTAAAAAAGTTTTTTTTATTGCTTAAAGAAACATAGATAATACCAAACAAACCTCAAGATACAAATCTTATCCAATTACAAAAGTCTAAATAGCAACACAAAATATAAACACCATAAATCTGAACAAAAAAAAAGTATATTTCTGAGAAGTACATAAAGTATATTTTTGAGAGGTAGCCTATATAAAATGTAGACTGAAAGTATGCTTTCTTATTTTTAGTTGAAAACAAGTAGACTAATAGATCAATTGAACAAACTTATTTTTCATAAGGGTAACTGCCATGCAGGCCAAAAAAAAAAGAAAAAAAAGTAATAAAGCTAATACACACATCTTTGCTTAAATTTATTGTGTCGTTGTTGTAGTTAACAGGCATTAACAACATTTGTATTTGCTCTGCCTTAGGATTGCATGTGTCCAGGTACAGGTGAGGGAGGGAGTGGGAAACCCACTGCTGAAACTTGGCCATGGTTTTTCCTCATGGATAAGGTGTTGGGACAGAGGCATTACACCAACCACCCTGTCCTCATTGCCTCAATCCCTGGGGACAGACCAGGCCTGAGTTCAGCAGTGGGGGCCCACGGTGAGGAGGAGCCAAGAGCAGCACCAGCAGCACCCCCACCAGCAGCACCTGCACCAGCAGCACCCGCACCAGGACCCCCACCACCAGCACCCGCACCAGCATCCGCACCAGGACCCCCACCACCAGCACCTGCACCAGCACCCCCACCAGCAGCACCCGCACCAGGACCCCCACCAGCAGCACCCGCACCAGCAGCACCAGCAGCATCCGCAGCACCCGCACCCCAACCAGCAGCACCCCAACCAGCAGCACCCGCACCAGGACCACCACCAGCAGCACCGCAACCAGCAGCACCAGGACCACCACCAGCAGCACCCCCACCAGCAGCACCCCAACCAGCAGCACCCGCACCAGGACCCGCACCAGCAGCAACCGCACCAGCAGCACCTGCACCAGCAGCACCCGCACCAGCAGCAGCACCCCCACCAGTAGCACCCGCAGCAGCACCCCCACCAGCAGCACCCGCACCAGCAGCACCAGCAGCATCCGCAGCACCCGCACCCCAACCAGCAGCACCCCAACCAGCAGCACCCGCACCAGGACCACCACCAGCAGCACCGCAACCAGCAGCACCAGGACCACCACCAGCAGCACCCCCACCAGCAGCACCCCAACCAGCAGCACCCGCACCAGGACCCGCACCAGCAGCAACCGCACCAGCAGCACCTGCACCAGCAGCACCCGCACCAGCAGCAGCACCCCCACCAGTAGCACCCGCAGCAGCACCCGCACCAGCAGCACCTGCACCAGGACCCCCACCAGCAGCACACCCCCCGGCAGCACCCCCACCAGCAGCACCCGCACCAGCAGCACCCGCACCACCACCATCACCAGCAGCACCCGCACCAGCACCATCACCAGCAGCACCCGCACAAGCAGCACCCGCACCAGCAGCATCCGCACCAGCAGCATCCGCACCAGCAGCACCCGCACCAGGACCACCACCAGCAGCACCCGAACCAGCAGCACCCGCACCAGCAGCATCCGCACCAGCAGCACCCGCACCAGGACCACCAACAGCAGCACCCGCACCAGGACCACCACCAGCAGCACCCGCACCAGCAGCACCCGCACCAGCAGCATCCGCACCAGCAGCATCCGCACCAGCAGCATCCGCACCAGCAGCACCCGCACCAGGACCACCACCAGCAGCACCAGAACCAGCAGCACCCCAACCAGCAGCACCCGCACCAGGACCACCCCCACCAGCAGCACCCCCACCAGCAGCACCCGCACCAGCAGCACCACCAGCAGCACCCGCACCAGCAGCACCCGCACCAGCAGCACCCGCACCAGCAGCATCCGCACCAGCAGCACCCGCACCAGGACCACCACCAGCAGCACCCGAACCAGCAGCACCCCAACCAGCAGCACCCGCACCAGGACCACCACCTGCAGCACCCGCACCAGCAGGACCCGCACCACCAGCACCCACACCACCAGCACCCGCACCACCAGCACCCGCACCACCAGCACGGATTATGAGGAGGAAATGCTTAGTTTAATTACAGAGGACATGGCACTGTAAAGGGAGGCAGAGGAGAGGAGAGCTCAAGAGAGCAGGGAGAGGATGGACAGGCTGTTTGCTCTTCTTGAGCAAATGGTGGAGAAGCAGTAGTTTTTATTTTATTTTTTGTTTAAAGAGGAAACTAAGTTCTGTACAGTTTATTTTTGTAATCTAAGTTCAATTTAAAGGCTTATTTTATTTAATTTTTAAATGAGAAAACTAAGTTGTGTACAGTTTATTTAAATGAGAGAGTAAACATTATTTTTTTGCTCTATTTCTGTGCATTGCTTATTTTTTTAACAACTAACTTGTGTTGGGATATGAAATAAAAAGAAATAGGTCTGGACATTGCTTCTTTTTAAAAAAAAATGATGGGCAATTTTGAGAAAAAAATACAATTTGTCATAACATTTGAAAATGAAAATAAATAATTATATAGATAAATAAAGTTTTAAAGCTACTTACAACATAACTTATAAATCATCTGACAAAATAATTTAAATTAACAGTACATAAAACAAGAATTCAGCTAAGCAGGGATACCCTGGTGGTGCTGCTGGACCTCAGTGGGCTCCACAATAGAGACCCTGGTAAGGCCTCTCTGCGGGTGGGACATCATCTAGGATGGTCTCCAGAGTGTTTGACTGCATATTTCCACTGTTCAATGCATTGTCTACCAACAGGTTTGCAGGGCTGACTAAATCGACGGCTGCCATCTTACTGAGATAATTTTAAAAAGGGAAGAATAAAATAAATTAACTTGCGTCCTCAATTCAAAGCGTAAAATATTTCAACATGTAAACCCATTCTATGGACATTCATTTGTGGTCTTGAGCATTATAGCTTTACAGTTCTCTGACTTGCCTGTTACAAGTAGTCGTGGTCGATGGGAACCTCTTCCAGGGCAGACACCTCTGCAGTCAGCCGGTCATGCCAGGGAGCACCACTGACTGTCTCCAAAACATGCTCCTCCTCATCCTCTGCATCATCCTCCTCGTGATCATCCTCCGGGGCCATGATGTCACCAACCCCAAGACAGATGTTGTGGAGGATGGCACACCTGTGATGACCTGAATTGAAAAGTCAAAACAAGAAATGATATGGTCTGGAATTTTTTTTTTTTTTTTGTAAATGTAAAAGTAAATGTATGTATTATGCATAAAAACCCTCCTTGTCAGGGTTTTTAAATGATGTTGTTGCATTAATATTACAGCTGCGCTATGTGTATGTTGCATCTTAATTCTGAATTTGTTGAAGGGTGTTATATTTAAAGTACTTTACTGTTGAGCAGTTTACTATACATTAATGCATAGTTTTGTAAAAGACGGTGTATTTGTAGTGTTGTTATCCTGTGTGAGAGAAAAAACCCTCATTACTTCACATTTTACATGAATACTTAACGAATGTACTTGCTTACAGTCAACCACAGCTTATTTTTAAAATGATTTCTTTTCACAATATTAAAGAATTGTTGCTAACTACAGATGCGTCCCATATCAAAGGTTGCATCCAAAGTCGAGCGGGAGTACCGTTGCAGGATTGTAAAAAAAAGAAAAAGAAGGTATATTTCACTTTATTTATTTATTTATTTATTGTTTTGTGTTCTATGCTTCAACTGCGTTAAAACAAAAAACGCTGGAAACATGCATAAATAAGATCACTATGATCAAAAGAATAAACTCCATAAAAATCGCATCTTCGTAGTAGGCTAGGCTATAAATGAACATTTGAACAGCTTTATGTGCATTTAGTATTTTCAAAAGTATCATTACATTACTCAAGTACACACAATACTTATGTACATTTAAAGTGTACTGTAGCAATTAAATTTGCAACTTCTGAATTGGGATGCAGCAAACCCGATTACCAGATCACCAGACCACCCGGTGGCGCCACGGATGAAACATCCCCACCATCTCCTCCAATAAAACATAAAAGATAAAAATGATGACTTCTTGCTCCATTTCAACAAGTATTGCCATGTAGAATGGCAGCTCTCCTATCGCCGCGTTGCTAGGCGACAGCATAATGGGGACCACTTGGTGGCGCAATTACAAACCCTACGAAGGCTAGACTCGGAGCGTCCTTCGAAGGCTGGGTAGGCTTCACATTGGGACACAGCAATTTACTGAATAAATCGCATGATTTTTTTTCCCACTTCAGCGGAAATCCCGCCCTGCAGCCGATTCTAAACCTTTCATTGGTCACATCAATCACTGTACTGATTGCCTACACCAAACACTGATCCCTAAACCTACCCGTCACTGTAACCTAAACCAATGAAATCGGCTGCAGGGCGGGATTTCCGCTGAAGTGGTTTGGGAAAAAAAATCATGCGAATAAATAAATCCCTCAAACCCCATCTGACTTTGCCCCAGCATCAGCTGTGATTGGTTAACTGGAGTAACCAGTGGACCAATTGCATTGGAGCATTTCAAATGTTGGTTTGGTGTTTCTGAAACGCCGGAGTCAAAGTGTGTGATCAGAAGGATTTGGTTTAATTCCCTCCAGAAGTGTCTCACACGATTGTGTTCCCAAACACCAGCATCCGAACGCAAGAGAACAAGACGCTCTGATATTTTGTGCCAATTTCCCAGGATGTGAGCTCTGGATAATCTCGAAACTCCTTGATAAGGAGGTGGAACTCCTTCCTCTCTACGCAATCTCAGATTGGATGGACCCAATATTTCCTCTTTACTTTTCTCTTTTTAAGAAGAGAGAGGACAACAAAACCATCCTCACTGCTTGAAGACTCCATTTTGTATTGATTTGCGAATTTTTTGCACAACAGATTAATTTAGAAGCATCAAACTGTGCGTGATGAATTTTTAGGATGACGAATACGAAAAAACGCACACGAAAATTTCAGACTGGTATCCTTTCTTCCATTCATTGCTTAAACACTTGAACGAGAAGGACCTTCCAGGCCGTATCTGTCACGGATGGAAAAGGAGTCAGACAGGTGGTAAGTGTAATGTTTATTAACAGGATTGCAGATGCAGACGGAGATATGGTGAGTACTCAAACAGTAGATAAGCAGATGGGAACTTAACTGAAGGATAACTAGAGTCTCTATAACAGATGCAGATGGAGAGTCACATGGAAGGGTTGAAGTTGGATGGCTCAAGAAAGAAGGTGGCATACCATGGCAAGGGTTATGAAGATGGTCTAATGGATTTCAGGTAAGTAGCATAGGTGAGTCTGTGTGTCATGTAGAGACCAGACCAGACAATGAGTGTGTGAAGGAGAGTTGAATATAAAGGTGGTGGTTTGATGAGGTGCAGGTGATGGGGATCAAAACTCAGGGGACAATGAACAGGTGGGAGGAGTGAGTGAAGGAGTGGGAGGAGTGAGTGAAGCTGGTGGAATCCTGGCAGTATCCAGATCTGATGAAGGACCTTCGCCTGGACCCGATGACAATGCAGTGCTGAAGTGCAAACTAGCCTTTCCCTATGGAGGATCCCTTTACCACTCGTTGTGGGGATTTCGGTTTGCGTACCTAACCCGAAGTGATAAAATTAAATAAAATTCTGTATCAAATTTATAGGCAAGACAAGTAGTTTGTTTAGGCATGATTTGTAGGGAATTACAAACCTGCACACATACATTTAAACGCACATAACTATAGAATAAATTCTTAATGCACATGTGAACGCCATCAGCGTTTATCACAGGTTCATGTTTAAAGTCTGTTTAGAGAGAACGGCATCGTCTTAGCGGCCCCTAATTTAATAACAAATGATAATTTCAACGGAAGTGAATCAATCAAAACTATCTTTAGCTGGAAAATAACATTATTCAAGAACCGCAATAAAGCCAAAACAATCTCTGTTACCTTAAATTATATGTTTACCTTTGTAAAGCTGCTTTGAAACAATCTACATTGTTAAAAGCGCTATATAAATGAAGATGACTTGACTTGACTTGAGTCCTTTTCAATAATGTCTCTACCTTTCTTACACAGAACAACCTCCTGGACAACAACTAGTCTGGTTTCAGCAGCGTCACTCAACTGAGACGGTCCGGTTCTCGGTAACTGTAAATTATCAGTACTCATCTTGCTGGATCTGCCCACTGCGTTTGACACAGTTTAACACCAGAACCTCCTGTTAACCCTCATGATGAAGGGCATCTCAGGAATGGCACTCCAGTGGTTCAAGTCTTCCCTCTCATTATGTCCTTCAGGGAGTCGTGAAGGGGTGAGGTGTCTAAGACCCAACATCTAGCTACTGGAGTGTCTCAGGGCTCAGTGCTGGGACAGTTTCTCTTCTCCATCTACATGTCATCACTAAGATCTGTCATTTAGAAACATGATTTTTCCCATCACTGCTATCATCTAGCTACTGGAGTGCCTCAGGGCTCAGTGCTGGGACAGTTTCTCTTCTCCATCTACATGTCATCCCTTGGATCTGTCATTCAGAAACATGGGTTTTCCCCTCACTGTTATCATCTTGCTACTGGAGTGCCTCAGGGCTCAGTGCTGGGACAGTTTCTCTTCTTAATCTACATATCATCACTAGGATCTTTTATTCAGAAACATGGTTTTTCCCATGTTGTGGCAAAAATTCTGTTAAACATCATCACTGCGTAAGACACTCAGAGTCAAATTAATTAAAAGAGCAGTATTTATTCTTGCAAGAATAGGCCCAGTCGCCAACACAGCAATTACCCTGTGGAGTGACGCGCACCAGGAAGAAATTAGACAGCCTTTATACTCTTTTCAAGGTTCCTCCTCACCCGCTGTACCTTTCACCCACTCAGATAAGGTCCCCACTGCTGTTCAGTTTCTACTTAAGGACACAAACTGGTACTGAAATGAACTGGCCAAAACTGACCGTCCCTAAGGTCAGAGGTCCTGTCCCATATGTTCCTGAAACGTCACGCACAAGCACGTACACACATATACTTTTACACATTGAATAGGTTCTCTCACTTATGATATCTGTTAGGAATAAATGACTATTAAAATTTCTATAACAATTCCCCACTTTTTATCAATCTGATTACCCATAATCACAATAATAAACAAAAAGACAAATTTTAAGTCATATCATCACACTACTCTTCATCTCTGGTTTTCGCAAAACTGATCACTCTTCATAAACATTTGTGAAATATTATTTAGAAAATAAAAAGCTTAGGCTGTTTTTGTAAGGATAGTCCCTTAAGTATTAGCAAGCAAGTAAAGACTTTATCTGAAGCCGGGCTGAATGAATAAACACTGTTATTGCACTCTCTACCTAGATCGAACCCTCAGTCACCTCAGTTAAACAAGAAATAGTGTACAGATTAGTAAGAAAAGCAAAACCATCAATTCACACTGGTTATTTTAGCAGGTCATCAAAAATACAAAGAATAAAAGTCAAGTCAAGTGTATTTATATAGCGCTTTTCACAATATAAATTGCATCAAAGCAGCTTCACAGTATCAATCAAATAACATAACAATGTTTGTTTCTTAGTGGAAAAAACATCCACATTTGGTAGGGCTGATCAATGGTATTAATGATTGGTTAATTAATTTGAATATCCCCAACTGAGCAAGCCAAAGGCAACAGTGACAAGGAACCGAAAAACTCCATCAAGTGACCTACTTGTGTCCTAAAACTCCATCAGGTGACTTAATGGAGAGAAAAAAAACCTTGGGAGAACCCAGGCTCAGTCGGGGGCCAGTTCTCCTCTGGCGTTTATGAACTAGAGGCCGGATTTACAGTAACTGTAATTTGATACAGAATTTTGTTTTATTTTATCACTTCGGGGTGGGTACGTGAACCGGAATCACAAAGTTTTATCTGTAGAGTGGGAAAAGGATCCTCCATAGGGAGAGGTCAGTTGGCACTTCAGCACTGCGTTGTCATCGGGTCCAGGCAAAGATCCTAGTCAGATCTGGATATGGCCTGGATCCGGTAGGCTGCGGGAAAACCTCGGGATAAACAAAGACACTAAAATTAGCGTAGATGCCATTCTTCTTATGATGTAACGAGTACATCAGGATTTAAGGGAAGTGTTCCCAGTTCCGGCTGACCTAATCTATGCAGCCTAACATTGAATTATAGAAGTCTATAATGTATTATGTGTATGCCAGGTCAAAGAGATGTGTTTTTAGTCTAGCTTTGAACTGACAGAGTGTGTCTGCTTCCCGGACAATGGTAGGAAGACTGTTCCAAAGTTTTGGTGCTAAATAGGAAAATGATCTACCGCCAGCAGTCGATTTTGATATTCTAGGTATTATCAACTGGCCCGAATTTTGAGATCGCAATAGACGTGAAGGACTATAATGCGTTAAGAGCTCGCTCAAGTACTGCGGAGCTAAACCCTTTAGTGCTTTGTAAGTAATCAACAGTATTTTAAAATTTGTACGATGTTTAATAGGCAGCCAATGCAGTGTTGACAGAACCGGGCTAATATGGTCATATTTCCTGGTTCTAGTAAGAACTCGAGCTGCAGCGTTTTGGACCAGCTGTAGTTTATTTATTAAAAATGCAGGGCAACCACCCAGAGCATTACAATAATCTAGTCTTGATGTCATGAAAGCATGAACTAATTGTTCCACATTTGTTAATGAGGGCATATGTTGTAATTTAGATATATTTTTAAGATGGAAAAATGCGGTTTTACAGATACTAGACACGTGACTTTCAAATGAAAGATTGCTATCAAAGAGCACACACAGGTTCCTAACCGACGACAAAGACTTAATAGAGCAGCCATCAAATGTTAGACAGTATTCTAGGTTATTACGTGTGGAAGTTGTTTGTCCAATAATTAGAATCTCTGTTTTTTTCAGAGTTTAGTAGTAGGAAATTACAAGTCATCCAATTTTTTATATCAGCTATGCATTCCGCTAATTTTGTGAATTGGTAAGTTACGTTAGGTTTTGAAGAAATATACAGCTGAGTATCATCGGCATAACAGTGAAAGCTAATTCCATGTTTCCTAATGGATATCTCCTAATGGTAGCATGTACAGAGTGAACAGCAACGGTCGGCATAACAGCTCTCTGTAAGCAATCGAGCTCTCTTTCCATGAAATCCGAAATACCTCTAGTTTAGTTTTCTTCCAGTTGCGCTCCATTTTTCTGGCTGCTCTCTTAAGGGCCTGAGTGTGCTCGTTGCACCACGGCGTTGGACTATTTTCTTTATTCTTCTTTAAGCGCAACGGAGCAACTGCGTCTAAAGTGCTGGAAAAGAGAGAGTTAAAAGTTTCTGTTGCAATATCAAGTTCTTCTAAGCTATCCGGGATGCTGAGATGATGAAACTGATTAGGAAGATTATTGATAAAGCAATCTTTAGTGGCAGAAGTTATAGGTCTATCATATTTATAACACGGAGTCGGCTTTGCAGCCTTGGCTAAATGTAATTTACATGAGACTAGATAATGATCTGAGATATCATCGCTCTGCTGCAGAATTTCAAAGCTATTAACATCCTGACACGTGTTGCCTAACTCCCATTGAGTTTACAATGTCTTTAAGTGCCAATCCCAATGCATCTTTTTCATTATCTACATGTATATTAAAATCACCAACAATTAGTGCTTTATCGTTAGCCAATACAAATTCTGATAGAAAGTCCGCAAATTCTTTGATAAAATCTTTATGGTGCCCTGGTGGCCTGTATACAGTAGCCAGCAGAAATCTCAAACGTGATATATCGTTTACACTATATATTTTTACATTAAGCACCAACACTTCAAAAGAAGTATATTTAAAAATAGATTTCTTATTGGTTTTGAAAATATTACTATAAATTACAGCAACACCTCCCCCTTTGCGTTTTAGACGAGGTTCATGTTTATAACAGTAATCTTGTGGGGTTGACTCATTTAAAGTAATGTAATCGTTTGGTTTTAGCCAGGTTTCTGTCAAACACAGCACATCTAGATTATAATCTGAAATCATATCATTAAATATGAGCGATTTTGAAGTAAGGGATCGAATATTCAGCAACCCAAGCTTTATCATTTGCTCATCTGTATTATATCTGTTTTTTATTTGTTGAACATCAATTAAATTTTTTACCTGACGTTTTTTGGATTTCCAAATTCGGGGAACAGACACAGTCTCTATATGATGATATCTAGGTGAAAGAGGCTCTATGTGATTGGGATTTATCTGACCTTGGTGATGCGAGGCCGCTAGCAGACGGTCGGTTTAGCCAGTCTGTCTGCTTCCTGACCTGAGCCCCAGATTGTCGTGTTTTAGCTCTAAGACTATGTGCCATATTACTAGAGAGAAGAGCAGCACCATCCCAGGAGGGATGAACACCATATCTTTTCAACAGGTCAGGCTTGCCCCAAAAACTTTTCCAATTGTCTATGAATTCTATATTATTCAACGGACACCACTTAGACAGCCAACCATTTAGTGAGGCCAATCTGCTAACTATCTCATCACTCCTGCGAACAGGAAGGGGGCCAAAGAAAATTATAGTGCCTGACATCGTACTTGCGAGTTTACACACCTCTTTAATATTAATTTTGGTGATCTCCGACTGGCGGAGTCGAACATCATTAGTGCCGACATGAATAATGATCTTAGAGAATTTACGATTAGCATTAGCCAGAACTTTTAAATTTGCTTTGATGTCAGGCGCTCTGGCTCCCGGCAAACATGTGACTATGGTGGCTGCTGTCTCTATTTTCACGTTCCGTGTGATCGTAGAGCGATCTCTCACGGTCACCCATCTGCCATGCTGCGTGGGCTCTACTTCAGCCGGAACCGAATCATGCACAGAGTTCACTATGCTAGGCGCATCCAAAATAGTATCTAAAGCTCTAGTACTATCCTTACTATCCTCTGTTAAAGTTTGGATGCGTGTCTCTAGCTCTGAAATCGTCTCCTTGCATTTATCACACATAAATCCTATATTGCCATCGGAGAAGGCTATACTAAACATATGACATGTGACACAGGTGACAATAACAGGACAA
Organism: Meda fulgida; assembly: GCA_030578275.1. Taxonomy (NCBI): domain Eukaryota; kingdom Metazoa; phylum Chordata; class Actinopteri; order Cypriniformes; family Leuciscidae; genus Meda; species Meda fulgida. The sequence continues at coordinate 404,347 of CM060623.1, forward strand.
GACATTACTCACCGTTTGTGTTGACTGATTCTTACTTACCTAGGCTTTTATGAACTCAAAGGCGTGGGCGCGCGAGAGAAAATAAATAATAAATAAATGAGCGCGGGTGGCGCGTAAACACTAGCGTGCTGTGCTAACAATAACGGAAGCTAGCCATGTAAGGTTAATCTGAGATGGTGGGTAAACTGTATTTAGTAATATAAACAACTAGAAATGATAGTAAATGATGGTTCAAAACAGAAAGCAATACGAAGCTAATACGAGGCGTAGAGCTTACAGCCTCAACGCAAACAAACTCACAGCAGGCAGGAAGGCAGACACGAGCAATCGATCAGTGAACAGCAAATCTCCCAAAAGTAGAATAGAATCCTTCATTTCAAACCCTCTCCTTGTATGTCATCTCATAGCGGATAACCACAGCTTTTAACCCTCTGTTCATATCAAAAACATTCATAGGAAGAAAAAGGAGGAAAAAGAAAACATACCCCAACAATTAATTCATTTGACTGTAGCTTCCGCTACTCGTATCATCAAATTTCTTGCCATTGTCATCCTCTGGATAGACTGTCATTTTTACCAATTTAACAGACATCCCTGCTCTGACCAGTCTCTGTACTGAGCTGGAAACACACAATAATGACAATCCTACCACCGAAACCCCAACCCCCAGAGATTAATCAAACAATCATTCCATTAACCTAAAATACTTTCTAATGAATCAGTGACCAATCAAATCATTGGATCTATATCGATACTAAGCCCTTGTTTGATTCAATCAAATAAAACCATCAAAAACATCACAAAAACAGATTCTTCTACTAAGCTCAAACCTGTAGTTGGTTCCTCCAGGTGTTGATCATCTCGTTCGATCCACGGACCTTCCGTCTTCACCAGGGTGGTTAAATACGAAACCGTTGCAATGGGCTTTCCCTCGTTGGCAGGGGAGGTACGTTACTAGCACGCCCTTGATCCCCCACTTTATTCTTCTCGTTGACGTGTCGGTCTGCTGAGGTTGGTTGGTGTAGTTTAAGGTGAGATGTTTGGACGGAGGTGTCACAATCTCCAACCTTACAACCTTGTTTGTGGAGTAGAACATTTCCTGGCTGCTGTCACCTGTCAATGGAGACCCTGAGTGTTCTGTTAGTGGCCGCTTGTCTAGCTGGTCGTTCCTTCTGGTGTGACCTGTGGAATTTTCACTATTTGTTTACCTTGCTGATGATATTCATTGTGAATTCCAAATTTATTCTCAGCATTTGGCCAATTCAACAACCTGAAACATATTATCACCGGATAATTTCTTGCTCACTTAATAAAACTCATCCAACTATTTCATTAGCATTCAACCCACTTTGCTCATTCTGTTAAAGGAAAATTTTAAGTTATGCACTGCGCAGGTGGGGTACCTTTCTGCCATAGTAATAACCCAGGCCAGGATAGTTAGCCAAATTCATCCATAGCCATCATTTTATTGGGCACTTTCTGCCCTGTATCAAAAGTCTGCATGATCTGTACAGAAAAACAAATGTCGAGGTTATTTTCAGATAGTAAAGTACACGTAGTGTCTTTTGTCTGCTGTGCTGCCGCAGCCTTCACTGCTGCATCTGCCCTGGCGTTCCCTGTTGAAACAGTCCTGCAAAAACATTTACACACAGCAAATTTGTTAGGGACGGCTTTTTACCCAATTAAGCCCAGTGTCCTCCCAACATATATTGTCCCTTAGTAAACCATATTTTGTCAATTGTTACCATCCCCCTTTTGATGCATGACTCAACTCATGCACCATTTTAACATAATTGTGTTTCGATAAAGTTTGCCATCATCACTAACCCAAACATCCTAAAGCAAAATTTCCTCAAGACATCTTTCTCTGCCTCTTGAAACAAAAATATTACTTAAAGCCACAAACACATCTTCTTATCAGAGTATTTGAAGGGCAACGGCCCTCAGTCTTACAGTGTATCCTGCTTTTCAGGCCTGTTGTTTGGTCTCTTAATTCAGTCATCTACAAACATTTTCAAAGTCATCAATTGTTTCTGTCAGGTCAGGTCGTGCTGTACAGACTTGGTCAATCTCAGTCATCTACATTCTCCCCCTTTCTTCACAATAATCATAAATGTGAAGGTCTCTCTTGATAATTTGATATTGACTTAGCCAATGTGTCACTTTGTTGTTGCCGTCAAATCTATAATATTTTAGTTTATCTCAACCCATGATGGACAGTGATCTACAACTTTAAATCATAAATGCTTTTAATCCATAGCTTAGTTCATAATTACCAGAAGCAGACAGAGTTGGATAACTAATCCCTTTAAAGCTCATCCTATGTTCTGCATCATCTTTTTACCTAACAGAATTAACAGCTTCTTTTAAAATTTGTCATTTGCCAAAAGCCATCCTAGTGGGTAATGACACAATGTACACCCTATTCAGACTGAGTATTAGTACCCCAAACTAACGCATAGTCACATACAAAACAAAGTGCTGTCACCATCACACACACTCACACACTCATTAAACACGCATGTCAACTGCTCCTTTTCAATGTTCGCTTTTCAATATATCGTCTCTAAAAAGATTTCAATTTTAAAGATTTTAAACTTCACATTTTCCTCTAGGTTTACCTAATTTTACATGGTCTCTTGACAAGTTTCAAATCATGTCTGTTCATTATTCATTTGATTTTTAGAAAAGTCAGCTGGGTTGTTTTGGTTCATTATCACTATTTTGCTCAAGCTTGCTTTAGCAGGCTGATAACAGAAAGACAGACAGAGAACCATCCCTGCCTCCACTCAAGCAGTCTCTCTCACTATAAACAAATAATATTTTCAACAGCCTCACAAGACTGTAACTTAGACAAAATTTAAATTCATTACAATAACCTTTGACCATTCACTTTTGTTATCGAGACTTTTCTTAAATCTACGAAAGCTGTCTTCATCTTTAGCCACCACCATGTCTAATGACCTTCAGGAGTTAAAACTATGTTATAGACATATTAGTTCAAAATCAACACTTCTATACATTTTCTTGCCCATAAGGCAAGCAACATCACAAAAGTTTTGCTACTGTCCCCACAACAAATAATGGCAATCCCCTCATTGTCACGTTACACACACGGGTAAGAGGGAATCCAATTGCAGACGTTTAATTAAGGGGCAATCCAAAAACAAGTAGTAATGCAGGCAGGGGTCAAAATCCAAAAACACAAGAACAAAACTAGGAACAAGAACCAGGACGCGGAGAAGACCCCTCGGGCGGCCAGGGCGGAGAAGACCCCTCGGGCGGCCAGGGCGGAGAAGACCCATCGGACGGCCAGGGCGGTGAAGACCCCTCAGGCGGCCAGGGCGGTGGTGAGGACCCCGGCTCCGGCTCAGGAACAGCGGACACTGGCTCCGGCTCAGGAGCAGCGGACACTGGCTCCGGCTCAGGAGCAGCGGACACTGGCTCCGGCTCAGGAGCAGCGGACACTGGCTCCGGCTCAGGAGCAGCGGACACTGGCTCCGGCTCAGGAGCAGCGGACACTGGCTCCGGCTCAGGAGCAGCGGACACTGGCTCCGGCTCAGGAGCAGCGGACACTGGCTCCGGCTCAGGAGCAGCGGACACTGGCTCCGGTTCAGGAGCAGCGGACACCGGCTCAGGAGCAGCCACAAGAACTGTAACAGTCACAAAAACAGACACAAACACAGAAACAAACACTGGCTCTGGCTCTGGCTCTGGAACAGGCACTGGCTCTGGAACCGGCACTGGCTCTGGAACCGGCACTGGCTCTGGAACAGGCACTGGCTCTGGAACAGGCACTGGCTCTGGAACAGGCACTGGCTCTGCCTCCGGCTCTGGAACAGGCACTGGCTCTGCCTCCGGCTCTGGAACAGGCACTGGCTCTGCCTCCGGCTCTGGAACAGGCACTGGCTCTGCCTCCGGCTCTGGAACAGGCACTGGCTCTGCCTCCGGCTCTGGAACAGGCACTGGCTCTGCCTCCGTCTCTGGAACGGGCACTGGCTCTGCCTCCGGCTCTGGAACGGGCACTGGCTCAGCCTCCGGCTCTGGAACGGGCACTGGCTCAGCCTCCGGCTCTGGAACGGGCACTGGCTCAGCCTCCGGCTCTGGAACGGGCATTGGCTCTGCCTCCGGCTCTGGAACGGGCAATGGCTCTGCCTCCGGCTCTGGAACAACAGACACTGGTTCCGGATCTGGAACAGCAGACATGGGCATGTCCAGGATCCGAGCCAGACGCTCCAGATAGTCCAGGTCAAGGAAGGCGGACGGAACGGGAACAGTCTCTCGCTGGGCAGACGTGACGTGAACAGTCTCTCGCTGGGCAGACGTGACGTGAACAGTCTCTCGCTGGGCAGACGTGATGTGAACAGTCTCTCGCTGGGCAGACGTGACGTGAACAGTCTCTCGCTGGGCAGACGTGACGTGAACAGTATCTCGCTGGGCAGACGGAACGTGAACAGTCTCTGACTGGGCAGACGGGACGTGAACAGTCTCTGACTGGGCAGACGGAACGTGAACAGTCTCTGACTGTGCCGACGGAACGTGATACATATCCCTTTCACCTCCTCTGCGGCGACCTCCACGGGTCCTGCGGAACTTTACCAACCGGGTCCCCTTAAACAACTCCCTTCTCTCCCGCTCGGTTGCTGGGGAAGAGATGTTGCAAAACATACCGCTGGATCTTTGTGGGACGGAGTCCTTCTGTCATGTTACACACACGGGTAACAGGGAATCCAATTGCAGACGTTTAATTAAGGGGCAATCCAAAAACAAGTAGTAATGCAGGCAGGGGTCAAAATCCAAAAACACAAGAACAAAACTAGGAACAAGAACCAGGACGCAGATATTGAAGTGGCGTGACATTAAACAAGGACTCCGTAACAGACACTAACAAAGACAGGGAAATATACACATCTCTAACAAGACTAACACAGAACAGCTGGGAACAATGATTACGGGGAACAGCTGAGTGCAATGAACTGATGAGTGACAGTGACAGACAGAATGCTGGGAATTGAAGTCAATTGTGAAGGACACCGTGAGAGCGAGGACCTCTAGTGATAGACAAGGGAACACAACCAGACACTGTGACACTCATGGTCTCACCGGCTCTTGAAAGCCCATTCCCATTGGCTCTTAATCTATAATCTCCATCAGGGTGTTGTCCCCTGGCATAGTTGCAGACACTTGTCACAATGAAAAACAAGCCATACAATGAGTACGGTTTCTGGTGAGTGGTATAGAGGAACTCACGTTTCTGGGTCAGACTGCCGTAACTCCTCACAGCTCATCCGCCCTAGCAATATAGGATGCTGTTGGCCTCGCAGACATCTGCTCCACTCTCATACCCATCTCACATAAACACCTCCTATCAGGAGATGCCCAGTGTCGGCGTGACCCCCTGGCTTAGGTTGTTCTGTGTTAGGCCAAAGAAGATCTTACCCGTCTCTGAGAAATCACCTCATGCACACTGGTAACCGCTCTGTCCCATCACCAAATCAGTTTTCTTCAACATAATCAGTTGTTTTCTGGAGCTTTGAGAAAGGCACATTCAAGAGTCAACAGAGCCATTCTGACTGCCTAATAGTGTTCACTCATTAATAACATCAGTATTTGATCTCTAAAATCCATTAAGCATCTCCAAATCAGCAAAATCGCAATGCTTAGATTATACTTAGTAAATTTAGTTATCACAACCATCCATTCAGTGTACTGTTACCTCTGTTTCCGGAGCCATTGGCCCTGTTCCATGGTGGAGACTAAGATCAGACAAAGAAGTTACTGGTCCCAAAATAAACTTGTCAAAAACGTCACTTCTATCGTTTAATGTCTGCATTATTATTTAAAGACTTCTTTAAAGTCATTCAGTTTTACTTTTAAAACATTTACAAATACAAATTGCCCTCTGAATTGCAATGATTTCTTTTAACATCTCTGTGTCTATGATTTTCAACTGAAACTGTGCTTTACTATAAATAGCACTTATGACACAGGCTCAGATAGTAGCTTTTAGCTGACATTGAATTAGACGGACTCTGAGGCACTCAGGACTGGCACACTGCACTCTCATAAACGTCTAGCATCAAACTTTATCTACCATCTTTTAACTCTATCCCAGCTTAAGGCATCTTTGCCAGAAATTATATGTGTTTTCTTCTAAACATAATTTATAGTTGTCTTTATTTAGACATTACAAATTTCCACTCAGATTGAGTCTCTGTCTCACTGGCAGTTTCAGCCGCATCACACACCAGATTCAGATAATCGAACTGTTTCATTACAGCCAATAACAAACTTTTCTTTTGAAAGCAAAACATCAGCTTCTAGTTCTTTCATGGTCAAAACACTAACAAAACCTACTGTTTGTTTAATCAGTTGCCTTTCTACGCATTTTGCATTTAGCAACTGTTAATCCAGTAGCCTACTTCTTCTGCTTATTTGATAAAAATAATTATTCTATTTCTCAATAACTTTTCACATTTCATCTCAATTACAATAGTTTAATATCTGACTTCAAAGTTTTTTTTCTAGGAGTTTATCGATCTCCAAGTAGGATTAACACTAACTTTGACGAAGAGTCACTCTCTGCTTTTGATACATCTTTTGATACATCCTTTTTAAAAATGTAAATTAAAACACAATCATCCTTTAGTTGCCTTTGTATATATTACAACTCACATTTGTCTGAGTCATTAATTCTACATCAATCTCTATTCATCGTTATCATTAGCAGGACATTAATTTCCATAAGCTGCACAGGAATGCAAAACAAATATTCTAAGTTGTTTTCACTCTTTAAATAATCGCTTGTCCAGGGAAATTATCCCCGACCCAGAATTTCCTTTATAAAACAGACCGACATTATACATTTTTGATTTCCAGAATCTTTGGACATAGCTGTCTTTACATTTTACTAATTTGGTATTATCATCAACAACATTAATTACAGAACAAGTACATATCCAACATCCGGGAGCCGGGCTGAATAAGCAAACACTGTTTGACCACTGCAAACCACTGCACCCTCAGTTACTCCTCAGATATTAAATACAGACATCGTCTACAATCATAAATACCAGGATCTATGCATTCGTTTTTTATAAAACTATAATTTCCAATTCCTTTCATAATAAACGAAGATGGATGGAAAATCCATTCCTTTCACTACCCCCATTATAGACCCTTTAGGTTTAAAACACAATGGTTGTCAAACTAAAACTAAACATAATTTCAATCACTATTTTACTATTAAAATATAGAATTGTTCCCCATTCTCTTAATGAAACATTCTTCATATCATTTAAACAGTTAATCTGACTTCCATAAATTCTGTCAGACATTTTATTTTCATCACATAGTTTTCTACTATATTTCTTCTCAATCTTTCCCTATTTCCCTACATGCCAGTTCCTTCATTATCTAACCAGTACATGATTGCTTGCTTACAATCCCCACACACATATCTCACACTACAAACTTTTTGTTTTTCACTTCCCTCTTCTATCAAGTCTCTCACTTACAGTTCCCTCTATTTCACACAGACAGCCTTATTGCTGCTTGCTACTTCAATCCTTATCATATAAATTTAAGTTCAGACATCTAATGTCATGCATCCATTTACTGGATGAGGAAGTAAAAACTTTATTTCTCCTGGTAGTTCGACATTTTATATTTTTCTAACCCTAACACACATGTTGAACGCAGCCACAACAACCTTTTGCCTTTTGCCAACTGCCTTGTTCCACTGATTCTCTCACTTCTCTCAGTCTAGTTGTGCTCAGTGTTCCCTCCCTGAGGAAATCATGGTATTTGATCAATTTCTCTATGTCCTGCATGCATTTCCCCCCATAGTTTTTTTTCCCCTAATTTTACAGAAAACCGGTGTGTCAAATTTGGCAAGCTTACTCTGAGATTTGCCCGTACTGGCTGTTTCTGTTACTCTGTAGATTTTCCGTTCGACACTGCGTCTAATAATCTTTTGGACGTCTCCACCAGATCTGATCAATTAACCCAAGACCAGACAGGGCGCACCCAGTGCTTCCTGGCAAATCGATTAACTCCCAGTAAACTGCTACGTGAGGATCCCTCGATTTACAAAACCGTTACCCCGTGACTTGTTTTGTAAAACACACCTCACGCAGTTAGCCCTACTGTATTAACCCTGACCGCCCGTAAGTCTCAATCGACCCCAATAAACTGCTGCACGAAGATCCCTTGATTTACAAAACCGTTACCCCGTGACTTGCTTTGTAAAACACACCTCGCGCAGTCAGCCCTATTGCATCGGTACTCTTGACCTACACCACAGAAACGAACAGACCCAGCCACTATGGTTTTACTCAAAAATTGAAAAACATTTTAGCCCAAAAGAAAAATAATTTAGCCGTCTCTTACCAGAGATGTCTTGGATTGCCACGGGTTCGTTTTCATTTGATTCCAGTGGAGTTTCTCCTGGCCCTGATAGCGGTCGGCCCCTCTCTCTGAAACTTACGAGGTAGAGCTGGAACTGCTCAGTCCAGGTGGCCAAACACTGTCCGCTCTCAGGTCCAGAAGGCACTTCCAAGGAATCCCACTTCTGACACCAAATTGTTGTGGCAAAAATTCTGTTAAACATCATCACTGCGTAAGAGACACTCAGAGTCAAATTAATTAAAAGAGAAGTATTTATTTTTGCAAGAATAGGCCCAGTCGCCAACACAGCAATTACCCTGTGAAGTGAGTGACGCGCACCAGGAAGACATGAGACCGCGTTTATACTCTTTTCAAGGTTCCTCCTCACCCGCTGTACCTTTCACCCACTCAGATAAGGTCCCCACTGCTGTTCAGTTTCTACTTAAGGACACAAACTGGTACTGAAATGAACTGGCCAAAACTGACCGTCCCTAAGGTCAGAGGTCCTGTCCCATATGTTCCTGAAACGTCACGCACAAGCACGTACACACATATACTTTTACACATAGAATAGGTTCTCTCTCTTATGATATCTGTTAGGAATAAATGACTATTAAACTTTCTAGAACACCCATCACTGCTATAATCTAGTTACTGGAGTGCCTCAGGGCTCAGTACTGGGACCGCTTCTCTTCTCCATCTACATATCATCACTAGGATCTGTCTTTCAGAAACATGTTTTTTTCCTATCACTGTTATCATCTAGCTACTGGAGTGCCTCAGGGCTCAGTGTTGGGACCGCTTTTCTTCTCCATCTACATGTCATCACTAGGATCTGTCATTCAGATGCATGTTTTTTTCCTTCACTACTATCATCTAGCTGCTGGAGTGCCTCAAGGCTCAGTGCTGGGACCGCTTCTCTTCTCGATATACATGTCATCACTTGGATCTGTCATTCAGAAACATGTTTTTTCTCATCACTGCTATCATCTAGCTACTGGAGTGCCTCAGGGCTCAGTGCTGGGACCGCTTCTCTTCTCCATCTACATGTCATCACTAGGATCTGTCGTTCAGAAACATGGCTTTTCCCATCACTGTTATCATCTAGTTACTTGAGTGCCTCAGGACTCATGCTGGGGCCGCTTTTCTTCTCCATATACGTGTCATCACTAGGATCTGTCTTTCAGAAACATGTTTTTCCCCCATCACTGCTATTATCTAGCTACTGGAGTGCCTCAGGGCTCAGTGCTGGGACCGGTTCTCTTCTCTATATGCATGCCATCACTAGGATCTGTCATTCAGAAACATGTTTTTTCCTATCACTGCTACACTGACACACAACTCTACCTCTCATTCCAGCCAGAGGATCTGACGGGAGTTGCTTGCATCTCAGCCTGCCTGACATTCCCTGCTGGATGAAGGACCAGCCCCCTCAACTAAACCTTGTGAAGACAGAGCTGTTTGTAGTCTCGGCCAACCCAACACTACACCACATCTTCTCCATTCAGTGGTCCATCATCCATAACTCCATCCAGGACAACCAGGAACCTTGTGTTGGATGATCAGTTGAACTAGACCACATTGCTAGAACTACCCGGTCCTGCAGATTTGCCTTATACATTATTCCCCCAGCTGTTAAGATGATGTTAATCATACATTCCCCCAGGAACGTTGATTCTCCGCAGCTTTTCTCCTGTCTTGGATTGGGCTGTTTCTGGAGACTGGCCAGTCCATCACAGGCTGTCACACACACACACACACACACAAGAGACACACAGCAGAACGGGCAATCAAACAGGACGGCCGTTTTAATCTGCTCGCCATCAACCACACACACACCGCTTCTGGAGCGACATGGACTCCGTTGGATTGTTTCTTAACGTCTGTGGTGCTGCATTTACAGTATCAGGGTTAGGATTATATTCATATGCCAACAAAAACACACTAGCTTTTACATGTTATACAATGGCAGGAGTCTGACAACACTCAACCTTCTGTCAAAAACACTTAATTAAGGAAAGCTTTTCCATGCAATTAGTGTAGATCACACACACACACACACACACACACACACACACACACACACACACACACACACACACACACACACACACACACACACCTCTGCTACATGTCTCTGAATCTGGAGGAACCCCACACTGACACACAGAGAACTCCTGCCTCTGCCGGGACCTTCACAGCGCTACACACTGAGACACTTAGAGTTACGTTTATATTCATGCAAATTATAAAAATAGATAATATGTGAGCAATTCATTTCTTACAGCCAACATGTTTCTGATCCTTTCTGTGTTTCATATGGAGTTTCAAAGATTGTGATTTTACAGAATGCTGTAAAATTGTTCCTGCTTGCCTGTATATTTCATACACAAATTGCATTCATTGTTTGTTCCTCATGCATGTGTCTTGTGATCTCATGCTCTCTTCAATTCTCTTTAATGACCAAACAAATAGTAATGTTTAAAAAAATTTCGATGAATGTCCAACTATAAGATCTAAAACAACTAAAACCAATACTAAAACATATCTTCCATGAACGACGTATGTATAATGATTTTGAGATATTATTAAAGAGCAGATAACTCTGAACGAAGTTTATCGGAAGAATGTTTGTTGATAACTTCAGGAGAACGCTCTGAGAATATTCCACTGGGAATCTGCTAAATGTGACTATAAAGTATGAAGATTTTAAGATATTATAAACATGACAATATCATGATTTTCTGTAAAGCTGCTTTGAAAAAATGTGTGATATTAAGATCATAAAGACGTTCCGAGAATGTTGTTCTGAGAACGTTTTCTTTCAATGTTGTGAGAATGTTCATCAAGTAAAAATTGTAAGGATGTTCGTTTATGAATCAGAAAGTTTTATGATTACACTATGAAAACATTAAGAAATCAGGAATAACATTGTAAGGATGTTAATAATAATAATAATTAATAATAATAATTCATTACATTTATATAGCGCTTTTCTGGGTACTCAAAACGGTTTACATGGAAGGGGGGAATTCTTCAACCACCACCAATGTGTAGCATCCACCTGGATGATGCGACGGCAGCCATATTGCACCGGCACGCCCACCACACACCAGCTTACTGGTGGAGAGGAGACAGTGATGAAGCCAATCAGTATATGGGGATGATTAGGAGGCCATGATGGACAGAAGCCAAGGGCAACTTTGGCCAGGACGCCAGGGTTACACCCCTACTCTTTTTCGAAGGGCATCCTGGGATTTTTAATGACCACAGAGAGTCAGGACCTCAGTTTAACATCTCAACCGAAGGACGGTGCTCTTTGACAGTATAGTGTCCCCGTCACTACACTGGGGCGTTAGGACCCACACAGAGCACAGGGTGAGCACCCCCTGCTGGCCTCACTAACACCTCTTCCAGCAGCAACCTGGTTTTCTCAAGAGGTCTCCCATCCAGGTACTAACCAGCCTCAGCCCTGCTTAGCTTCAGTGGGCAACCAGTCTTGGGCTACAGGGTGATATGGCTGCTGGCATGTTCCATGAACGTTAATTTAAGAATGTTTTGTCCTAACATTTACATAACTTTTAAAGAGCGTTATTGAAAGTTCTGGGAAGGTTCCCTGTTAGCGGGATATTGTTGTTCAATTGCTTCTCTTGTTCTCCTCACTGGACAAAAGTGTCTGCTAAATTATTTAAATTGACCCAAAAAAAAGGGGGAAAAAAGGGAAAAGTTGACCTAATTTACGCTAACTTGACTTAACAGTCCACCTTCTTGAGTTTACTGAAACTAAACTCAAACTCACTAACACTAAACCCGGCTTCATCTCTTGGAGAAATGTTAACATCAGCTTCACTTCCGCCATAGAGCAGCTGTAACAGCTGTCCTTATTCTCGGCAGCAGGAAAAGGCCTTTACTTATTTATTTTTTAACTCATATATAATTTCAGAGAGTTACAGTGTGTGTTGCACGGATCACTGCGTTCACACTGTGTGTGTTAACACTGAACTCTGTCTCTCTCTTCATGTGACCAACGTTCCTTTTCCAATATATCAGATTCAGACCTTCAGAGAATCATTATAATCCTCAAGCCCAGAGGATTGAAGCAGTTTACGGGATTTACCCGTCACATGGCACAAGGGAAAGAGACACACAGCAGAAGGGGCTATCAAACAGGACGGCCGTTTTAATCTGCTCGCCATCATCCACACACACACTGCTTCTGGAGCGACATGGACTCCGTTGGATTGTTTCTTAACGTCTGTGGTGCTGCATTTACAGTATCAGGGTTAGGATTATATTCATATGCCAACAAAAACACACTAGCTTTTACATGTTATACGATGGCAGGAGTCTGACAACACTCAACCTTCAGTCAAAAACACTTCATTAAGGAAAGCTTTTCAATGCAATTAGTGAAGATCACACACACACACACACACACACACACACACACACACACACACAGAATGAGTTACAACAGATTTCTAGTTCAGAGAGGCCCTAAGAGATGTTCATTATAGGGACGTGATAATGGGGCCGAGGAGGGCAACACACAAACACATTAAGGGGCCACATGGGAGATCACACTGGATCCCATTATGTGTTTGTGTGGGACACAGTGGGTGAAAATTGGTTCAATTTTTTATGTTTTAAGATTACAGTGGGTCAAATAATGAGATGCAAAACTCACTTTCAAACCACTTCAAATCTGTTAACATGTTTTTATAAACCTGAACCTGACCAAACAGTGAATACCTCAGATCAGATGATTTAGTGCTTTAATTTACATGATAAAATATTTAAACTGTAAAGAAAATGACTTTAACTCAGAATGTGTAAATCATGTTTGTTTATTGACCATCAAGATAGAAGATCTTGAATGCATGAAAAGGACGGCAGGATTTGCGGATTGAGGCATACACTACAATCATGCAAATGCTTTCCGTGTGAGCACATTTTTTGTAGATACATACGAATAAAAAGAGTCAGCGAATATTATATATTGAATTATTATTTAAACATATAAAACAAATTAAATACTTTAAATTTAATGAATTGGTTGAAAATGTTTTAGACAATTATAGTAGTTACCCATAATGGTATAAACCAAATCGGCAAAAAAACTAACTAAAAAACAAACTGTAAATATAGCTGTCACAGTTATGTTGAGTTAGTTTGTTTTCATGGACTTTCAGTTGGTTTTCATCAGTCACATGTGTTCTCTGTCTTTGTTTCCCGCCAGTCATCAGTTGTCATGAACACTCATCATATCATCATTCACACCTGTTCGTTATCTCATCATTATCACTGTGTATTTAAGTTCCTCTATTTCCTCTGTTTGTTATTAACTCGTCTAAACGTCCGACATAACTGAACGTTAAACATTTTTCCCTTTAAATCTCATAAACGAACACTTAGTCTCTAACTTTACTCTCCTAAGGTTGAATTTATGTCAACAAACATGATTCATATAGAGCTGATAAAATGACCTTAATACACTTGAGTTTTTGAAACAGTGTTTAATTAAGTGAGGCAAAGATCATGTTCTAAAGTTGAAGGGTTTGTTCTGTAACATAAACCTTTCAGGGTTTATGACCAAACATATGACTGAAGAACAGAGTCTGAAAAACGTTCGGTTACTGACGTAACCCCAGTTCTCTTTATGATGTTTTATTAACAAACATCGGGTAATTCAGATAATTAATCGAATCGTCATGGGAGGAGCTCATCCAGTCAACTCAATTGACATCAGGAGGTGTATATACAGCAGTTTTACCGCTGTTCTATGACCGTTTTCCAGCATCCCTCCTCCACCCCATCTCCTCACTTACTCGTTGTATCCCAAGCCTGGGGTGTAGGAGTACTCTGGGTTCGAGCTCGGAGCCCTCCCCTCGGAGAGCACGCCAAAAACGCATATCCTTTACTCTATCTAATTATATGCAAGTGTGAACTCATGAACTAACATTCATTGGGTATCTCACCTATGGGAACGCCTTGGGCGTGACCAATCAAGAAGTACCAATGACGCCACATCTGCCAAACGTGGCAGACCAGTCACTGCAGCGATCAGGGAGTCCCGCCCCCCTGAATGTAAACCGCAGCCTCCTGCCGTTTCATCATTCTCTGCATGTCTTTTCTCCGTGTGGTACAGGAAAGGAGGCCAATGTTGTGAGATACCTCACTTCATGTTATCAGAGAACTGGGGTTACATCAGTAGCCTAACGTTCTCTTTCTAACTTTCGTTCGGTATCTCTCCTATGGAATATAGACAACTCCTGTATTACTGATATGCTGACGAAGCAGACAATCTTACGAAGTGTGCGGGTTCTCTGTACATACGTATACAGAGTATGAACCACACATAAACCGTGTAACCTCTCCTCATCTGGACATGAAAAGGGTGATGGATGAAAAGCTAGCGGGTCCACTGATTTACCTGCACCCGCGAGATCACACACTTTAGGTACAAATGCCGGGTTCGTTCTAAAAGTCACTTTCTGACCACCCGGAGCGAACATCATGCATGATGAGTGAACTGATAAAGCATGTAGTTCACTCACTCTTTTTGCTGAAGTGAGAGCAAGTAACAAAGCCGTCTTTTAAGCAAGCAGCTTCAAGGCAATGTTGTCAATGGGCTCGGAAGGGGCTTTAGAAAGCTTGTTCAGAACCACGGACAAGTTCCAAAGGCAGGACCAGCGGCTTCGACACTGGGTGTAGCCTATGTGCTCCTCTCAGAAATCAACAGACGAGAGGGTGTTGGCCAATAGTACCCAAGTCAAGACCAATATGACATGCAGAGATAATGGACAGGTAAACCTTAACAGTAGAAAAAGCTCTGCCCTTATCCAGAAGGTCCTGTAGGAAGCACAGCACGCCCGAAATTGAACACAAGAAAGGAACAATGCTCCTTTCTGCGCACCATCCCTCAAACACCCTTCATTTGAGATGTTGAGATGTAAAGAACGTGTTGAGGCAGCCCTCGCGTTCTGAATTGTCTCAGTCACTTTCGGAGGCAACCCAACTGCATTCAGATTGAGCCTCTCATGGGCCAGATCTACGGCAGCTCAGCCGAATCTCTGCCACACTTAGGATCACTTAGAGTTGGAGTCTCCACTCCCCGTACAGAGGATTTCCTCTGGACAGTAGATCTGCTCCCCTGTTCATTATTCCTGTAACATGCGTCATGCGTAATGATAGGAGGGTCCTGCTGTTCCACATAATCAGTTCTTTCGCTAGCATGTGAAGCTTGTGAGAACGCACTCCTCCCTGCCGATTTATGTAGGCTATTACTGTTGTATTGTCTGTCCTGACCAATACATGATGATTCTTAAGAAAATGCACAAAATGTCAAAGAGACTGATCTCCCTCATTGAAAAAGGGAGAGACAGCTGTGAAATGTCTTGGTGCGTTCCTCTGATAGGAAAGCGCAAAACATCACAGAATCCAACCTGAGACTCAAGTAGGCTATTTCCTGTGAATGAGTTAGACTACTCTTCATCTGGTTTATTTTGAAACCTAATCTTTCCAGATGCGTCACTAGAATGAAACTCTGACCCCTAAATTCCCTAACAGTGTCAGAGCCCCTTCCCTTTTACACACGTGCTGAAAGCCATGGGAACTAGAGCAAGGCGGTATTTTCGTATACTCTTATGCTATGCCCTGATATGCGAACCTCAGATATTTCCTGTGAGCAGGAAATATATCTATGTGAAAAAACGTGTCCTGGAGATCCACCGTGGTGAACCAATTTTGAATTTGTATTTTCTGAGGTTTGTTGAGGACCCATAAATCCAAAATGGGACGGAGAACTCCCCCTCTTTTGGGAATCACAAAATAACATGAGTAAAGGCCCTTGTCGCTCTCTTCCGTTGGAATCACTCTTACCACTCCTTTTCTCATTAAAGAGGCCATTTCTTCCTCAAAAACCCAAGCTGATTCGCTTTTGGCCACTGAAATTACCACTCCATGAACACAGGAGGTTTTACAACAAATTGAAGTCTGTAACCTCTCTCTATCATGGTTAAAACCCAGGGATGAACTGCGCATGCGCACCAGTTCACTGCCTGAGCAGCGATCACTAGCGGTGCAGCTACAAACTCTAGTGGCGAAAAGGGGCAATACCGCTCCAGCGAAGGAGTCATATTGATTTGTGATTGTTTTAAACTTTTGTGATTTTTTTCCCTTTTTATTCCACTCTGCGCCCTGGGCCCTTAACACGTTATTTTTGATGGGATACTTATGAACTTTTGTCCCTCCTCTCTCAGAACAAACCTGATAGGTCGAGGGAGGGATACATATTTGGGGGGCTACTGAATAACATGGGCCTTACACACGCACACATTGGACTTTGAACTGTCCACATGAACATGTTTCATATTTAAGTTCCTTCTCCTTTTCCCCGCGGAAGGGAGAGAGGAATCGTTCTGAAGGAATGGGACAGAGAAACCCTGAGTGCTGTCTCCAAACCCTTCCTAATGACCGACCAGCGTATCAGGTCGACTGCCTCTTCTTGTTCCCCTGAGGGGTAGCCGACCGGTGTTTTGCTGCTGCGGCCATGAAAGACTGCTTCGGTTTCACAAAACCGGGCTTTGGTTGTGGGGTCGCATTTCCTGGCTGTTGTGGTGGAGCGGGACGGGAAGGCTGATGGTCCGAATGTCCCCGTCTCCCTGAGGGTCTGAAATGCAGATGGCTCGGGTGATAAGGCCGAGCTGCCGGTTTTCTAGGTAAATAGACCTCGAATGCTTCTCCCTCGTTTTTCTGCAGGTCACATTGCTGACGCATCGCTGTTACCGTTGCACCAAACATGGCCTTCGGACCACTAAGCCCATAATCAGTCAGCAACTTTGAACTGCTCCGCGAGACATGCACAGGTTTAAATCTCCCAGAGCGTTGGGTTTGGAGATCCGCAATCCAGCTGATGACCCATCTCCTCTAATAACTTGATATGAAGAAATAGGGACGGCTGGAATAAACGTGACGGAGAGAGACGTGACGGAAGTCTTTTTCCATCATACAGGTCAGTCCCTTGTCCTGCCGGTTGTGATAGCCAATCGATCGACAACCTAGCCTGCGACAGACCTCGAGTAGATCAGTGTTCATTTGCGCTGGGGAGGGTGAACTCTTATCCTGTGCACTCGGTGGATGGGACTGATTCGGGGGAAGAATAGCATCTTCATCGTCGCCATCCTCGTCCTTGAAGATGGTCGACAACACCTTGTTATCATCATCTTCCTCTCCCGCTCTCCACGGACAATCCATGGGTTCCTCTCTGGGTTGAGCAGAGAGGCATGGGTCTGACTTTCCAGTCACTGCCATGCGGAGTCTTCTTTCTCGGGTCTTAGCAATGGCGGCTCATCAGGGGAGGCAAGGGAGGACTAGCCTACCCAAAATACTATGTCTCAGAATGTGTATTTCTTGTTAGTAATTTCACCTCTATAAGTGTAACCACTGCGCGCTTCCCAGAATGTGCCTAATCTGCGAAATGCAAGTCTGATGGGATAGAGAAAGGGAGAGGGGGAGGCAAATCCATAGCCGTGGACTTGTGCCTCTGTCTGTAAAAAAAATTAGCCAATCACCATAGAGTATTTCACTTTCAGCGATTGTGAAAGTGTTGAGGAGCATTGAGAAACATGGCAGAGGAGGCTAGCTTCCCTTGGGATATCAACCAATCATCGACAAGACATAAATGATTAGTTTGAACTGCTACTACAGATATAACTTTGGAAAGTAGAGATATTGAATATTTGATCGCAAACAAATTTTCTAAATGAAGGAAGACCCCATGCCGAAGTTGGATATAGGCTACAGCAATCAGCTTCACTAAACGACGAATGTGCTCTTTTAACACAGACATTTAAAAGGACAAAAGGATGGATTTTTTGCTTCAAGTGCTAGGTTAGGACTAGGTGAGCGAACTTATATTTGCATTGTCTTGATATCGTTTTCTCTAAATCTTCAGGTATATTAGTGACAAAAAAAGCCATTTTAAAGTAGTTAAAAAATCTGACAACTAAAAATCTGTGTGCCTCCTCTATTTTAAAACCGACCAGCCACCACTGGGTCTTAGTCGAGAACATGGCATAGTGCGGGCAGCCCTAGTGGTTGGATAGCACTACCTGAGCGTGTTTAACACCCAAACAGGAGATGCAGAGACATGTGAATCCTTTGCCGAAATTCACACAAGGCAAGTTTATTTATATAGCACATTTCATCCACTATGGCAATTCAAAGTAATTTACATAAGGAATTAAAAAAATCACTAAATAAAAGCAACGGAAATTAAAAGTTATAAAAGAAATTAAAAGAGATATTTGATACAGTTATAAAAATGAATTAAAAGAGTAAAAATATGATACATAGATAAACTTGCATAGATCAACTCATCTGGCAAAATGTATTATATTTTTCACAAATCCCAGTTTTACTCTGAGATGGTGATTGGTAAACCCATGGTGATTACACTGTGTCTGTGGTGTTCTTTTGGCGCGCATAAGAAGTCTATTGGTTTTATTGATTCATCTATTTGATGGACCCAATTTTTCCCTAAAATCGGACAGGAGGAGCTCTAGGACTGACTCATGGGTAACCTCGGGTTCACTGCCCCATCTGTCCAAACCCCAAAAACCCATTTGGTCAGAAGCTGCAGGAATAGAATCAACCCAGTCTGCACCCGACAGAACCTCGAGTTTAATTACACATCAAGCTCACTACTCCACCACAGACCCTGGCCATCAGCATGCTTTCATCTCTCTTACACAATTCTCAGGGCCATTTAAGTTCAATTTAGAATAAAAAATAAAATACAGTGCAATCAGTCGGACGTACAGTGGCACATTACTCCTTCAGTAAATGCACAGCTAAACAGATGTGTTTTGAGTGTGGATATGAATGTAACTACAGTAGGAGCACATCTTATCTCTTCTGGAAGCTGGTTCCAGTATAATAACTAAAAGCAGACTCTCCTTGCTCTGAGTGAACCCTTGGTGTATCTAGCTGATGTGATCCTGATGATCTTAGTGATCGGTTGGGTTTATATTCAGTGAGCATGTCTGCAATGTATTGAGGTCCTAGGCCATTGAGTGATTTATATACCAGTAATAATACTTTACAATCAATCCTAAATATAACTGGGAGCGTGTAACGCCCTGAGGACTGGTGTGATGTGTTCATATGTTCTGGTTATGCTAAGCGTTCTGTATGAGCTGATACTGTGTTATGGTGTGTTTGGGAAGGCCAGTGAGGAGTCTAATTGCAATATTTTTTAGATGATAATATGCTGATTTAGTTATTGCTTTGGCATGACTACTGAAACTTAGGTCTGAGTCTAGAGTCACACGAGATTCCTGACTTGATTTTTAGTTGTTTGACCCCTAGAGTGAAGATCTGCACTCACCATGAGAACCTCATCTTTGTTTCCAAACGCAATGACTTCAGTTTTGTCTTTGTTTAACTGAAGAAAGTTTTGGCACATCCCACTGTTGACTTCATCAATGCATTGGCACAGGGAGTCGATGGGGCTGTAGTCGTTAGGCGATAGTGCTGAGTAGATCTGTGTGTTGTCTGCATAGCTGTGGTAAGAGATTCGGTTCTTTCTCATTATTTGGCACCACAACCTGAAATCTAGTACAGAGCTATGCTGAGATTAGAGCTCTCCCTTTCCTTCTTTCTGGTGTGGGGTGAGCGTCCCAAAAACTTGGAAAATAATTGCAAACTTAGAGCAGAAAACTCGCCTTGGTGCGTTAGTTATCTCACTCTGAGTCACAAAGTCACTCAACAACTTAAGGAATTACCTTGCGGCTCCGTCAGTAACCTGTTAAGCAAATAAAATCTGCTGAGGACAGCTTCCGAAAATCTTCAACGGGGAAGAGAGCGAGAATGACGAAACATTGGAAAAGCCTGTGGGTTCCCATAGTGAGATACCCAACGAATGTTAGAAACTACGTGTCTGCAGCATTTCTAAAGTTACTGGAGTGTAAAGATTGGATCAGCTGATCTTGCATCTCCTACGAACATTAAGGGTTTGTGTATATGTTCAGTTGTTTGGAGGTCGTCTCCTCAAGCTCTCTGCTGTGTGAAGTGTCCATCAGTCGGTGGTGTGTGTGTGTGTGTGTGAGACTCACATGGAGCGGTGTGGCAGTGCAGGTTGATCCTGATACTCTCCTGCAGCTGATGATCTGCTGAACGCCTCTGAAACTGCTGACTCAAGAAATAACTCAAGTCTTTCTTCAGCCTGCCTCCTAAACACACACACACACACACACACACACACACACACACACACACACACACGTCATTTCAGATGACAGCAACTTTGAAAACATGCAACAAGCAAAACATTATCTATTTTGCAGTTTTTGTTATTAATTATTTATCCATCCTTTTTAAATAGTGTGTGTGTGTGTGAGAGAGAGAGAGTGAGAGAGAGAGTGTGTGTGTGTGTGTGTGTGTGTGTGAGAGAGAGAGAGAGTGAGAGAGAGAGTGTGTGTGTGTGTGTGTGTGTTAGAGAGAGAGAGAGAGAGAGAGAGAGTGTGTGTGTGTGTGTGTGTGTGTGTGTGTGTTTGTGTGTGTGTGTGTGTGTGTGTGTGTGTAAGAGAGAGAGATAGAGAGTGTGCGCGTGTGTGTGTGTGTGTGTGTGTGTGTGTGTGTGTGTGTGTGTGTGTGTGTGCTGCTCCTCACTGCCCAGCCTGTGGTGTGTTGCCATGGTAACGATCACAGGGAGTGAGTTCTCCTGTATCTGCTGCCCTCTAGTTGACCACACTAGTATTACAGAGAGAAGACCTTCAGTCTACAGTAAATACTCTGATCGGCTCCATCGTCGTTCAACTTCACAATGGAAAAGCTGTGCAGTTTCACACAGCCTTCATTATAATGCATAGAAGGAAAAAACATTAGCCTGTAACTCGCAATGTCCCTGAAATTATTGTTTTGGTAAATTAAGCTGGTCTTTAGGCTAATGCACGAATGACCCCACAACATTTCAAAAAATGTATTGTTGATTATCTGCAGCAGAAGGGTAGAGGAATGAATTATGAATTGTTGACTATCAGCTATTTCATGACCATAGTATGAGAAAGGAAATAAAAAGGATGTATCAATATTATTATAAGTAACATGACCTATAGTTACAGACAGTGTTGTGTGTTACTCATTACAAGTAACTTGAGTTATGTAATCAGATTACTTTTTCAAGTAACTAGTAAAGTAATGCATTACTTTTAAAATTTACAACAAAATATTTGAGTTACTTTTTCAAATAAGTAACGCAAGTAACATTATTTTCCCATGACAGCTAGTGTCCACATGTTAGGACAAATCCAAGTGCAGAGGCATTGTGTGTGTGTGTGTGTGTGTGTGTGTGTGTGTGTGTGTGTGTGTGTGTGTGTGTGTGTGTGTGTGTGTGTGTGTGTGTGTGTGTGTGTGTCTGTGTGTATGCTCTCAATGAAAAATGCGGAACAATTAGTTCATGTGTTCATGACATCAAGGCTAGAAAATTGTAACACTCTTAAGGGTGGTTGCCCTGCACGCATAATAAACAAACTACAGCAGGTCAAAAACACAGCAGCTCGAGTGCTCCCTATTAAATATCGTATACATTTTAAAATATTGCTGATTACTTACAAAGCACTAAATGGTTTAGCTCCGCAGTGCTTGAGCGAGCTCTTAACGCATTATAGTCCTTCACGTCTATTGCGATCTCAAAATTCCAGCCAGTTGATAATACCTAGAATATCAAAATCGACTGCTGGCAGTAGATCCTTTTCCTATTTAGCACCAAAAGACACAGATTAAGCTAGATTAAAAACACATCTCTTTGAGCTAGCATTCACATAATACATTATCGACTTCTATAACTCAATGTTAGGCTGCATAGATTAGGTCAGCCGGAACTGGGAACAATTCCCTTAAATCCTGATGTACTCGTCACATCATAAGAAGAATGGCATCTACGCTAATTTTAGTGTCTTTGTTTATCCTGAGGTTTTCCCGCAGCCTGCCGGATCAAGGCCATATCCAGATCTGAGTAGGACCTTCGCCTGGACCCGATGACAATGCAGTGCTGAGGTGCCTATGGAGCATCCCTTTACCACTCTACAGATAAGGATCCCTTTACCACTCTACAGATAAAGCGTTGTGGGGAATTCAGTTCGCGTGCCTAACCCGAAGTGATAAAATTAAATAAGCCTCTCCCTATGGAGGATCCCTTTACCACTCGTTGTGGGGATTTCGGTTTGCGTACCTAACCCGAAGTGATAAAATTAAATAAAATTCTGTATCAAATTTATAGGCAAGACAAGTAGTTTGTTTAGGCATGATTTGTAGGGAATACTACCTAAACGCACATAACTATAGAATAAATTCTTAATGCGCATGGGAACGCCATCAGCATTTATCACAGATTCACGTTTAAAGTCTGTTCAGAGAGAACGGCGTTATGTTAGCGGCCCCTAATTTAATAACAAATGATAATTTCAACAGAGGTGAATCAATCAAAACTAACTTTAGCTGGAAAATAACATTATTCAAGAACCGCTATAAAGCCAAAACAAACTCTGTTACCTTAAATTATATGTTTACCTCTGTAAAGCTGCTTTAAAACAACCTACATTGTTAAAAGTGCTATATAAATGAAGATGATTAAGAGGAGGAAGAATATGAGGAAGAGGAGGAAGAGTATGAGTAAGAGGATGAAGAGTGTTTGTAAGAGGAGGAAGAGAATGAGTATGAGTAAGAGGAGGAAGAGTATGTGTTAGAGGAGAAAGAGTATGAGTAAGAGGAGGAAGAGTGTGTGTGTGTTAGAGGAGAAAGAGTATGAGTAAGAGAAGGAAGAGAATGTGTAAGAGGAGGAAGAGTATGAGTAAGAGGAGGAGGAGTATGTGTTAGAGGAGGAAGAGGATGAGTAAGAGGAGGAAGAGTATGAGTAAGAGGAGGAAGTGTATGTGTTAGAGGAGGAAGAGGATGAGTAAGAGAAGAAAGAGTATGAGTAAGAGGAGGAAGAGGATGAGGAAGAGGATGAGGAAGAGGAGGAAGAGGATGAGTAAAAGGAGGAAGAGGATGAGGAAGAGGAAGAAGAGAAAGGGCAAGAGGAGTATGAGTAAGAGGAGAAAGAGTATGAGTTAGAGGAGGAAAAGTATGAGTAAGAGGAGGAAGAGTATGAGGAAGATGAGGAAGAGGATGAGTAAGAGGAGGAAGAGTATGCGTATGAGGAGGAAGAGTATGAGTAAGAGGAGGAAGAGTATGTGTTGGAGGAGGTAGAGGATGAGGAAGAGGAGGAAGAGGATGAGGAAGAGGAGGAAGAGGATTTGTAAGAGGAGGAAGAGTATGTGTTAGAGGAGGAAGAGTATGTGTAAGATGAGGAAGAGTATGAGGAAGAGGAGGAAGAGTATGAGGAAGATGAGGAAGAGTATGTGTAAGAGGAGCAAGAGTATGAGGAAGAGGAGGAAGAGAATGAGGAAGAGGAGGAAGAGTATGTGTTAGAGGAGGAAGATTATGAGTAAGAGGTGAAAGAGTATGAGTAAGAGGAGGAAGAGTATGCGTAAGAGGAGGAAGGGTATAAGTAAGAGGAGGAAGAGTGTGTGTAAGAGGAGGAAGAGTATGAGGAAGAGTATGAGTGAGAGGAGGAAGAGTATGAATAAGAGAAGAAAGAGTATGAGTAAGAGGAGGAAGAGTATGAGGAAGAGGAAGAGGAGGAAGAGGATGTGTAAGAGGAGGAAGAGTATGTGTTAGAGGAGGAAGAGTATGAGTTAGAGGAGGAAGAGTATGAGTAAGAGGAGGAAGAGTGTGTGTAAGAGGAGGAATGTATGAGGAAGATGACGTAGAGGATGAGTAAGAGGAGGAAAGTATGAGTAAGAGGAGGAAGAGTATGAGTAGGAGGAGGAAGAGTATGAGTAAGAGGAGGAAGAGTATGTGTTAAAGGAGGAAGAGTATTAGTAAGAGGATGAAGAGTATGAGTAAGAGGAGGAAGAGTATGTGTTAGAGGAGGAAGAATATGAGTAAGAGGAGGAAGAGTATGAGTAAGAGGAGGAAGAGTATGAGTAAGAGGAGGAAGAGTATGTGTTAAAGGAGGAAGAGTATTAGTAAGAGGAGGAAGGGTATGCGTAAGAGGAGGAAGAGTATGAGTTAGGGGAGGAAGAGTATGAGTAAGAGGAGGAAGAGTATGAGTAAGAGGAGGAAGAGCGCGCTGCAAGTTTCAGAGTGAAACGCTGCACTGGTCATCTATATGAGCAGCGTTCAATCCACCTAATTTTTTTTCTTAAAAGCTACATTTTTGTTTGTAACTTTACAGTTAAATTACAATAATAATATATATATATGGGTGAGCGGGCGAGGTGAGCTGGCGGGTGAGCGGGCGAGGTGAGCGAGCGAGGTGAGCGGGCGAGGTGAGCTGGTGGGTGAGCGAGCGAGGTGAGCGGGCGAGGTGAGCGGCGGATCCAGGTGAAGTGACCGGTGTCCAATCCTCCACTCATCTCCACCTGCAGCCGGCCCGTTCCACTGCTCCTCCATCAGACACACACACACACACACACACACACACACACACACACACACAACACACTCACACACACACACACACACACACACACACAAACACACACAAACACACACACACACACACACACACACACACACACACACACACACACACACACACACAGACACACACACACACACACCTAACCCAGAAACAGCCTCAGCTCAGCACAGGTGCTGCTCATATCTGGGAGAACTGTGGATCCTCTTGGAGTGTGTGTGGCTGCTGGAGTGTGTGTGACTGCTGGATTGTGTGTGACTGCTGGAGGGTGTGTGACTGCTGGAGTGTCTGTGACTGCTGGAGTGTGTGTGTGACTGCTGGAGTATGTGTGACTGCTGAAGTGTCTGTGACTGCTGGAGTGTGTGTGACTGCTGGAGTGTGTGTGACTGCTGGATTGTGTGTGACTGCTGGAGTGTGTGCGTGACTGCTGGAGTGTGTTTGACTGCTGGAGTGTGTGTGACTGCTGTGTGACTGCTGGTGTGTGTGTGACTGCTGGAGTGTGTTTGTGACTACTGGAGTGTGTGTGACTACTGGAGTGTGTGTGACTGCTGGAGTGTGTGTGTGACTGTTGGAGTGTGTGTGTGACTGCTGGAGTGTGTGTGACTGCTGGAGTGTGTGCTGGAGTGTGTGTGACTGCTGGAGTGTGTGTGACTGTTGGATTGTGTGTGACTGCTGAAGTGTGTGTGACTGCTAGAGTGTGTGCGACTGCTGGAGTGTGTGTGACTGCTGGAGTGTGTTTGACTGCTGGAGTGTGTGTGACTGCTGTGTGACTGCTGGAGTGTGTGTGACTGCTGGAGTGTGTTTGTGACTACTGGAGTGTGTGTGACTACTGGAGTGTGTGTGACTGCTGGAGTGTGTGTGTGACTGTTGGAGTGTGTGTGTGACTGCTGGAGTGTGTGTGACTGCTGGAGTGTGTGCTGGAGTGTGTGTGACTGCTGGAGTGTGTGTGACTGTTGGATTGTGTGTGACTGCTGAAGTGTGTGTGACTGCTAGAGTGTGTGCGACTGCTGGAGTGTGTGTGACTGCTGGAGTGTGTGTGACTGCTGGAGTGTGTGGATCCTCTTGGAGTGTGTGTGGCTGCTGGAGTGTGTGTGACTGCTGGAGTGTTTTTGTGACTGCTGGAGGGTGTGTGACTGCTGGAGTGTCTGTGACAGCTGGAGTGTGTGTGACTGTGTGTGACTGCTGGAGTGTGTGTGACTTTTGGAGTGTGTGTGTGTGTGTGTGACTGCTGGAGTATGTGTGACTGCTGGAGTGTGTGTGACTGCTGGAATGAGTGTGTGTGACTGCTGGAGTGAGTGTGACTGCTGGATTGTGTGTGACTGCTGGAGTGTGTGTGTGACTGCTTGAGTGTGTGTGACTGCTGGAGTGTGTGTGACTGCTGTTTGACTGCTGGAGTGTGTGTGACTGCTGGAGTGTATGTGTGACTGCTGGAGTGTGTGTGACTGCTGGAGTGTGTGTGACTGTTGGAGTGTGTGTGTGTGACTGCTGGAGTGTGTGTGACTGCTGGAGTGTGTGCTGGAGTGTGTGTGACTGCTGGAGTGTGTGTGACTGCTGGATTTTGTGTGACTGCTGAAGTCTGTGTGACTGCTAGAGTGTGTGCGACTTTCTGGAGTGTGTGTGCCTGCTGGAGTGTGTGTGACTGCTGGAGTGACTGCTGGAGTGTGTGTAGCTGCTGGAGTTTGTGTGACTGCGGAGTGTGTGTGCCTGCTGGAGTGTGTGTGACTACTGGAGTGTGTGTGCCTGCCTGAGTGTGTGTGAGTGTGTGCGCCTGCTGGAGTGTGTGTGCCTGCTGGAGTGTGTGTGCCTCCTGTAGTGTGTGTGACTACTGGAGTGTGTGTGCCTGCTGGAGTGTGTGTGCCTGCTGGAGTGTGTGTGCCTGCTGGAGTGTGTGTGACTGCTGGAGTGTGTGTGGCTGCTGGAGTGTGTGTGACTGCTGGAGTGTGTGTGACTGCTGGATTGTGTGTGACTGCTGGAGTGTGTGGAACTTCTGGAGTTTGTGGATCCTCCTGGAGTGTGTGTGACTGCTGGAGTGTGTGTGACTGGTGGAGTGTGTGTGACTGCTGGAGTGTGTGTTTGTGCCTGCTGGAGTGTGTGTGCCTGCTGGAGTGTGTGTGCCTGCTGGAGTGTGTGTGACTACAGGAGTGTGTGTGCCTGCTGGAGTGTGTGTGCCTGCTGGAGTGTGTGTGACTACTGGAGCTGCTCCAGTTCGGGACGGTCATAAAGTTATGAGTCATTAAGGTCAAGAGTTCAGTTTCATGTTTTCATCAGTCACACCTATTACTGGCTCTCAATCGATTGCAGACATTCTTCACTTTGACAATATCGCCAAACTATTCCCATCCCAGCTAACATCAGTCCAGCGGGCCAGTGGCGGGTCACCGGCAGTACCGCTGCTAGCCATTTTGGTGCCCTAAGTATAATTCCTTTATGACCCCCCCCCCCTCACCCCGATTAAAAAAAACATTGATTTTTGCCAGTTTAACTTTAACTTTTTAACTCGCAATCCAACGGACCACTGAGCTTGAGTGTGGGAAGTTGAGTGTGTTTGGGGGGAGGGGCGGTGGCGACACCATCGTTACTTTCTAGAGCAATTAAATACTCTTGTTCTGCCTTTTTTGTTATATACATCCCTAAAAAGTCCCTAATAATATTTCTATACTGAAATAATATCTGCATTATAATTATTATGACTATGATATGATGATTGATTTTTCATTAGGTTATTTTTGGTGCCCCCTCAGCACTTGGTGCCCTATGCACAGCGCGTGATGCGTGTGGTGGGAGCGGCGGCACGGGTCACCGGTCAGGCCACGGGTCATATTAGGATTTTTTTCACAACTGGATAGTTATAATTAGATCCAATATAATACTAATCTTTTATGCATTTATGAATCAAAAACATAGTACACAACTGCTAATAACCATTGTAAATGTATTAATTTTATTGGATAGAAGACACAAATGCATAATATACTCAAAAACATGGAAATAAACATCAAATGACTATTAACATTACTTTTGTTAATATATCAATATATCTTATTCATATATAGGTTATATATATATATGAATAAGATACATTGAAGTATTAACAAAAGTATACTTTATATATCAATAATAAATTAAGGTTCATGTATATATTAAAAAAAATATATATTGTGTATATAGAAACACATCTTGGACTTATTAACAGGACACACATAAGATCATATTTTATATTACTTATTATAAATAATTTTGTTTATAGCACATAGTATTGTTACGGAAGCAGACACAAGAGAAGGAGATTGAAGTTAATAGGAAGTTTATTGTTGCAACAACTGAGCGGATGAACTGAAAGCAGGGTTAGTGCAAGGATACTCTGGAGAGCGGGTGCTGGCAGCGAGTAGTGTCTTCTTACAGCTGAGCCGACTGGAAGATGATGCAGTGGATGCTGGGACGCTGAACAGCAGTGGACTTGGAGGAACGACACGGAGGAGGATGGAGACGAGAAGCTGAAGATCATGCTGGAGTGGAGACTGGAGAAGGATCGCTGGAGATATCAGGTAGTTAGTTGTAAAGGCAAAGTAATAGTCCTCATCATTCAAATGAGACCAGACCATGACCATGACCAGACCATCAGAGCTGCGACACACTCACACAAAACTTCTGCCCTGAATAATATAAGATACGCTGAATGAGTTTTTAGATCCTTCTTCAAGGTATTATTCGATGCTTGGTGTCAGTCGTTTGACTAATATTAATGTTTTCTTATCACAAATGAATCCTGAAAACTGCTTCATATATTTAGTTCAAGAATTCCTCCAGTAAATGTCTGGCTGCAGAAAGAATGAGCATTATAGCTACATTTTCTGCTTTCTCACACATTTCACTTCCATCGTATGAGTTTACGACAAAGAAAACTCTGAACTTTGAACTTGGCTGCAAAACAATGGCATCAATCCTTCTCTGTGCTGAACCGCCAGACATTATTATTATTATTATTATTATTATTATTATTATGATAATGGATCAGTAGTTTTCAAAAGCACATATGGATTCTTCAGTGATCACTGATGTGCATGAAGTTCAGTTTGTTGAAATATGGCTTGTTGTAATGGTTCCAGACTTCGCGTTAACTTATTGTGCTGTTTCAGAAATGTGTTTAATAACAGATTTAGGATGAGATGTGATGTCTCCAGAGGAAGAAATAACATGAATCTGATGAGAATAATGAGCTCTAGACTGAGCACACAAAATAGGTCCTTCTCAAAAAATTAAACTTTCATATATTTTAGATTCATTGCACACCAACTGAAATATTTCAGGTCTTTTATTGTTTTAAGACTGATGATTTTGGCATACAGCTCATGAAAACCCCAAATTCCTATCTAAAAAAATTAGCATATCATGAAAAGGTTCTCTAAACGAGCAATTAACCTAATCATCTGAATCAACTAATTAACTCTAAACACCTGCAAAAGATTCCTGAGGCTTTTAAAAACTCCCAGCCTGTTTCATTACTCAAAACCGCAATCATGGGTAAGACTGCCGACCTGACTGCTGTCCAGAAGGCCATCATTGACACCCTCAAGCAAGAGGGTAAGACACAGAAAGAAATTTCTGAACAAATAGGCTGTCCCCAGAGTGCTGTATCAAGGCACCTCAGTGGGAAGTCTGTGGGAAAGAAAAAGTGTGGCAAAAAACGCTGCACAATGAGAAGAGGTGACCGGACCCTGAGGAAGATTGTGGAGAAGGACCGATTCCAGACCTTGGGGGACCTGCGGAAGCAGTGGACTGAGTCTGGAGTAGAAACATCCAGAGCCACCGTGCACAGGCGTGTGCAGGAAATGGGCTACAGGTGCCGCATTCCCCAGGTCAAGCCACTTTTGAACCAGAAACAGCGGCAGAAGCGCCTGACCTGGGCTACAGAGAAGCAGCAATGGACTGTTGCTCAGTGGTTGCATGTCATTCGGAAATCAAGGTGCCAGAGTCTGGAGGAAGACTGGGGAGAAGAAAATGCCTGAAGTCCAGTGTCAAGTACCCACAGTCAGTGATGGTCTGGGGTGCCATGTCAGCTGCTGGTGTTGGTCCACTGTGTTTTATCAAGGGCAGGGTCAATGCAGCTAGCTATCAGGAGATTTTGGAGCACTTCATGCTTCCACCTGCTGAAAAGCTTTATGGAGATGACGATTTCATTTTTCAGCACGACCTGGCACCTGCTCACAGTGCCAAAACCTGGTAAATGGTTTACTGACCATGGTATTACTGTGCTCAATTGGCCTGCCAACTCTCCTGACCTGAACCCCATAGAGAATCTGTGGGATATTGTGAAGAGAAAGTTGAGAGACGCAAGACCCAACACTCTGGATGAGCTTAAGGCCGCTCTCGAAGCATCCTGGGCCTCCAGAACACCTCAGCAGTGCCACAGGCTGATTGCCTCCATGCCACGCCACATTGAAGCAGTCATTTCTGCAAAAGGATTCCCGACCAAGTATTGAGTGCATAACTGAACATAATTATTTGAAGGTTGATTTTTTTTTTTTTTTTTTTGTATTAAAAACACTTTTTTTAATTTTTGGCGTTTTCATGAGCTGTATGCCAAAATCATCAGTATTAAAACAATAAAAGACCTGAAATATATCAGTTGGTGTGCAATGAATCTAAAATATATGAAAGTTTAATTTTTTTGAGAAGGGCCTGTAAGTGGACTTTCACCCTGTTGCTTTACAGATTAACATGCTTCTTATCACTATGCCAACCACAATAAAGTACTGCAGAACAACTGGCAAAAAGCACATTAATATATATATGTAAGTATGAGATGCACAGATATCATAGAGACTGTGTCTGTTCCCCGAACTAGGAAATACAAAAAAACTCTCAACCCCTTAGATTGGGTAACCTAAGGGTAACAATTTAGATATAGATGTCTAATATGGGGAGAACTCCCACTCTCAGTAAACTTCCTGGTTCTGAACTGGTTGCAGTTCCACTCTGGCTCCATATGAGGGCGCTCACAGGACGAGTGCAGTTTCACTCTGGCTCCACATGAGGGCGCTCACAGGAAGAGTGCAGTTTCACTCTGGCTCCACATGAGGGCGCTCACAGAAAGAGTGCAGTTCCACTCTGGCTCCACATGAGGGCGCTCACAGGACGAGTGCAGTTCCACTCTGGCTCCACACGAGGGCGCTCACAGGACGAGTGCAGTTCCGCTCTGGCTCCACATGAGGGCGCTCACAGGACGAGTGCAATTCCACTCTGGCTCCACATGAGGGTGCTCACAGAAAGAGTGCAGTTCCACTCTGGCTCCACATGAGGGCGCTCACAGAAAGAGTGCAGTTCCACTCTGGCTCCACACGAGGGCGCTCACAGGACGAGTGCAGTTCCCCTCTGGCTCCACATGAGGGTGCTCACAGGAAGAGTGCAGTTTCACTCTGGCTCCACATGAGGGCGCTCACAGGACGAGTGCAGTTCTACTCTGGCTCCACATGAGGGCGCTCACAGGACGAGTGCAGTTCCACTCTGGCTCCACATGAGGGCGCTCACAGGACGAGTGCAGTTCCGCTCTGGCTCCACATGAGGGCGCTCACAGAAAGAGGGCAGTTCCACTCTGGCTCCACATGAGGGCGCTCACAGGACGAGTGCAGTTCCACTCTGGCTCCACATGAGGGCGCTCACAGGACGAGTGCAGTTCCACTCTGGCTCCACATGAGGGCGCTCACAGGACGAGTGCAGTTCCACTCTGGCTCCACATGAGGGCGCTCACAGGACGAGTGCAGAATGAATGGAGGTCTATGGAGCTATGCCCCTCAAAATCCACTTTTCTCAGGATATAATTTTTTGTCTAGTAATTTGAAAGTTGTATTCAAAAGAAGATGCAAAGAAATTACACATTGCTGGGTGTTAGATTTTTTAGAGTCTCTTATTTGTTTTAAAAAGTCTTTTAAAATGTCAATGGCATCATACACATCGTACGAGCAGAGATACTGCTTTAGGCAATCCTTCAGTCACTGGTGCTTTCGCGCTCTGCACTTTCTTTTCTCTCGAGGCATCGACAGCACAGCTGACGCAGTAAACACACGTGTAGAAGAGTTCAGTCCGCCTTAACATTCTCCTGCTTCGGACGCCACTCTGCCACTCTGCCACTCTGCCATCAAGCGGTGTCTCTGTCGTAATCAGTCCTTCACTGACCAAACAGCATAATTAGCAGCTAATGCTAGCGTGTTATGGGCAACAACAACTCAACCTGTAAGAACTCGAAAAAGGACATAAGCACTCGTTCATTCAACTCTCGACCTATAACCCATGTTGAACTTGCAAAACCTACAATAAAATCTGAGATTTCTCAACGGCAATCGGGTGAAAGAGACACATTTATGCACACATTAGTGTGTGCCGCCTAGCCCCATAGACTCCCATTCGTTTTGCACTCGGACGATCGCTCCCAGTGGAGCTCTTGTGGAACTACAACCAACATTAGGGTACAATAGGACTTAATAATGAGTGCGTGGCTCTCCGTAGACGGGCTTTGGTACAAGTACGAGCCAATGAAACACAGTTAGCATCTAACCAGACGTGCAAACAGTATACCGGTATATATATATATAGGCCTTTTAAAAATGTAATTGATGTTTAACAACAACAACAATAACAACAAAAAAACATACAGATTAAACATTTTTAAACATTTGTTGCTGAATATACGATCCATTTAAAAAATAATAATAATACAACATGTAATACTAGATTAATGTATTTTCTATGAATATGTTCTGAAAGCAGGAGTTTTATTTTGAACCCGCTGCGACAGTTGTGTAGCTGTGAGAGCGCATAGATATGGTGAGAGCGTTGCTATGCAGTTGTTAGCTGTTCTGATTGTTGTTTAACATGTTGCTATGTGGTTGATAGGATATTGTTAGGCATTTGCTCGTTGACACAAGTGAAAACGCCCACATACACACATGAACAGAAAGACACTCACGACAAAAAAGGTGGGGGAAAAAACTGTTTAAAACAACAGGACTTTTATTTTGAAATCATGTTTCATTCCTCCATGTTGTTGTTTTCAGCTTCAGTTTTCTTCGCTCTCAGCATCTCATTCTTATCTTTCTGTTGAATTCATGCTAAAGACCGCGGCATTTTTCCGAAATGAGAGCTGTTCCCACATGGATAGATAAAGTACACGACCGGGATAAGGTTGAACAATGGTGAGTGCTTCACTGCTTTTCTAAACACCAACTGCTGAACTGTATGGATGCGGCTAGCAACCGTTGCTATGTAAACAATATAAGCACCTATGACCAAATTTGAGAGTTAATATGTGATTTCTGCCTGTTTTTTTTGTTTTGTTTTTTCATTTATTCTCCATAACATCGCAGTTTTACTCATACATCATTTTGGGCATCATTATATTTCTCTTTCGATTTAATCTGCAATGGGAATCTGAGCTATTCACATTCGCTGACCTGAACTTCCTCTCATGATCGTGTGTTCCAGTCATAAACTTGTTTGTCTGTCTATCTTTCAGTATTTATGATCTCGCCTTCAGACCCGATGGATCTCAGCTCATTGTAGCGGCTGGAAATCGAGTTCTGGTAACGAATCTCTGCAAACACGCATTTCTA
Organism: Meda fulgida; assembly: GCA_030578275.1. Classification (NCBI taxonomy): domain Eukaryota; kingdom Metazoa; phylum Chordata; class Actinopteri; order Cypriniformes; family Leuciscidae; genus Meda; species Meda fulgida. The sequence continues at coordinate 437,866 of CM060623.1, forward strand.
ATGATGTGACTGACTGCAGCATCTGCGCATGCGCACGAGAGAGCCCGAAACAAATAAAAGAGCAAAGACCTGCAGAAAAAAGAAAAAAATACAAGGCAAAAATGAGCCCCCTGGTTTTGGTAATGGAATTTTGCTCCAATTTTCTATGCTCTGCCAAAATAAATTCATCACTTTTATTCTTGGAACCACACACAAACACGCACGCACGCACACACTTGTTTTTAACATCTTCAAGAATCACAGGAATCCCTCCATGTGTTTTTTGCCTTACACAATCTTGCAGTATTTCTTATTATTATCAGTGTTGAAAACAGTTGTGCTGCTTCATATTTCTGTGGAAACTGTGGTACGGTACCATTCAAAAGTCTAGGGTCAGTAATACATTAATTAGTAAAAAAAAAAAAAAGAGGTGTAAATTAATGCTTTTATTCCTCTTAAACCTCTGCAACTGATCCAAAATGCTGCAGCTAGAGTGGTCTTTGACGAGCTGAAGAGAGAGCGTAGCAGTGTTACAGTTAAGCAGTGTAACAGTTTAGCAGTGTAACAGTTTAGCAGTGTAAGAGCGTAGCAGTGTAACAGTTAAGCAGTGTAACAGTTTAGCAGAGTAACAGTTTAGCAGAGTAACAGTTTAGCAGTGTAAGAGCGTAGCAGTGTAAGAGCGTAGCAGTGTAAGAGCGTAGCAGTGTAAGTGCGTAGCAGTGTAATAGTTAAGCAGTGTAACAGTTAAGCAGTGTAACAGTTTAGCAGTGTAAGAGCGTAAAAGTTTAGCAGAATGTAAGAGCGCAGCCGTGTAAGCGCGTAGCAGTATAAGAGCATAGCAGTATAACAGTTTAGCAGAGTAACAGTTTAGCAGTGTAGAGCGTAGCAGTGTAACAGTTTAACAGTGTAAGAGCGTAGCAGTGTAACAGTTAAGCAGAGTAACAGTTTAGCAGTGTAAGAAAGTAGCAGTGTAACAGTTAAGGAGAGTAACAGTTTAGCAGTGTAAGAGCGTAGCAGTGTAACAGTTTAACAGTGTAAGAGCGTAGCAGAGTAACAGTTTAGCAGAGTAACAGTTTAGCAGTGTAAGAGCGTAAAAGTTTAGCAGAGTGTAAGAGCATAGCAGTATAACAGTTTAGCAGAGTAACAGTTTAGCAGTGTAAGAGCGCAGCCGTGTAAGAGCGTAGCAGTATAAGAGCATAGCACTATAACAGTTTAGCAAAGTAACAGTTTAGCAGTGTAAGAGCGTAGCAGTGTAACAGTTTAACAGTGTAAGAGCGTAGCAGTGTAACAGTTTAGCAGAGTAACAGTTTAGCAGAGTAACAGTTTAGCAGAGTAACAGTTTAGCAGTGTAACAGTTTAGTAGAGTAACAGTTTAGCAGTATAAGAGCGTAGCAGTGTGACAGTTAAGCAGTGTAACAGTTTAGCAGTGTAAGAGCGTAAAAGTTTAGCAGAGTGTAAGAGCGTAGCAGAGTAACAGTTTAGCAGAGTAACAGTTTAGCAGAGTAACAGTTTAGCAGAGTAACAGTTTAGCAGAGTAACAGTTTAGCAGTGTAAGAGCGTAGCAGTGTAACAGTTTAACAGTGTAAGAGCGCAGCAGAGTAACAGTTTAGCAGAGTAACAGTTTAGCAGAGTAACAGTTTAGCAGAGTAACAGTTTAGCAGAGTAACAGTTTAGCAGAGTAACAGTTTAGCAGAGTAACAGTTTAGCAGTGTAACAGTTTAGTAGAGTAACAGTTTAGCAGTGTAAGAGCGTAGCAGTGTGACAGTTAAGCAGTGTAACAGTTTAGCAGTGTAAGAGCGTAAAAGTTTAGCAGAGTGTAAGAGCGTAGCAGAGTAACAGTTTAGCAGAGTAACAGTTTAGCAGAGTAACAGTTTAGCAGTGTAAGAGCGTAGCAGTGTAACAGTTTAACAGTGTAAGAGCGTAGCAGTGTAACAGTTTAGCAGAGTAACAGTTTAGCAGAGTAACAGTTTAGCAGAGTAACAGTTTAGCAGTGTAACAGTTTAGTAGAGTAACAGTTTAGCAGTGTAAGAGCATAGCAGTGTGACAGTTTAGCAGTGTAACAGTTTAGCAGTGTAAGAGCGTAAAAGGTTAGCAGAGTGTAAGAGCGTAGCAGAGTAACAGTTTAGCAGAGTAACAGTTTAGCAGAGTAACAGTTTAGCAGAGTAACAGTTTAGCAGTGTAACAGTTTAGCAGTGTAAGAGCGTAAAAGATTAGCAGAGTGTAAGAGCGTAGCAGAGTAACAGTTTAGCAGAGTAACAGTTTAGCAGAGTAACAGTTTAGCAGAGTAACTAACAGTTTAGCAGAGTAACAGTTTAGCAGAGTAACAGTTTAGCAGAGTAAAAGTTTAGCAGAGTAACAGTTTAGCAGAGTAACAGTTTAGCAGAGTAACAGTTTAACAGTGTAAGAGCGTAGCAGTGTAACAGTTTAGCAGAGTAACAGTTTAGCAGAGTAACAGTTTAGCAGAGTAACAGTTTAGCAGAGTAACAGTTTAGCAAGTTTAGCAGAGTAACAGTTTAGCAGTGTAACAGTTTAGTAGAGTAACAGTTTAGCAGTGTAAGAGCATAGCAGTGTGACAGTTAAGCAGTGTAACAGTTTAGCAGTGTAAGAGCGTAAAAGGTTAGCAGAGTGTAAGAGCGTAGCAGAGTAACAGTTTAGCAGAGTAACAGTTTAGCAGAGTAACAGTTTAGCAGAGTAACAGTTTAGCAGAGTAACAGTTTAGCAGTGTAACAGTTTAGCAGTGTAAGAGCGTAAAAGATTAGCAGAGTGTAAGAGCGTAGCAGAGTAACAGTTTAGCAGAGTAACAGTTTAGCAGAGTAACAGTTTAGCAGAGTAAAAGTTTAGCAGAGTAACAGTTTAGCAGAGTAACAGTTTAGCAGAGTAACAGTTTAGCAGAGTAACAGTTTAGCAGAGTAACAGTTTAGCAGAGTAACAGTTTAGCAGAGTAACAGTTTAGCAGAGTAACAGTTTAGCAGAGTAACAGTTTAGCAGAGTAACAGTTTAGCAGAGTAACAGTTTAGCAGAGTAACAGTTTAGCAGAGTAACAGTTTAGCAGTGTAACAGTTTAGCAGTGTAAGAGCGTAGTAGTGTAAGAGCGTAGCAGTGTAACAGTTAAGCAGTGTAACAGTTTAGCAGTGTAAGAGCGTAGCAGTGTAACAGTTTAACAGTGTAAGAGCGTAGCAGTGTAACAGTTTAGCAGAGTAACAGTTTAGCGGTGTAACAGTTTAGTAGAGTAACAGTTTAGCAGTGTAAGAGCGTAAAAGTTTAGCAGAGTGTAACAGTTTAGCAGAGTAACAGTTTAACAGAGTAACAGTTTAGCAGAGTAACAGTTTAGCAGTGTAAGAGCGTAGCAGTGTAACAGTTTAGCAGTGTAAGAGCGTAGTATTGTAAGAGCGTAGCAGTGTAACAGTTTAGCAGTGTAACAGTTTAGCAGTGTAACAGTTTAGCAGTGTAACAGTTTAGCAGTGTAAGAGCGTAAAAGTTTAGCAGAATGTAAGAGCGTAGCCGTGTAAGAGCGTAGCAGTATAAGAGCATAGCAGTATAACAGTTTAGCAGAGTAACAGTTTAGCAGTGTAAGAGCGTAGCAGTGTAACAGTTTAACAGTGTAAGAGCGTAGCAGTGTAACAGTTTAGCAGTGTAACAGTTTAGCAGAGTAACAGTTTAGCAGTGAAAGAGTGTAACAGTTTAGCAGTGTAAGAGCGTAAAAGTTTAGCAGAGTGTAAGAGCGTAGCCATGTAAGAGCGTAGCAGTATAACAGTTTAGCAGAATAACAGTTTAGCAGTGTAAGAGCGTAGCAGTGTAACAGTTTAACAGTGTAAGAGCATAGCAGTGTAACAGTTTAGCAGTGTAACAGTTTAGCAAGGTAACAGTTTAGCAGTGTAACAGTTTAGCAGTGTAACAGTTTAGCAGTGTAAGAGCGTAAAAGTTTAGCAGAATGTAAGAGCGTAGCCGTGTAAGAGCGTAGCAGTATAAGAGCATAGCAGTATAACAGTTTAGCAGAGTAACAGTTTAGCAGTGTAAGAGCGTAGCAGTGTAACAGTTTAACAGTGTAAGAGCGTAGCAGTGTAACAGTTTAGCAGAGTAACAGTTTAGCAGTGTAACAGTTTAGCAGAGTAACAGTTTAGCAGTGTAAGAGTGTAACAGTTTAGCAGTGTAAGAGCGTAAAAGTTTAGCAGAGTGTAAGAGCGTAGCCATGTAAGAGCGTAGCAGTATAACAGTTTAGCAGAATAACAGTTTAGCAGTGTAAGAGCGTAGCAGTGTAACAGTTTAACAGTGTAAGAGCATAGCAGTGTAACAGTTTAGCAGTGTAACAGTTTAGCAAGGTAACAGTTTAGCAGTGTAACAGTTTAGCAGTGTAACAGTTTAGCAGAGTAACAGTTTAGCAGAGTAACAGTTTAGCAGAGTAACAGTTTAGCAGAGTAACAGTTTAGCAGAGTAACAGTTTAGCAGTGTAAGAGCGTAAAAGTTTAGCAGAGTGTAACAGTTTAGCAGAGTAACAGTTTAGCAGAGTAACAGTTTAGCAGAGTAACAGTTTAGCAGAGTAACAGTTTAGCGGTGTAACAGTTTAGTAGAGTAACAGTTTAGCAGTGTAAGAGCGTAAAAGTTTAGCAGAGTGTAACAGTTTAGCAGAGTAACAGTTTAGCAGAGTAACAGTTTAGCAGAGTAACAGTTTAGCAGAGTAACAGTTTAGCGGTGTAACAGTTTAGTAGAGTAACAGTTTAGCAGTGTAAGAGCGTAAAAGTTTAGCAGAGTGTAACAGTTTAGCAGAGTAACAGTTTAACAGAGTAACAGTTTAGCAGAGTAACAGTTTAGCAGTGTAAGAGCGTAGCAGTGTAACAGTTTAGCAGTGTAAGAGCGTAGTATTGTAAGAGCGTAGCAGTGTAACAGTTTAGCAGTGTAACAGTTTAGCAGTGTAACAGTTTAGCAGTGTAAGAGCGTAAAAGTTTAGCAAAATGTAAGAGCGTAGCCGTGTAAGAGCGTAGCAGTATAAGAGCATAGCAGTATAACAGTTTAGCAGAGTAACAGTTTAGCAGTGTAAGAGCGTAGCAGTGTAACAGTTTAACAGTGTAAGAGCGTAGCAGTGTAACAGTTTAGCAGAGTAACAGTTTAGCAGTGTAACAGTTTAGCAGAGTAACAGTTTAGCAGTGTAAGAGTGTAACAGTTTAGCAGTGTAAGAGCGTAAAAGTTTAGCAGAGTGTAAGAGCGTAGCCATGTAAGAGCGTAGCAGTATAACAGTTTAGCAGAATAACAGTTTAGCAGTGTAAGAGCGTAGCAGTGTAACAGTTTAACAGTGTAAGAGCATAGCAGTGTAAGAGCATAGCAGTGTAACAGTTTAGCAGTGTAACAGTTTAGCAAGGTAACAGTTTAGCAGTGTAACAGTTTAGCAAGGTAACAGTTTAGCAGTGTAACAGTTTAGCAGTGTAACAGTTTAGCAGTGTAACAGTTTAGCAGTGTAACAGTTTAGCAGTGTAAGAGCGTAAAAGTTTAGCAGAATGTAAGAGCGTAGCCGTGTAAGAGCGTAGCAGTATAAGAGCATAGCAGTATAACAGTTTAGCAGAGTAACAGTTTAGCAGTGTAAGAGCGTAGCAGTGTAACAGTTTAACAGTGTAAGAGCGTAGCAGTGTAACAGTTTAGTAGAGTAACAGTTTAGCAGTGTAACAGTTTAGCAGAGTAACAGTTTAGCAGTGTAAGAGTGTAACAGTTTAGCAGAGTAAGAGTGTAACAGTTTAGCAGTGTAAGAGCGTAGCAGTGTAACAGTTTAACAGTGTAAGAGCGTAGCAGTGTAACAGTTTTGTCGAGTAACAGTTTAGCAGAGTAACAGTTTAGCAGTGTAAGAGAGTAACAGTTTAGCAGTGTAAGAGTGTAACAGTTTAGCAGTGTAAGAGCGTAAAAGTTTAGCAGAGTGTAAGAGCGTAGCCATGTAAGAGCGTAGCAGTATAACAGTTTAGCAGAATAACAGTTTAGCAGTGTAAGAGCGTAGCAGTGTAACAGTTTAACAGTGTAAGAGCATAGCAGTGTAACAGTTTAGCAGTGTAACAGTTTAGCAAGGTAACAGTTTAGCAGTGTAACAGTTTAGCAGTGTAACAGTTTAGCAGAGTAACAGTTTAGCAGAGTAACAGTTTAGCAGAGTAACAGTTTAGCAGAGTAACAGTTTAGCAGTGTAACAGTTTAGTAGAGTAACAGTTTAGCAGTGTAAGAGCGTAAAAGTTTAGCAGAGTGTAACAGTTTAGCAGAGTAACAGTTTAGCAGAGTAACAGTTTAGCAGAGTAACAGTTTAGCGGTGTAACAGTTTAGTAGAGTAACAGTTTAGCAGTGTAAGAGCGTAAAAGTTTAGCAGAGAGTAACAGTTTAGCAGAGTAACAGTTTAACAGAGTAACAGTTTAGCAGAGTAACAGTTTAGCAGTGTAAGAGCGTAGCAGTGTAACAGTTTAGCAGTGTAAGAGCGTAGTATTGTAAGAGCGTAGCAGTGTAACAGTTTAGCAGTGTAACAGTTTAGCAGTGTAAGAGCGTAAAAGTTTAGCAAAATGTAAGAGCGTAGCCGTGTAAGAGCGTAGCAGTATAAGAGCATAGCAGTATAACAGTTTAGCAGAGTAACAGTTTAGCAGTGTAAGAGCGTAGCAGTGTAACAGTTTAACAGTGTAAGAGCGTAGCAGTGTAACAGTTTAGCAGAGTAACAGTTTAGCAGTGTAACAGTTTAGCAGAGTAACAGTTTAGCAGTGTAAGAGTGTAACAGTTTAGCAGTGTAAGAGCGTAAAAGTTTAGCAGAGTGTAAGAGCGTAGCCATGTAAGAGCATAGCAGTATAACAGTTTAGCAGAATAACAGTTTAGCAGTGTAAGAGCGTAGCAGTGTAACAGTTTAACAGTGTAAGAGCATAGCAGTGTAACAGTTTAGCAGTGTAACAGTTTAGCAAGGTAACAGTTTAGCAGTGTAACAGTTTAGCAGTGTAACAGTTTAGCAGTGTAACAGTTTAGCAGTGTAACAGTTTAGCAGTGTAACAGTTTAGCAGTGTAACAGTTTAGCAGTGTAAGAGCGTAAAAGTTTAGCAGAATGTAAGAGCGTAGCCGTGTAAGAGCGTAGCAGTATAAGAGCATAGCAGTATAACAGTTTAGCAGAGTAACAGTTTAGCAGTGTAAGAGCGTAGCAGTGTAACAGTTTAACAGTGTAAGAGCGTAGCAGTGTAACAGTTTAGCAGTGTAACAGTTTAGCAGTGTAACAGTTTAGCAGAGTAACAGTTTAGCAGTGTAAGAGTGTAACAGTTTAGCAGAGTAAGAGTGTAACAGTTTAGCAGTGTAAGAGCGTAGCAGTGTAACAGTTTAACAGTGTAAGAGCGTAGCAGTGTAACAGTTTAGCAGTGTAACAGTTTAGCAGTGTAACAGTTTAGCAGAGTAACAGTTTAGCAGTGTAAGAGAGTAACAGTTTAGCAGTGTAAGAGTGTAACAGTTTAGCAGTGTAAGAGCGTAAAAGTTTAGCAGAGTGTAAGAGCGTAGCCATGTAAGAGCGTAGCAGTATAACAGTTTAGCAGAATAACAGTTTAGCAGTGTAAGAGCGTAGCAGTGTAACAGTTTAACAGTGTAAGAGCATAGCAGTGTAACAGTTTAGCAGTGTAACAGTTTAGCAGAGTAACAATTTAGCAGAGTAACAATTTAGCAGAGTAACAGTTTAGCAGAGTAACAGTTTAGCAGAGTAACAGTTTAGCAGTGTAACAGTTTAGTAGAGTAACAGTTTAGCAGTGTAAGAGCGTAAAAGTTTAGCAGAGTGTAACAGTTTAGCAGAGTAACAGTTTAGCAGAGTAACAGTTTAGCAGAGTAACAGTTTAGCAGAGTAACAGTTTAGCAGTGTAAGAGCGTAGCAGTGTAACAGTTTAGCAGTGTAAGAGCGTAGTATTGTAAGAGCGTAGCAGTGTAACAGTTAAGCAGTGTAACAGTTTAGCAGTGTAAGAGCGTAAAAGTTTAGCAGAATGTAAGAGCGTAGCCGTGTAAGAGCGTAGCAGTATAAGAGCATAGCAGTATAACAGTTTAGCAGAGTAACAGTTTAGCAGTGTAAGAGCGTAGCAGTGTAACAGTTTAACAGTGTAAGAGCGTAGCAGTGTAACAGTTTAGCAGAGTAACAGTTTAGCAGTGTAACAGTTTAACAGAGTAACAGTTTAGCAGTGTAAGAGTGTAACAGTTTAGCAGTGTAAGAGCGTAGCAGTGTAACAGTTTAACAGTGTAAGAGCGTAGCAGTGTAACAGTTTAGCAGAGTAACAGTTTAGCAGTGTAACAGTTTAGCAGAGTAACAGTTTAGCAGTGTAAGAGCGTAAAAGTTTAGCAGAGTGTAAGAGCGTAGCCGTGTAAGAGCGTAGCAGTATAACAGTTTAGCAGAATAACAGTTTAGCAGTGTAAGAGCGTAGCAGTGTAACAGTTTAACAGTGTAAGAGCGTAGCAGTGTAACAGTTTAGCAGTGTAACAGTTTAGCAGTGTAACAGTTCAGCAGTGTAACAGTTTAGCAGTGTAACAGTTTAGCAGAGTAACAGTTTAACAGTTTAGCAGAGTAACAGTTTAGCAGAGTAACAGTTTAGCAGTGTAACAGTTTAGCAGTGTAACAGTTTAGCAGTGTAACAGTTTAGCAGAGTAACAGTTTAGCAGTGTAAGAGTGTAACAGTTTAGCAGTGTAAGAGCGTAAAAGTTTAGCAGAGTGTAAGAGCGTAGCCATGTAAGAGCGTAGCAGTATAACAGTTTAGCAGAATAACAGTTTAGCAGTGTAAGAGCGTAGCAGTGTAACAGTTTAACAGTGTAAGAGCATAGCAGTGTAACAGTTTAGCAGTGTAACAGTTTAGCAGTGTAACAGTTTAGCAGAGTAACAGTTTAGCAGAGTAACAGTTTAGCAGAGTAACAGTTTAGCAGTGTAACAGTTTAGTAGAGTAACAGTTTAGCAGTGTAAGAGCGTAAAAGTTTAGCAGAGTGTAAAAGTTTAGCAGAGTGTAACAGTTTAGCAGAGTAACAGTTTAGCAGAGTAACAGTTTAGCAGAGTAACAGTTTAGCAGAGTAACAGTTTAGCAGTGTAAGAGCGTAGCAGTGTAACAGTTTAGCAGTGTAAGAGCGTAGTATTGTAAGAGCGTAGCAGTGTAACAGTTAAGCAGTGTAACAGTTTAGCAGTGTAAGAGCGTAAAAGTTTAGCAGAATGTAAGAGCGTAGCCATGTAAGAGCGTAGCAGTATAAGAGCATAGCAGTATAACAGTTTAGCAGAGTAACAGTTTAGCAGTGTAAGAGCGTAGCAGTGTAACAGTTTAACAGTGTAAGAGCGTAGCAGTGTAACAGTTTAGCAGAGTAACAGTTTAGCAGTGTAACAGTTTAGCAGTGTAACAGTTTAGCAGAGTAACAGTTTAGCAGTGTAAGAGTGTAACAGTTTAGCAGAGTAACAGTTTAGCAGTGTAAGAGCGTAGCAGTGTAACAGTTTAACAGTGTAAGAGCGTAGCAGTGTAACAGTTTAGCAGAGTAACAGTTTAGCAGTGTAACAGTTTAGCAGAGTAACAGTTTAGCAGTGTAAGAGCGTAAAAGTTTAGCAGAGTGTAAGAGCGTAGCCGTGTAAGAGCGTAGCAGTATAACAGTTTAGCAGAATAACAGTTTAGCAGTGTAAGAGCGTAGCAGTGTAACAGTTTAACAGTGTAAGAGCGTAGCAGTGTAACAGTTTAGCAGTGTAACAGTTTAGCAAGGTAACAGTTTAGCAGTGTAACAGTTTAGCAGAGTAACAGTTTAGCAGAGTAACAGTTTAGCAGTGTAAGAGCATAGCAGTGTAACAGTTTAGCAGTGTAAGAGCGTAGTATTGTAAGAGCGTAGCAGTGTAACAGTTAAGCAGTGTAACAGTTTAGCAGTGTAAGAGCGTAAAAGTTTAGCAGAATGTAAGAGCGTAGCCGTGTAAGAGCGTAGCAGTATAAGAGCATAGCAGTATAACAGTTTAGCAGAGTAACAGTTTAGCAGTGTAAGAGCGTAGCAGTGTAACAGTTTAGCAGAGTAACAATTTAGCAGTGTAACAGTTTAGCAGAGTAACAATTTAGCAGTGTAAGAGAGTAACAGTTTAGCAGTGTAAGAGTGTAACAGTTTAGCAGTGTAAGAGCGTAAAAGTTTAGCAGAGTGTAAGAGCGTAGCCGTGTAAGAGCGTAGCAGTATAACAGTTTAGCAGAATAACAGTTTAGCAGTGTAAGAGCGTAGCAGTGTAACAGTTTAACAGTGTAAGAGCGTAGCAGTGTAACAGTTTAGCAGTGTAACAGTTTAGCAATATAACGGTTTAGCAGTGTAATAGTTTAGCAGTGTAACAGTTTAGCAGAGTAACAGTTTAGCAGTGTAAGAGCGTAGCAGTATAACAGTTTAGTAGAGTAACAGTTTAGCAGTGTAAGAGCATAGCAGTATAACAGTTTAGAAGAGTAACAGTTTAGCAGTGTAAGAGCGTAGCAGTATAATAGTTTAACAGAGTAACAGTTTAGCAGTGTAAGAGCGTAGCAGTGTAACAGTTTAGCAGTGTATGAGCATAGCAGTGTAACAGTTTAGCAGTGTATGAGCGTAGCAGTGTAACAGTTTAGCAGTGTAACAGTGCGTAGGAGTGTATCAGTGTAAGAGCATAGCAGTGTAGGTGTGTAAGAGCGTAACAGTGCAAGAGCGTAACAATGTAAGAGCATAACAGTGTAGGAGCGTAACAGTGTAGGAGTGTAAGAGCGTGTCAGTGTAAGAGCATAACAGTGTAGGAGCGTAACAGTGTAGGAGTGTAAGAGCGTGTCAGTGTAAGAGCATAACAGTGTAGGAGCGTATCAGTGTAAGAACATAACAGTGTAGGAGTGTAAGAGCGTAGCAGTGTAAGAGCATAGCAGTGTAGGAGCGTAACAGTGTAGGAGTGCAAGAGCGTAACAGTGTAAGAACATAGCAGTGTAGGAGCGTAACAGTGTAGGAGTGCAAGAGCATAACAGTGTAAGAGCGTAACAATGTAAGAGCATAACAGTGTAGGAGTGTAAGAGTGTAACAGTGCAAGAGCGTAACAATGTAAGTGCATAACAGTGTAGGAGCGTAACAGTGTAGGAGTGTAAGAGCTTATCAGTGTAAGAGCATAACAGTGTAGGAGCGTAACAGTGTAAGAGCATAACAGTGTAGGAGCGTAACAGTGTAGGAGTGCAAGAGCGTAACAGTGTAAGAACATAGCAGTGTAGGAGCGTAACAGTGTAGGAGTGTAACAGTGTAGGAGTGCAAGAGCATAACAGTGTAAGAGCGTAACAATGTAAGAGCATAACAGTATAAGAGCGCAACAGTGTAGGAGTGTAAGAGTGTAACAGTGCAAGAGCGTAACAATGTAAGTGCATAACAGTGTAGGAGCGTAACAGTGTAGGAGTGTAAGAGCTTATCAGTGTAAGAGCATAACAGTGTAGGAGCGTAACAGTGTAAGAGCATAACAGTGTAGGAGCGTAACAGTGTAGGAGTATAAGAGCGTATCAGTGTAAGAGCATAACAATGAAGGAGCGTAACAGTGTAGGAGTGTAAGAGCGTAACAGTGTAGGAGTATAAGAGCATAACAGTGTAGGAGCATAACAGTGTAGGAGTGTAAGAGCGTAACAGTGTAAGAGCGTAACAGTGTAAGAGCGTAACAGTGTAAGAGCGTAACAATGTAAGAGCGTAACAGTGTAGGAGTGTAAGAGCGTTTCAGTGTAAGAGCATAGCAGTGTAAGAGCATAGCAGTGTAGGAGCGTAACAGTGTAGGAGTGCAAGAGCGTAGCAGTGTAAGAGCGTAACAATGTAAGAGCATAACAGTGTAGGAGTGTAAGAGCGTAACAATGTAAGAGCAGAGCAGTGTAGGAGTATACGAGCGTAACAGTGTAGGAGTGTAAGAGCGTAGCAGTGTAGGAGCGTATCAGTGTAGGAGTATAAGAGCGCAACAGTGCAAGAGCGTAACAATGTAAGAGCATAGCAGTGTAGGAGCGTAACAGTGTAGGAGTATAAGAGCGCAACAATGTAAGAGCATAACAGTGTAGGAGCGTAACAGTGTAGGAGTGTAAGAGCGTGTCAGTGTAAGAGCATAACAGTGTAGGAGCGTAACAGTGTAAGAGCATAGCAGTGTAGGAGCGTAACAGTGTAGGAGTGCAAGAGCGTAACAGTGTAAGAGCATAGCAGTGTAGGAGCGTAACAGTGTAGGAGCGTAACAGTGTAGGAGTGTAACAGTGTAGGAGTGCAAGAGCGTAACAGTGTAAGAGCGTAACAGTGCAAGAGCGTAACAGTGCAAGAGCGTAACAATGTAAGAGCATAACAGTGTAGGAGCGTAACAGTATAGGAGTGTAAGAGCTTATCAGTGTAAGAGCATAACAGTGTAGGAGCGTAACAGTATAGGAGTGTAAGAGCGTATCAGTGTAAGAGGATAACAATGAAGGAGCGTAACAGTGTAGGAGTGTAAGAGTGTATCAGTGTAAGAGCGTAACAGTATAGAAGTATAAGAGCATAACAGTGTAGGAGCATAACAGTGTAGGAGTGTAAGAGCGTAACAGTGTAAGAGCGTAACAATGTAAGAGCATAACAGTGTAGGAGCGTAACAGTGTAGGAGTGTAAGAGCGTATCAGTGTAAGAGCATAGCAGTGTAAGAGCATAGCAGTGTAGGAGCGTAACAGTGTAGGAGTATAAGAGCGTAACAGTGTAAGAGCATAGCAGTGTAGGAGCGTAACAGTGTAGGAGTGCAAGAGCGTAACAGTGTAAGAGCGTAACAATGTAAGAGCATAACAGTGTAGGAGTGTAAGAGCGTAACAGTGTAAGAGTGTAACAAAGTAAGAGCATAACAGTGTAGGAGCGTAACAGTGTAGGAGTGCAAGAGCGTATCAGTGTAAGAGCAAAGCAGTGTACAAGCATAGCAGTGTAGTAGCGTAACATTGTAGGAGTATAAGAGCGTAACAGTGTAAGAGCATAGCAGTGTAGGAGTATAAGAGCGTAACAGTGTAGGAGCATAACAATGTAAGAGCATAGCAGTGCAGGAGCGTAACAGTGTAGGAGTATAAGAGCGCAACAGTGCAAGAGCGCAACAGTGCAAGAGCGCAACAGTGCAAGAGCGCAACAGTGCAAGAGCGTAACAGTGTAGGAGCGTAACAGTGTAGGAGTGTAAGAGCGTGTCAGTGTAAGAGCATAACAGTGTAGGAGCGTAACAGTGTAGGAGTGTAAGAGCATAGCAGTGTAGGAGCGTAACAGTGTAGGAGTGCAAGAGCGTAACAGTGTAAGAGCATAGCAGTGTAGGAGCGTAACAGTGTAGGAGTGTAACAGTGTAGGAGTGCAAGAGCGTAAGTGTAAGAGCGTAACAATGTAAGAGCATAACAGTATAAGAGCGTAACAGTGTAGGAGTGTAAGAGCGTAACAGTGCAAGAGCGTAACAATGTAAGAGCATAGCAGTGTAGGAGCGTAACAGTGTAGGAGTATAAGAGCGCAACAATGTAAGAGCATAACAGTGTAGGAGCGTAACAGTGTAGGAGTGTAAGAGCGTGTCAGTTTAAGAGCATAACAGTGTAGGAGCGTAACAGTGTAAGAGCATAGCAGTGTAGGAGCGTAACAGTGTAGGAGTGCAAGAGCGTAACAGTGTAAGAGCATAGCAGTGTAGGAGCGTAACAGTGTAGGAGCGTAACAGTGTAGGAGTGTAACAGTGTAGGAGTGCAAGAGCGTAACAGTGTAAGAGCGTAACAGTGCAAGAGCGTAACAGTGCAAGAGCGTAACAATGTAAGAGCATAACAGTGTAGGAGCGTAACAGTATAGGAGTGTAAGAGCTTATCAGTGTAAGAGCATAACAGTGTAGGAGCGTAACAGTATAGGAGTGTAAGAGCGTATCAGTGTAAGAGGATAACAATGAAGGAGCGTAACAGTGTAGGAGTGTAAGAGTGTATCAGTGTAAGAGCGTAACAGTATAGAAGTATAAGAGCATAACAGTGTAGGAGCATAACAGTGTAGGAGTGTAAGAGCGTAACAGTGTAAGAGCGTAACAATGTAAGAGCATAACAGTGTAGGAGCGTAACAGTGTAGGAGTGTAAGAGCGTATCAGTGTAAGAGCATAGCAGTGTAAGAGCATAGCAGTGTAGGAGCGTAACAGTGTAGGAGTATAAGAGCGTAACAGTGTAAGAGCATAGCAGTGTAGGAGCGTAACAGTGTAGGAGTGCAAGAGCGTAACAGTGTAAGAGCGTAACAATGTAAGAGCATAACAGTGTAGGAGTGTAAGAGCGTAACAGTGTAAGAGTGTAACAAAGTAAGAGCATAACAGTGTAGGAGCGTAACAGTGTAGGAGTGCAAGAGCGTATCAGTGTAAGAGCAAAGCAGTGTACAAGCATAGCAGTGTAGTAGCGTAACATTGTAGGAGTATAAGAGCGTAACAGTGTAAGAGCATAGCAGTGTAGGAGTATAAGAGCGTAACAGTGTAGGAGCATAACAATGTAAGAGCATAGCAGTGCAGGAGCGTAACAGTGTAGGAGTATAAGAGCGCAACAGTGCAAGAGCGCAACAGTGCAAGAGCGCAACAGTGCAAGAGCGCAACAGTGCAAGAGCGTAACAGTGCAGGAGCGTAACAGTGTAGGAGTGTAAGAGCGTGTCAGTGTAAGAGCATAACAGTGTAGGAGCGTAACAGTGTAGGAGTGTAAGAGCATAGCAGTGTAGGAGCGTAACAGTGTAGGAGTGCAAGAGCGTAACAGTGTAAGAGCATAGCAGTGTAGGAGCGTAACAGTGTAGGAGTGTAACAGTGTAGGAGTGCAAGAGCGTAAGTGTAAGAGCGTAACAATGTAAGAGCATAACAGTATAAGAGCGTAACAGTGTAGGAGTGTAAGAGCGTAACAGTGCAAGAGCGTAACAATGTAAGAGCATAACAGTGTAGGAGCGTAACAGTGTAGGAGTGTAAGAGCATATCAATGTAAGAGCATAACAGTGTAGGAGCGTAACAGTGTAAGAGCATAACAGTATAGGAGCGTAACAGTTGTAACAACATTTAGTTTTACATTAAATTAGCTCAAATTATATATAGGGAATTTTAATAATTAATCATGAATATGATTAATATATTGCATATTACAGTTAAATTATCGAAGTTGAAAATAGATTGATTGTACACACGAATGATCAATCACAACGAATTATAATTCCTCATTCATATGTCAATGGTCCATTTTCAGATCGATTATATGAGATAACCTTTAAGGGAGTTAATTTAGCTATCGAACTGTTTGTCCAGCAAACGGCCGTAAGATTAACTTATCAACTTCTCAACAAAGTTATCCCTTCTTATAAACTCCAAGAAATATCAATTTTCTGGCCGTGAACATTAATTTTCCTGTGTTTATAAAATTAGACTACGCAACGTAGTCAATAATGAAAGCTTTGTAGCTATGATCGAAATTTCATTGACTCTGTAAAATGAGCATTTTAGACAGAAGGCAATCAAGAATATAATGGTTTTAATAGTTGGACTAATAATACATCGAACTACAATTCACACAGAATATATGTATATACACCCGAAACAAACAAAACGAAAAACATTACAAACACGAATTAAAATAGGATGAGAGAGAAAGATAAAAATGAGAGGGAGAGAGAGTTGGGAAGAGAGAGAGAGAGAGAGAGAGAGAGAGAGAGATCCGTAGGATCACAGCTTGGCAAAATTCACCTGGACATTTAAACCTTTAAGAGACAACACGGAAAAACAGTCTTAATGCTCTAAAATCTTGGTAACTCAAATATACTTGCATATAGTTCTCATGTGTCTGAGCCCTGCGGCGTGTGTGAGCGGCTGGTCTTTGTGTGTTCCGTTGGAGCGTCACGTGGTTTGCTGCGGTCTGGAGCGCGCAGTTTCAAAGAAGGCTTAAAGGTCTTTGACGTAAATTACCAAATAAATAATTCAGACTAAGTTCATTTCTGGTGAAATGAACAAAGGAAAAACAAACTTAAACAAAAGAAAAGAAGAGGAAAGATCCCCCAGGGCGGGGATCACGAGTATGATGGTTACATCGGATCGAAGGAGAGGGAAGAGTCCAGACCGAAGTCGAAGTTCCCTCGAAGAAGCAGTTCTTTCTCCCCCCTCCTTACTCTTCCAAAACTAAAACCAAAAAAAAAAAATGAGGTGCTTGGTGGTCTTCTTTAAAGACACTTCTGTTTACGCCTCCTCTGGCGTGAATGCACCAATCAGCTGGGAGGAAAGTGTGCGGATAAGTGTTCCTTTGTTCCCTCGAGATCGACTTTGCATGTTTCATGACCATGATGTAAAAATGCGTTCAATTTTACTCCAGAGATGATAAAACATAGTAACATACATTTTACGGTTTGCACCTATATATATATGGTTTGGTCAGATCAAGAGGATTCTAAAGGTGTGAAGAACGACATACAAACATTATAGCAAAACAGTTACATTAAAAATGCATCTAAAAGCACCTCTGTTCATTTAGAAGATTATAATACGATCACATCTAACCCCAATGGAACATGGGCAAACATAAAAACATATCGTATATATCATAGTACAAGTCTCTCAATTGAGGAGATTGGAGAAAAAGTCCTTGTGTGTGTGTGTGTGTGTACTGTGAACGTGGCTGGGTCATTCGTTGGTGAAGATGTGGTGAACTTTTGCTCACCCCCCTCCCGGGCAATGATATGTGTGTGCGTATTCTTTGAATTGATGAGTTTTAAGTCTGGTTACAATGACCAGTGTGGTTCATCACACAAGGTTGTCTGTGTTTGTGAGGTGTCCTGAAGAGGGGACACCACGGGATCTCCGGCCAGAGAGGCGCCCCTGTTGGGTCACATGTGGTAAGACAGAGGACCCTGTGATTACTTATCAGCGAAAAACGCCACGGGGGCACTTCTGGCATCGGTCATTTAATTAAGTCCCATCGCCATTTGCTTGTGTGTGAATCAGTAACTTAAAAAGTCTCATGACATCTCCATTCTTCAGATTGTGAAAGAAACGGGAGTGTTTACTTAATTGGAGACTTAGTTGATTAAAACCACATGATTGCGCTGATCATCTGATTATTGCTACAGTCCCCCCTTGATGGTTCGGCAGGACCTGTGTGGGTGGGCCTCGTTGAACCATCACGACCGCATTGGTCAGGTGGCAGGTAAATCATGGAGGTTGGATGCTGCAGATGATGGTTAGGGCTGAGGGCTCAGCTCTATGAGGTTTTCCGCGTTCTCTAGCGGGGAGTCTTCTTTCCGAGGGCCCCTACGGAACCCTCCGGACATGGCTTGGGTGAGCCTGGCTGTTGAGGCTCTCATCTCGTTGAGTCGTCGGTACAGGACGTAGGCCAAACCCAGGGTTAGGGTGTGGCTGATGATTGTCGAAATGCAAAGTGCCGTGTCAGCGGCGGACCATGCTTGAACAACAGGTGAAGTGTTCAGGGTGGGAAATCTGGACAATGCTTGTAAGGCTGTGTCAAGGGCAGCAATGTCTATGATCTGTGACCCCCCCCCCCCTTCCTCAATCCATTTTTCCAGTTCGGATTGGTATTCTTCACTCGGAAGGTGGTACAGGGCTAGGTCGTCCAGGTGAAGGATGGTGCCGTGAGTTCAGCTGTGCCCACAGGAGTGTTAGCGAGCCACCTGTCACCTACAATCTCTGCTTGGGTCTCGATGCCTTGAGTGCGAGGCTTTGCTTCGGCAGGGCAGCGGGTGTCGCTGATCTGCAGCCTGCAGATTCCGTCAGTGTTGTCTCTGAGGAAGGGTCTGTTAAGGCAGAGATAGTGAGTGTCTTTGGTCAATGTGCACATGTGCAGGTTCGGGGCCAGGTACAGCTGTGTGTTGCTGTCGTGGTAGGCCACCACGTCTAGTGTGCGAATCTTGATGTGAGTGTCACTTTTCAAAAATCCGACCTTGACAATGTCTTTTACTTGGTAGAGTCGGCTTGAGTCTATGATGGGTAGGTTCAGGAGAAAACCCACTTTCCTCTGCTCGGAGTCGACGCGGAGTGGGATGGCGTTACCCAGAGAGTAGGTAAGGTGTGCTTGTAGAGGGTCAGTTGGCGTGGTGATGGCAGGAGCCAGCATGGTTTGCACCAGGCTTAAGGGTATCAGGTACGGTGGAATTCTACCCATGGCTAGGCTGTCAATGGAGGAGCTCACCTCCCGCAGCAGGTCTGTCATCCGGGCTGTGACCAGCTGAGTTTGAGCAAAGTCATTCTGGGAGACAGTAAACAGCTGTTTCATGGAGTTCACTGTCTGGTTCAGCAGAACGCTGTGAGTGTTGAGAATTACCACTGTTCCCTTAAATGTCTTGTGGGTGATTTGCAGGGAGGCACTCTGTATCGTAAGTTGCTCTTTTAGCAGTGGGATCTCAGTTTGAATTTCAGTCACATGCCGTCTCACGGTGGCTAGGTTCACTGCATTGACACTGGATATGTCAACGTTAAACAGAGTTCCGACAGCAGCGGCGGCTCTGAGCAAAGCTCCTAGGATCCGTTTGGCACGGCGGTTGTGTCCACTTAAGTCCGCTTGTGTGACAGTCATTTTATCAAGTTGGTTGAGCATGTGCTCAACATTGGCCTCAGCGTGAGCGAGGGAGTCCTCTGTCCATTGGGCACTGGCCCAGCTGAATTGGGCTACTGTGCTGGGGTAGGGTTTTAGGTACACGTTGCGGGGGTCCACTTGAACATACACTTTCTGGGTGTGTGTGCGGCAGTTGGTTATCAGGAATCCCATTTGTTCTTTTAGGACGATGCCTGATGCCGGACCCGGTGAGATGCTGTCCGTTTGCGGCTGCCCTCTGGTTGGCTGAAGGCTCAGAATGGCAAACCACGGCAGCATCCTGGTAAAGGCAAAAAGAAGAGAGAGAAAGGTAGGAAAAATTTCAGCGAGTGTCGTCCTTGGTTGGCTAGGACAGTCTTTTCGTTTCAAGGACGACGGTGTGTCACTTGCTTCGGTGTCTTGTAAGTGGTTCTGGTGCTGCAGTGTGCAGCACGTGATGCGTCATGGGCATACATTGGCATGACCCCCCTTCTGCATTGTGGCACCACAAGCCTTGGCGCTGTGATGGCATCAGGTGCATAACGTAGAATGTTGTCCTGTGCACGCATCATGTGTTTGGTGAGCTGCAGTTGTCTGGGGCACCGGTTATCGGTGGTTGCAGACGGCGTGCTTGGGTGGTTGGAGGGGTCTGAGAGGTGGTTTCTCATATTGTCCATTGTTTTGTCATAGTCTTTGGTTAGCTGGAAGGTTAAGGTCAGGTGAAGCAGGGGCTCTGTGACATTTTGTCATACTTGTGGTGAGAGACGCATGCATGACCTTAAAAGTTCAGAACCACGGTTTAACTGGTTCGCTAGGTCTGTAGCATAAAGCTAGGTGTTTCACGTGTAGCTAGCTAGTGAAATGTGTCTTGTATCTTATCTTAGCTGTGGATCTTAGGAGGCTAAGATGTATGTGGTTCCGAGAGTATCTCCTGGAAGGGGCATAGCCAAGATGAAATAAATGACTTAAGATGGTTCTTATGACTAAATTATTTCTCTGGACTGAACTAGTGGTTCACCACGGCTTGACAAAGTGAATAATAGGGGGAAAAGGACAGCTTTCCTATTTGAATTATGCTTATTATCAATCCTCTGGACCATAGTTGTGCCCTAGTAAATTGTTGAAATTACTTGTGTTGAAGGGTCACAAAATGAGTACACTGGTTGAAACTACGCCAAAATAACAAATAAGGGTGTCTCTGTTTCCTTTCTGGGCCCTATGGGGAATGGAACCACATTTGAACAAGAGAGGAAATGAAATTAAATCATATAGATGACTGAATAGCCAAGGGAATAGCTGACTGCTATTATTATCAAAGTCAAAGAAATGAAAGAGTTAACAAAGAACAAAAACAAATTAAAATTAAAAGCAAAAGGGAAAAAAATGATCAAAACAACGGGAATGATCTGAAGGCGAGAATAATCAGTGGCATTAGTGATGAAAATTCCTATTGCTATATGAATTCTTTAGCTACACAGTTTACATGTAGTCAAACTTATGTTTAATTAACAGGGCATCTGCAAAGTTAGCCTTCGACGGTTAGCAAGGACTATGCCT
The DNA here is from genome assembly GCA_030578275.1 of Meda fulgida. Taxonomy (NCBI): domain Eukaryota; kingdom Metazoa; phylum Chordata; class Actinopteri; order Cypriniformes; family Leuciscidae; genus Meda; species Meda fulgida. The sequence continues at coordinate 457,860 of CM060623.1, forward strand.
AAACTAGTGAAGGTGAACTTTAGCTAAGTAGAGTTGCAAACACGGAAAGTGAATTAGAAATCCTAACTGGTGTTAAGGAAAGTATTCTAGAATACTTTGCACTGTGAAAAAAAAACAACGGTGATTAAGGGTTCAAGTAAATGATGCTAACTTCTAACTGTGGAAGTTATTATTTAGCTTAGCCTACGCTGGATGGATGCTATGTTAGGTTAGCTTAGCCTAAGTTGGATGGATGCTAGGTTAGGCTAACTTAGCTTAAGGCTGGAAGGATGCTAGGTTAAATTAGCTTAGCCTAAGGTAGATGGATACTAGGTTAGGGTAGCTTAGCCACCTAGGCTGGTTTGTTTACAAAGTGACGTCACAAGTTAGCACTTCCTGTGACAAGTTGTTGTCATGGGAACTAGAGTATGTCAGAACAACTCAACAGTCCCTGAAAAGTGTCTGCACCTTTTAACGGGTTAAAAGGGGGCGCCTATACTTGAAGTCTTTCGAGAACTTGATGTTACATTAAGTAAAATGCGACTGTGTTTTGGCATTTGCTGATTTTACTCATGTAACTCTTCTCTTTACTTTACACAACTTATTCTATTTGTTTACCGAGTAAGGAAATAGATTTGCTTTAAGTCAAAGGTTGTCTAAGCATCTAAAGTTACGTCCCTCTCATGCATAAATGCTGACTTTTCAGCGAGTAAACAGTTTTGATCGCTAGGTAGCTCTCTGCTTGTAGATGCAGCTAAAATTTAGGTGAATTACATCAATCTAACAATAATTTGTAAGGCCTTTACATTGTAGAAAGGGGAGCATCACCCAGGTCTACATATATATATAACTCTGTCCTGAGCTTTCTTTGTCAGACACAGGTTTAGTCATACTGCAATTTGGATTTCTTTTTAACCAAAGCAGAATAGATATCGGTACAGATTAGAGGCTGCTGAAATGAGATTCCTTTGTCACACAGACTTACGCTTTACGGCTGAACTTACTGATATTAGTTGGAAATCTAAGACTTTTTCACTTAAAGTAGAGATGTCAATTCCAGCTATCGTTTTATCTGCATTTAGACAAGCCAGCGATCAAAAATGCGTATTGCAAGTTGTATTCTAGTTGGATCGCAAAGATCCAATGCACGCCTGTAGGTTAACAGTAGTTTAAGGCTGAGGTGGTTTTCCTACACTCTGGCGGTAAGGTGACGTATGCCCTATTTGGAGCTAGTGTTTCTTGTAACCCTTCATTGTCAGGAAACCTAATGTTTAGCAGTGCCAATTCAACAAGCATCTAGAAACTGTTTGTTTCAAAAGAATTGTGCATAGTCTGTTGGCCGTTGAGATTTACACGTCCATTTAAGATTCTTTTAACTCAGTAAAATTCTAATTTTACGAATGCAGAGTCTTGCAACTCTTTGAGCACACATTTTCATCTACTTTTAAAAGTTCTATGTCCTATGCTGGTCAGGGACCCTTTTAGCAGAGTCTTGCACTGTGTTCTTGCAGTGTCTTTTGGTTTTGCAGTTCAAAATCAGTGGGGTTTTAGGACTTCTTTCAGAAGAGGCCTTCTGCATTAGGTCACGCATCGTTGAGTGGGCATTGCGTGGTCTTTGGCGAGCTGGAAGCTGCAGGGTAGCGAACTTGAACCTTGACTTGGTGCTGAGGCTGTGTACCCATGGATGGCTGCTGGAGTTCCGGGGAACTCTGTGATTTTGGAGTCTGGCTTTGTTGTAGTTCTCGTGACCTCTGTGACCGGAGGGGGCGGGGTTCTTGAACTTGGGCCCAGACGGTCAGGTGTTTATAAGTCAAATAAAAGCTCAGAGCAGTCTAGCAGGTCTTTGCCAATCAGAAAGGGGTACGTGTCCATTTGTGAGATGTACACCGGGTGGATCAGACTCATAGAACCAATTGTCAGGTGAATGGGAGCTACCTGTTCGAGCCGGATGTCGTTCTGGCTGTACGACTGCACATTCAGCTCACACGATTGGGATGTAAGAGTTCGATCTTGTCTCATAGCTTTAGCTTTGAGTTTTCCTAAAAGTTCAGCTGATATTAAAGTAAGGTCTGCGCCGGTGTCTACCAGTGCTTCAAGTCTCACGTCATTTTCCAAAGTAATGGCTAGGTAGGGTTTCCGGGCCACCCCCTTTTCGATCAGGTTCCCCAGGACCTTTGGCGTCCGGGTTGGTGTGGTGATCGATGGGCGGTTAGGGCCGGTCTCGTGTTGTTCGCTGTGGAGGCAGGTAGACAAAGCAGCATTTCCTGGGTCTTTGTGATGTTGGACCCAGTCGTGGGAAACTGTGATGTCATGCTTAGGCTGTGCAGCTGTCAGCTGTGGTGGCTGGGTGATGCTGTCACTTTGTGGTGTGACAGTAAGCTCTGTGGTCTGATGCTGATGAGCAGTGTTCTGGGTGCCTGTTTCAGGCCTTACGCTTAGACGTAGGATGTCTGGGTTTGAGTCTCTTGGTGATGGGGGTTGGCTATTTCTGGGTCGCCGGCTGGCTTCCCAGAATCTTTCAGAGCGCTCGCTCTGGTGCCTTGGATGAGCACCGTCACGGCCGTGCTGCCTTCTGCTGGCCTGGAACGGTCTTGACTCTCTGTAAAAAGGGCTGTGGTGTTGTGGGGCGCCCTCTAGAGGCAGCTCTGAGTAGTGTTCAGAGACAGAGTAGATTGTGGGGTCTTTAAAAGTCTTTTCGTACACAGTCTTTTGCTTAATGTGAGCTTTGTGGGCCAAGTCTCGTAGCTGTTGGGTATACATGCTAAGGGGACAGGCCAGGATGCCTAAGTAATGACTCACTGTGGGATGTAGATTTCGAAGGAACAGAGTTCTGAAATTGACGTCCTCTTCCATACCTGGCTGGTTCCGTGCTCCGAAGTAGGCTTGTCGGAGTCGGCTGTAGTAGGTCTGTGGGGTTTCAAGTCGGGCCTGCTTGAGGTCCATGGCGGTGAATAACCCTTGGTCTGATTCTGGATCAGAGAATTCATGGATCAAAGCTTGTTGCAGCTGCTGGTAGTCCGTTTTGATAGTCTCTGGTTGACGGTCAAGGAAGCTGTGCACCTCACGACTGGAAGTAATTCTTAGCAGGTACAATCTGTTCCATGCGGTCGCGTTAGTAACAGTTTGTAAGTGAAAGTCAATGTCTTGCAGGTATGCGTGCACATTGTGGCCTCCTGCAGGGTTCAGAGTGAACGTCGGGATGTTTCTGGCCAGCTTGTCAAGTTCTTTGGGAGCCATGCCGTGGTTATTGGCAGGGGTTCTTTGGAAAGGCTCCCCCCCCCTCGCTGCTGACGGGGGTTCTTGCGGGCTGGCTGGTGGTGTTTTGAACAGCGGGCTTTCGCCCTTCTTTTCAGCTCTGGGTTGTTGGCTGAAAGATGCGGACCGGTTGGTCAGGAGAAACTTTGTGGTGTGTGTTTCCCCTTCCCGGTCACTCTGCAGTCTATATGAGTGTTTCAGCTCTCTGTGAATAATGTCAAGTTCGTCTTTGAGATCGTGTCTCTGCTGAACACGCTCGTGGATTTTAGCTTGGGCCGCTTGCAAGTGTTTTTCGCAGGCCTTGGCTTTATTGTCTCTTTCTTTTAGTTCAGTCTCTGCTCTTGCAAGGAGAGCTTCACCTTCTCGCAGTTTCTTGTTGAGTTCCTCTCTGGTTCCTTTCTCTGACTGCTCTTTTCGGTCTGTGTGTATACGAAGATCAGACAGGGCAGTTTGAAGTCTTTCCACTTCCTTCTGTAGCTCGGGGTCGGTGTCATCCTTTTCCTTGGTTTCGAGGAGTAGTTGTTCTAGACGACTGTGGATCTGGGCCTCCTCCGCTTGCATCTTTAGCGTTGCTACTTCATGCTCCAGGGCGATGTCTCGAGGTTGTCCCAGTGGACTGCGGGGCCGGAAGATCGGAACATACTGGCTCACTGTGGGCGAGAGGAACACAGCACACACAAAGAGACCAATGCAAGTTCGTTTACAAGCTATAATACTAATACGGGCGATGCCGTCTACCAGAATTTCGGCTAACTGATGCAGGCAGTTAAGAGTTATGTGGGGACAATTTGCGTAGGTCAGCGTGGGGCCTAAATAAAGATTTTGACAGGGCGGTAGCCTAGTGGGTCATCTGTTGATGCTAACGGCTTGGTTGTCAACCTGTTATTTAGCTTTCCTTGGTGTCTCTCGTAGGTTCTGTCTCTAGGTGAACTGAAAGGAACAGATCACAACAGAACAGAAAAATAGCAAGATGGGAAAGATTGAAGTAAAATGAAACAATAAAAGTGAATAGGTCTGTAATGAAATGGAGTGAATAATAACACAGGAAGTGTTACAGGGGATAAGGAGGCCTGAGCCTGCTATGTGTGGCTTGGAGAAAAGGGGATGGGCCAAACACTTAAATGACCAGGGGAATATCTAATATTCTGTGGCCTATACTAAGTGGATGGGTTTTACCTTATGTTAGCTTGCCTGGGATGATTTGAGGTCCTCCCTGGTCGGAGCCAGCGTCGCGGTCAATCTTTCCGTCGTCCCTTAACACTCAACCGCAGTGTCCCCGGGCCCCTCCGTTCATCTGTACCAAGGTGCGCCCTCTCAAACAACTTGACTTTAAACACAACCGGCAATACCAAGGTGTCAACTTGCCAGACGGCACAGCAAAGTGGATTTTCCCCAGAACCCTCAAAAAGAGTGGCCCCTCTTCGGGCCTTGGTTTGAGTAATTATTCCAAAATTGCCTTGTGTGTCGACTAGTGCGGTTGACTTCCCTTTGGAGTGCCAAATTGCTGAGTCTTATTGCGTGCCGCACCAATGGAAAGAAACAGAATGGGTCCGAGACTCACGCACGGCAGGCGTCGGTAACGCCGGTCAGACGACCCCGCTCGCTGGAAACCAACCAGGGATGACTGTCAAATCACCACAGCATAAGAGAGTGTTCTACCTATGAATACAAAACAGGATGAAGAACAAGTGAAACTTAAAGTGAATTAAGGCTTTCTTTGTCTAAACCAAATTGAGTACTTATGTAGAAAATAAAAAGCAAAGGCTTTACTAAATAATGGTAAAAACAAAAGGGAATTATGACAATGTTAATTATCAGAATCACCTAATCCCTAAAAGAAGAGATATCAATAACTAAAGCAGGATGTCACAGGAGGAGGCAAGCTGTAGTAGCGGGTTTGTGCCACAAGGGGGCGTACTTCCTCTCAGTGGTCAACCTGGTTGAAAAGGCAGCTTAATTTAAATTGCAATTCAAACTGGTTTAAACTCAATTTAAATAAGTGTATAAAGAGATGTTAAGTAACATCTAATCTAGTAAGGATACAGTTGTGATGAAGTATCAATACGAAGAATAAATAAAAAAAATAAAAAAAATTGAACTGAGAAAGTTAATTCAAATTTAAATTCGAAATTTGTTTGTTTCAACCCAAATTTGAATGAGTGCAAGAAAAATAAAGATCAAAATTATATCTGATGATGATCACGATTACTGTAAGGTATCAGTGATAAATAAAAATAAAGCCAATGAAAAACTGGAAATATACCACTTCAAAACAGAATGAAAGGAGGAAAAAGTGATACACCGTCTTAGCAGGGGATGCCACAAGGGTGCGTGTCCCTCTAAGTGGGTATCAGTGACTGGAAGGGCAAACACGATATAAATTTAAATTCAAAATGGTTTAAAACCAAATTTAATTAAGCGTGTAAGGGAATTGAAAAATCAGGATAATATTTTATAATAATTAACGATAACAGCAAAGTATCATCAATAACTATAAAACAATCAAAAGAGAAAAGTAGAGATAGGCAATTCAAAACAGAATTTGAAAAGAGAGAAAAGGAGAGTTGAGTGAGCCGACTTAGAAGGCGGCCACTAGGTGGTGGACTTTTAGCAGTAAGAGAGCATTATCTGAAACGGCCCTCGCGTAATAGCACTCATGCATGCCGAAGTTAGAAGGCGGGGCGTAATTTGAGACTTCTAAACTCCCTCTAGTGTTTAGTCAGCGGAATTACAACCACTTTTTAATGTGATTCAAAAGCTAAGAGCTTTCAGCTCGCGTCACGCACTGATTTTCTGGAATAAATCACAAGTATACAATTAAGATCTCTGCGGATCTTTTTGGTGCTATACTGCACAAGAGTATATGGCGGGATTTCTTCGCCGCACGTATACACAAATGTGGACAACAGGAATTTTCGTCTGTTGGTTCGAACTCCAATAAACATTTTTCACAATAGCACTTATGATTTAAATGTATTAGATCTTCAATTGGGTAGCTACGCCAATTTTTTTTACCAGGAGTTTATCGTTTTTGTTGAATATCACTGGGTTAACCCCGAATTCAATAACGATATTTGCATGCAAGGCCTATGTTTAAAAGGAATCTCGCTTAAAAACATATTTGTTCAAACCGGTAATACGCACGTGAGAATTCTTCATTCACAGCGATTTAAAACAAATATTAGAAATGTATCAACTGCAGAGGTATTTATTCATCTCTTAACAGGACATTTGTAATATAGTAGTACTGCAGTCTTAGTATTTAACAGTGCTAACAATTGTCTAGGCATATTTTTAGCAACTTGTTAAAAATGTAACGTTACTGACTTCGGCTTTTTGCCTCGGTCGGTTAGAAGTGAGTTCGCGTTGCGACTTATCTCACAATTTCATAATTTCATAGCGCGCAAAAAAAATTAATAACCATATACACAGATTGAAACTGGATTGCTCATAAAACAAAGTTTGAAATTGCCCGCATCCTCCACCAAACTGTAACAACATTTAGTTTTACATTAAATTAGCTCAAATTATATATAGGGAATTTTAATAATTAATCATGAATATGATTAATATATTGCATATTACAGTTAAATTATCGAAGTTGAAAATAGATTGATTGTACACACGAATGATCAATCACAACGAATTATAATTCCTCATTCATATGTCAATGGTCCATTTTCAGATCGATTATATGAGATAACCTTTAAGGGAGTTAATTTAGCTATCGAACTGTTTGTCCAGCAAACGGCCGTAAGATTAACTTATCAACTTCTCAACAAAGTTATCCCTTCTTATAAACTCCAAGAAATATCAATTTTCTGGCCGTGAACATTAATTTTCCTGTGTTTATAAAATTAGACTACGCAACGTAGTCAATAATGAAAGCTTTGTAGCTATGATCGAAATTTCATTGACTCTGTAAAATGAGCATTTTAGACAGAAGGCAATCAAGAATATAATGGTTTTAATAGTTGGACTAATAATACATCGAACTACAATTCACACAGAATATATGTATATACACCCGAAACAAACAAAACGAAAAACATTACAAACACGAATTAAAATAGGATGAGAGAGAAAGATAAAAATGAGAGGGAGAGAGAGTTGGGAAGAGAGAGAGAGAGAGAGAGAGAGAGAGAGATCCGTAGGATCACAGCTTGGCAAAATTCACCTGGACATTTAAACCTTTAAGAGACAACACGGAAAAACAGTCTTAATGCTCTAAAATCTTGGTAACTCAAATATACTTGCATATAGTTCTCATGTGTCTGAGCCCTGCGGCGTGTGTGAGCGGCTGGTCTTTGTGTGTTCCGTTGGAGCGTCACGTGGTTTGCTGCGGTCTGGAGCGCGCAGTTTCAAAGAAGGCTTAAAGGTCTTTGACGTAAATTACCAAATAAATAATTCAGACTAAGTTCATTTCTGGTGAAATGAACAAAGGAAAAACAAACTTAAACAAAAGAAAAGAAGAGGAAAGATCCCCCAGGGCGGGGATCACGAGTATGATGGTTACATCGGATCGAAGGAGAGGGAAGAGTCCAGACCGAAGTCGAAGTTCCCTCGAAGAAGCAGTTCTTTCTCCCCCCTCCTTACTCTTCCAAAACTAAAACCAAAAAAAAAAAATGAGGTGCTTGGTGGTCTTCTTTAAAGACACTTCTGTTTACGCCTCCTCTGGCGTGAATGCACCAATCAGCTGGGAGGAAAGTGTGCGGATAAGTGTTCCTTTGTTCCCTCGAGATCGACTTTGCATGTTTCATGACCATGATGTAAAAATGCGTTCAATTTTACTCCAGAGATGATAAAACATAGTAACATACATTTTACGGTTTGCACCTATATATATATGGTTTGGTCAGATCAAGAGGATTCTAAAGGTGTGAAGAACGACATACAAACATTATAGGAAAACAGTTACATTAAAAATGCATCTAAAAGCACCTCTGTTCATTTAGAAGATTATAATACGATCACATCTAACCCCAATGGAACATGGGCAAACATAAAAACATATCGTATATATCATAGTACAAGTCTCTCAATTGAGGAGATTGGAGAAAAAGTCCTTGTGTGTGTGTGTGTGTGTACTGTGAACGTGGCTGGGTCATTCGTTGGTGAAGATGTGGTGAACTTTTGCTCACCCCCCTCCCGGGCAATGATATGTGTGTGCGTATTCTTTGAATTGATGAGTTTTAAGTCTGGTTACAATGACCAGTGTGGTTCATCACACAAGGTTGTCTGTGTTTGTGAGGTGTCCTGAAGAGGGGACACCACGGGATCTCCGGCCAGAGAGGCGCTCCTGTTGGGTCACATGTGGTAAGACAGAGGACCCTGTGATTACTTATCAGCGAAAAACGCCACGGGGGCACTTCTGGCATCGGTCATTTAATTAAGTCCCATCGCCATTTGCTTGTGTGTGAATCAGTAACTTAAAAAGTCTCATGACATCTCCATTCTTCAGATTGTGAAAGAAACGGGAGTGTTTACTTAATTGGAGACTTAGTTGATTAAAACCACATGATTGCGCTGATCATCTGATTATTGCTACACAGTGTAGGAGTGTAATAGCGTATCAGTGTAAGAGCATAACAATGAAGGAGCGTAACAGTGTAGGAGTGTAAGAGCGTATCAGTGTAAAAACGTAACAGTGTAGGAGTATAAGAGCATAACAGTGTAGGAGCATAACAGTGTAGGAGTGAAAGAGCGTATCAGTGTAAGAGCATAACAGTGTAAGAGCATAGCAGTGTAGGAGCTTAACAGTGTAGGAGTGTAAGAGCGTATCAGTGTAAGAGCATAGCAGTGTAGGAGCGTAACAGTGTAGGAGTATAAGAGCGTATCAGTGTAAGAGCGTAACAATGTAAGAGCATAACAGTGTAGGAGCGTAACAGTGTAGGAGTGTAAGAGCGTATCAGTGTAAGAGCATAACAGTGTAGGAGCGTAACAGTGTAAGAGTGCAAGAGCGTATTAGTGTAAGAGCACAGCAGTGTACGAGCATAGCAGTGTAGTAGCGTAACAGTGTAGGAGTATAAGAGCGTAACAGTGTAAGAGCAGAGCGGTGTAGGAGAATAAGAGCGTAACAGTGTAAGAGTGTAAGAGCGTAGGAGCGTAACAGTGTAGGAGCATAACAGTGTAGGAGTGTAAGAGCATAACACTGAAGGAGCGTAACAGTGTATCAGTGTAAGAGCGTATCAGTGTATCAGTGTAAGAGCGTATCAGTGTAAGAGCGTATCAGTGTAAGAGCATAGCATTGTAAGAGCATAGCAGTGTAATAGCGTAACAGTTTAGGAGTATAATAGCGTAACAGTGTAAGAGCATAGCAGTGTAGGAGTATAAGAGCTTAACAGTGTAGGAGTGTAGGAGTGTAGGAGCGTAACAGTCTAGGAGTGTAAGAGCGTATCAGTGTAATAGCGTATCAGTGTAAGAGCATATCAGTTTAGGAGCGTAACAGTGTAGGAGCGTAACAGTGTAGGAGCATAAGAGCGTATCAGTGTAAGAGCGTATCAGTGTAAGAGCGTATCAGTGTAAGAGCGTAACAGTGTAAGAGCGTAACAGTGTAAGAGCGTAACAGTGTAGGAGCGTAACAGTGTAGGAGTGTAAGAGCGTATCAGTGTAAGAGCATAACAGTGTAGGAGCGTAACAGTGTAGGAGTGCAAGAGCGTATCAGTGTAAGAGCATTGCAGTGTACAAGCATAACAGTGTAGTAGCGTAACAGTGTAGAAGTATAAGAGCGTAACAGTGTAAGAGCAGAGCAGTGTAGGAGTATAAGAGCGTAACAGTGTAGGAGTGTATGAGCGTAGCAATGTAGGAGCGTAACAGTGTAGGAGTATAAGAGCGTAACAGTGCAAGAGCGTAACAATGTAAGAGCATAACAGTATAGGAGCGTAACAGTGTAGGAGTGTAAGAGCATGTCAGTGTAAGAGCATAACAGTGTAGGAGCGTATCAGTGTAAGAGCATAACAGTGTAGGAGCGTAACAGTGTAGGAGTGTAAGAGCGTAGCAGTGTAAGAGCATAGCAGTGTAGGAGCGTAACAGTGTAGGAGTGTAACTGTAGGAGTGCAAGAGCGTAACAGTGTAAGAGCGTAAAAATGTAAGAGCATAACAGTATAAGAGCGTAACAGTGTAGGAGTGTAAGAGCGTAACAGTGCAAGAGCGTAACAATGTAAGAGCATAACAGTGTAGGAGCGTAAAAGTGTAGGAGTGTAAGAGCTTATCAGTGTAAGAGCTTAACAGTGTAGGAGCGTAACAGTGTAAGAGCATAACAGTATAGGAGCGTAACAGTGTAGGAGTGTAAGAGCGTATCAGTGTAAGAGCATAACAATGAAGGAGCGTAACAGTGTAGGAGTGTAAGAGCGTATCAATGTGAAAGCGTAACAGTGTAGGAACGTAACAGTGTAAGAGCATAACAGTATAGGAGCGTAACAGTGTAGGAGTGTAAGAGCGTATCAGTGTAAGAGCATAACAATGAAGGAGCGTAACAGTGTAGGAGTGTAAGAGCGTATCAGTGTAAAAGCGTTACAGTGTAGGAGCGTAACAGTGTAGGAGTGTAAGAGCGTATCAGTGTAAGAGCATAACAATGAAGGAGCGTAACAGTGTAGGAGTGTAAGAGCGTAAGAGCGTATCAGTGTAAGAGCATAACAATGAAGGAGCGTAACAGTGTAGGAGTGTAAGAGCGTATCAGTGTAAGAACATAACAATGAAGGAGCGTAACAGTGTAGTAGTGTAAGAGCGTATCAGTCTAAAAGCGTAACAGTGTAGGAGTGTAACAGTGTAAGAGCTTAACAGTGTAGGAGCGTAACAGTGTAAGAGCATAAGAGTATAGGAGCGTAACAGTGTAGGAGTGTAAGAGCGTATCAGTGTAAGAGCGTAACAATGAAGGAGCGTAACAGTGTAGGAGTGTAAGAGCTTATCAGTGTAAGAGCTTAACAGTGTAGGAGCGTAACAGTGTAAGAGCATAACAGTGTAGGAGCATAACAGTGTAGGAGTGTAAGAGCGTAACAGTGTAAGAGCGTAAAAATGTAAGAGCATAGCAGTGTAGGAGCGTAACAGTGTATCAGTGTAAGAGCATAGCAGTGTAAGAGCGTAACAGTGTAAGAGCAGAGCAGTGTAGGAGCATAAGAGCGTAACAGTGTAGGAGTGTAAGAGCGTAGCAGTGTAAGTGCGTAGCAGTGTAGGAGCGTAGCAGTGTAGGAGCGTAACATTGTCGGAGCGTAACAGTGTAGGAGTGTAAGAGCGTATCAGTGTAAGAGCATAACAGTGAAGGAGCGTAACAGTGTATCAGTGTAAGAGCGTATCAGTGTAAGAGCATAACAGTGTAGGAGCGTAACAGTGTAGGAGTGTAAGAGCGTATCAGTGTAAGAGCATATCAGTGTAAGAGCGTATCAGTGTAAGAGCATAGCAGTGTAAGAGCATAGCAGTGTAAGAGCATAGCAGTGTAAGAGCATAGCAGTGTAAGAGCATAGCAGTGTAAGAGCATAGCAGTGTAGGAGCTTAACAGTGTAGGAGTGTAAGAGCGTATCAGTGTAAGAGCATAGCAGTGTAGGAATGTAACAGTGTAGGAGTATAAGAGCATAGCAGTGTAGTAGCGTAACAGTGTAGGAGCGTAAGAGCGTATCAGTGTAAGAGCATAACAGTGAAGGAGCGTAACAGTGTAGGAGTGTAAGAGCGTATCAGTGTAAGAGCATATCAGTGTAAGAGCATATCAGTGTAAGAGCGTATCAGTGTAAGAGCATAGTAGTGTAGGAGTGTAACAGTGTAGGAGTATAAGAGCATAGCAGTGTAGTAGCGTAACAGTGTAGGAGCGTAAGAGCGTATCAGTGTAAGAGCATAACAGTGAAGGAGCGTAACAGTGTAGGAGTGTAAGAGCGTATCAGTGTAAGAGCATAACAGTGTAGGAGCGTATCAGTGTAAGAGCATAGCAGTGTAGGAGCGTATCAGTGTAGGAGTGTAAGAGCATAGCAGTGTAGGAGCGTATCAGTGTAGGAGTATAAGAGCGTAACAGTGTAAGAGCGTAACAGTGTAAGAGCGTAACAATGTAAGAGCATAACAGTGTAGGAGCGTAACAGTTTAGGAGTGTAAGAGCGTAACAGTGCAAGAGCGTATCAGTGTAAGAGCATAGCAGTGTAGGAGCGTAACAGTGTAGGAGTATAAGAGCGTAACAGTGTAAGAGTATAGCAGTGTAGGAGCGTATCAGTGTAGGAGTGCAAGAGCATAACAGTATAGGAGTGTAAGAGCGTATCAGTGTAAGAGCGTATCAGTGTAAGAGCATAGCAGTGTAGGAGCGTAACAGTGTAGGAGTATAAGAGCGTATCAGTGTAAGAGCATAGCAGTGTAGTAGCGTAACAGTGTAGGAGTATAAGAGCATAACAGTGTAAGAGTATAGCAGTGTAGGAGCGTATCAGTGTAGGAGTGCAAGAGCATAACAGTATAGGAGCGTAACAGTGTAGGAGTGTAAGAGCGTATCAGTGTAAGAGCATAGCAGTGTAGGAGCGTAACAGTGTAGGAGTATAAGAGCGTAACAGTGTAAGAGCATAGCAGTGTAGGAGCGTAACAGTGTAGGAGTGCAAGAGCGTAACAGTGTAGGAGTGTAAGAGCGTAACAGTGTAAGAGTGTAACAAAGTAAGAGCATAACAGTGTAGGAGCGTAGCAGTGTAGGAGTGCATGAGCGTAACAGTGTAGGAGTGTAAGAGCATAACAGTGCAAGAGCGTAACAGTGTAGGAGCGTAATAGTGTAAGAGCATAGCAGTGTAGGAGGGTAACAGTGTAGGAGTGCAAGAGCGTAACAGTGTAGGAGTGTAAGAGCGTATCAGTGTAAGAGCGTATCAGTGTAGGAGTGTAAGAGCGTAATAGTGTAGGAGCATAACAGTGTTGGAGTATGAGAGCGTATCAGTGTAAGAGTGTAACAGTGTAGGAGTGCAAGAGTGTAACAGTGCAATAGCGTAACAGTGTAGGAGTGCTAGAGCGTAACAGTGCTAGAGCGTAACAGTGATGGAGCGTAACAGTGTCGGAGCGTAACAGTGTAGGAGTGCAAGAGCGTAACAGTGTAGGAGTGCAAGAGCGTAACAGTGTAGGAGTGCAAGAGCGTAACAGTGTAGGACTGCAAGAGCGTAACAGTGTAGGAGTGCAAGAGCGTAACAGTGTAGGAGCGTAACAGTGTGGGAGTGTAAGAGCGTATCAGTGTAGGAGTGTAAGAGCATAACAGTGTAGGAGCATAACAGTGCAAGAGCGTAACAGTGTAGGAGTGTAAGAGCGTATCAGTGTAAGAACGTATCAGTGTAAGAGTGTAACAGTGTAGGAGTGCAAGAGCATAACAGTGCAAGAGCGTAACAGTGTAGGAGTGTAAGAGCGTATCAGTGTAAGAACGTATCAGTGTAAGAGTGTAACAGTGTAGGAGTGCAAGAGCGTAACAGTGTAGGAGTGCAAGAGCGTAACAGTGCAAGAGCGTAACAGTGTAGGAGTGTAAGAGCGTAACAGTGCTAGAGCGTAACAGTGCTAGAGCGTAACAATGCTAGAGCGTAACAATGCTAGAGCGTAACAATGCTAGAGCGTAACCGTGTAGGAGCGTAACCGTGTAGGAGCGTAACCGTGTAGGAGCGTAACAGTGTAGGAGCGTAAGAGCGTAACAGTGCAAGAGTATAACAGTGTAGGAGCGTAACAGTGTAAGAGCATAGCAGTGTAGGAGCGTAACACTGTAGGAGTGCAAGAGCGTAACAGTGCAAGAGCATACTAGTGCAAGAGCGGAACAGTGTAGGAGTGTAAGAGCGTAACAGTGTAAGAGCGTAACAGTGTAAGAGCGTAACAGTGTAAGAGCGTAACAGTGCAAGAGCGTAACAGTGCAGGAGCATAACAGTGTAGGAGCGTAACAGTGTAGGAGTGCAAGAGTGTAACAGTGCAAGAGCGTAACAGTGTAGGAGCTTAACAGTGTAAGAGCATAACAGTGTAGGAGTGCAAGAGCGTTACAGTGTAGGAGGGTATCTGTGTAGGAATGTAAGAGCGTAACAGTGCAAGAGCGTAACAGTGTAGGAGCATAACAGTGCAAGAGTGTAAGAGCGTATCAGTGTAAGAGCATATCATTGTAAGAGCGTATCAGTGTAGGATCGTATCAGTGTAAGAGTGTATCAGTGTAGGAGTGTAAGAGTGTATCACTGTAGGAGTGTAAGAGCGTAACAGTGCAAGAGCGTAACAGTGTAGGAGCGTAACAGTGTAGGAGTGCAAGAGCGTAACAGTGCAAGAGCGTAACAGTGCAAGAGCGTAACAGTGTAGGAGTGCAAGAGCGTAACAGTGCAAGAGCGTAACAGTGCAAGAGCGTAACAGTGCAAGAGCGTAACAGTGCAAGAGCGTAACAGTGTAGGAGCGTAACAGTTTAGGAGCGTAACAATGTATGTGTGTAAGAGCGTAACAGTGCAAGAGCATAGCACTGTAGGAGCGTAACAGAGTAGGAGCGTAGGAGCGTAACAGTGTAACACATTCTGGGCTGGTTGTGCTGTTGATCAGCGACTGGCGCGTTTGTCTGATGTATGCAGGTGTAACGGTATGTGTGTGTGTGTGTGTGTGTGTGTGTGTGTTGTGTGCAGGTGTAATAGTATGTGTGTGTGTGTGTGTTGTGTGCAGGTGTAACAATGTGTTTGTGTGTGGACTTTGTATTGGGAGGATTTCTAAAACAGGGGCCAAACAGTTGGCAAAGTACTGTTCAATCTCAGCCACTATAGGAAGCATGTTTATTTGGAAAAGACGATGTTTCCTGTACCCTTAGAACTTCAGTAAACCATAACAATGTGCTGCTTTGTTTTAATCTGTTGGATTATTCAAAAAATTTGATTCCAAATGAAATTGACTGGTAATGTGGAAGTATATAAAATGTGTGTGTTGTGTGCAGGTGTAACAGTGTGTTTGTGTGTGTTCTGTGCTGGTGTAACTGTGTGTGTGTGTGTGTGTGTGTGTGTGTGCGCAGGTGTAACTGTGTGTGTGTGTGTGTGTGTGTGTGGGCAGATGTGACAGTGTGTGTGCTGGTGTAACAGTGTGTGTGTGTTGTGTGCAAGTGTAATTGTGTGTTTGTGTGCGCAGATGTAACAGTGTGTGTGCTGGTGTAACAGTGTGTGTGTGTGTGTGTGTGTGTGCAGGTGTAACTGTGTGTGTGTGTGTGGGCAGATGTAACAGTGTGTGTGCTGGTGTAACAGTGTGTGTGTGTTGTGCGCAGGTGTACGACACGGCCGACGGGACGCTCATACAGCCGCTGAAGGGACACAAAGACACCGTCTACTGCGTGGCTTACGCTAAAGATGGTGATTATTATGACACAAGACGTGTTAAATGATGCGTGTGGTTACTGGGGTCTATGAGTACATGAGTTTCCCTTTCTCTCGGCCAGGGAAACGTTTTGCATCCGGTTCAGCAGATAAAAGCATTATCATCTGGACCTCGAAACTGGAGGGCATACTCAAATACACGTGAGAACTGCTGTTTCAAAGCTTTTATTTCAAGTGTTGTTTGAAATGTGACTGGTGAATAATTTTAATGTCATTGAACTTTGATTTAGTACGGGCCATCATGTCCCATCATGCCATGCTCAGATCCATCAGAATAGACTTGTGTTCACAGCTTTAGTGATTCGTGTGTATTTGTGTTTTACCTCTCAGTCACAATGACTCGATCCAGTGTGTGTCGTACAACCCCGTCACACACCAGCTGGCCTCGTGCTCCTCGGGAGACTTCGGTGAGTGTGTGTTTGTGACACAATTACAACTGAAGAAAGAAATAATGTGAAGATCTTTTCAACCAGTGGCTGAAAATTATTATTAATTAATAATTCACGTTATATACAGGCCTAAGTCTGTTTTTTTCCTTTTAATGGGGGTCCCGGATCCCTCCAGCCTCTCCTCATTTACTATCAAATGGATTAGAAAAGGTTTATACCATCCCTTACAATTTTAATCGCGTTTGGCTCGTACACTACGACTGTCGTGGTTTACATGTGACTTCTTTATTCGGACTGTTCTACTAGTCTGATTACAATCGGATGATCAGAGTCCATCTAAACGCAGCTACTGACGCAAACGTCATCTAATATGAGACAATTCCAGCTGTGTCATTATTCAGATCAATTCAGTTCATCTGATAGAGTCACTGCAGTCAAGTCAATAATGTCACAGAATATTAAAGGTACTGTGTAACTTTTTCACTCTACTAAAGCATAAAACTACCATAATATGTTTGCAGATATTTAGGAAACATGCTGAGTTCACATACTCGTTTCTCTGAAAAACACTTCTACAGCAAGTTTTTTTAATGTGCTTTCCGTGTTGTCAGTCTGTTGTTGTTTTGGTCTGTGACTGCCAGTTCAGCGAATAGTATTTCGACACGATGCCAGTTAGCAGAAACACAGTGTAGCGCAGCCTTGGAAACGAGCAAACAAACTGGGTCAGAGATTACAGATTCAACCCGACCTAAAAAGCCTTGGTCTCCATCTAAAAATCTCTATGAACGAGAGCATATTAAAACGCGGATAAATCAACTCATCAATTTACACACTGTAAGTCTCCTTGGCTTTCATTGTCAATTCCGCTCGTTCCTGTTGCGTGTCCCCTAACTGGCGAACCGCGTGACCGTCGAGTCTGAGGAGGCGGGGAAACAACCATCTCTGATATTATGAATTTGGACTGCAGTACCATTTTCCACCACTAGCTGTTGTTCTTACAGACTGCAGCTTTAAGTGTCTTTCACACCGAGAGAAGGCGACAGTGACTCCATCAGTCGGCAGAATGGAGAAAGTGTTCATGAATCTGCAGGTTCTGAAGCTCTTCAGCTGTGTTGACGTGTGTGTGTGTGTGTGTGTGTGTGTGTGTGTGTGTGTGTGTGTGTGGTCGCAGGTCTGTGGTCTCCAGAGCAGAAGTCCGTCTCCAAACACAAAGTGAGCAGTAAGATCACATGCTGTGGGTGAGTGACGACATCCAGACATAACCCTGATGATATCACTGGACCGCACTGCAAATAGACATTGTTCTATTCAGAGAAAAGTTTAACGCATGCATTTAAAAATCTACCACCTGATTGCATTTTACATTTTTTGTCTTGAATAAATCTTAAAAGTCTTATAGCTAATTATTAATTGCATAATGTGTTATTCAGTTTGTTGCTGACACACGTAGCGTTTCCAGGATGATAATGAATGAGTGAGTGTGTCTGATCTCAGGTGGACGAACGACGGCCAGTATTTGGCTCTGGGAATGATGAACGGTGTCGTGAGCATTAGAAACAAGAGTGGAGAAGAGAAGGTGAAGATTGAGCGTCCGGGCGGCTCGTCGTCGCCCATCTGGTCCATCGCCTGGAACCCGTCCAAGTGAGATCAAGATAATTCAGCTAATGATAACCAGCTAATGATAACCAGCTAATGATAACAATTCAGCTAGTTATCATCATTGACAGTGTGAATGTGTTTAGCTGATCTCTCACTGAGAACATTCATATGCAGTGACACCAAAAGCTTTTGGACAAATGTCAGACTGTTATTGCATTAGATAAGTGGACGTGATTCTCTGACGTTTGACAAGCACATAGAGTTTCCTCATTTCAATCCTGTTATTTGTTAAAAACCATCAACCAAACACTGAGATGTGCACTGAACCCACAGAGTTATGGCCGTTGTTTTCAGAACCTGCCTCGTTTTCTCCCTTCGTTTAGTTTGGTTCGTTTTGTCAGATATGAACGCAGTAACCGCACTCGGATCCAAACGAAACAGTCGTCTGAGCGAGATGCTGAGAAAGCAATCTGTCCCAGTAAATTCAACATTGACATCCAGGAAATGCAGGAAAAACAGTAGATTACCGAGCATAATCTCCATCTGCTGTTAGTCTTCCTCACCAGCAGGGGGTACAAGCACATGTTGTTGACGAAGACCGAGCAATTGTGATGCATTTAAAAAGATGCATTTATCCTGACACACAGATCATGCCTTGTGTTGATCTGTGTGTGAAACTGAGAGCAGGACCCAATGCAGTGTGTGTGATCAAACACCAGGGGGAGCCACTGCATAAACCACTGCATCTCACTGAATCACAGAAGGATTGAAACCTACAGTACAGTATGCCTCATGTGTATGTGTGTGTGTGTTTGTGTTTCAGGGATGAACACAACGATATCTTGGCAGTAGCTGACTGGGGACAGAAGCTGTCGTTCTACCAGCTCAGTGGGAAACAGGTGTGTTACACTGCTTGCTTTATTACACTGGGAAACACAAGCCTGTTTAGAAAGAGTTGCTTTTTAAAGAGATCAGTGTATAAAGTGTGTATGAAGACTTCAGGTGTGTTTCAGACACTGAAGAAGCTGAAGTTTGCATACAGGACACATTATCATTAGCCATGGTGATGGGAACTGCTCACCTTTTGGGTATATCATAAATATCTGACTTACTCCATGTGTAAGTGCTATAATCTGCTGCTACCAACCCAGAAAACATGAAAAGTGAAGTCCAGTAACTGTGTTCTGGTGAGTCTTTCTCTGAAAAGAGTTAAAAAAAAGCCGATCGGATTTCGCTCTCCTTCTGCCGTATGAAGAGGATCTTATTATAATATTAGCTGCCCTTAATCTGCACGTTTACACACACCAGCCGACATTTCATCCAGAAGCGCCACCAGTATAACCAGTTGTAGCGCTCTGGCAGAAGATCCAGCAGAGCCTGAAGTGTGTGTGTGATGGGTTAGGGTTAGTTCTGTCCTGAAGCTGGTGTGTGGTTGAGCACAGACGAGCACTGAACACTATTGGCCATAACACGTCACCGCTGTCTTATAAACACCTCAGGAACTGTGCACACTTGTGTAGAAGTAAACATGAGGATGAGATGATCAGTGTAACTCCACAACAACTACAGAAATGTCTCCACTAACATTCAGAAACGTGTAAAAGTGAAGCTCTGAGTCTCTCCGTAAGGCTGCACTCGCTACTGGTTATTCTGGGATTCTGGATGAGTGAGATTGGCCGGTTTTGTTATTGCTGGAGTTTCTGAAGCTGGTGTAAAGACTCCGCCCTCTTCTGGACGGAGGCGGAGCTGCAACTCATTTGCATTTAAAGGGACACACGCAAAAACAGCGTGTTTTTGGTCTGGTATTTTGTGCTGAAATTTCACACACATTCTGGGGACACCATAGATTTATATTACATCTGGTGAAAAGGGGCATAATATGTCACCTTTAAATAAAAAAAGATGGCTCTTCTTTATTCAGTGAGAGTTATAAGTTTGAGCAATGTTATTCTGCAGCTCTTGTTGAGTTACTCTTGATTCCATGTTAATATGATGCATTATTATAAAGTAGATCATAGGACCCATTAGTGATGCACGTGGTACAGACTGCTCTACATAGTACGTTAAAGTCGTGTTGAGCAAGAAATATGCAATTTTCCATACAATCTCTATAAACAGGTTTAATAGGAGAAATCATGTGGAGCCTAACCATCAGCGTCCTGGAAAACATTATGATCTTTACAGCTTTACACATGTCCTGCCCCCGGTGCTCATGGGAAGTGTAGTGATTAAGGGAAAGTATGCAGCGCTCATTATGCGACTGTAATGCTGTGGCCTGCTGTGCTGTCTGAACACACACTTCATTACAGTGCTCGTTAAACACACAACACACACACTTCGTTACTGCGCTGTTCTCAGAGCTCGTTAAACAGTTTACAGGGGAAAGAGTCTCGCTGATGACGGGATATTCATTCAAACATCTGAGCTTCAATATACAATCATGCACTGAAAATACATGACATGAAAATACAAGCTCACACACACACACACACTCACACACACACACTCACACACACACACTCACACACACACACACACACACACACACACACACACACTCACACGACACACACACACACACACACACTCACACACTCACACACACACACACACACACACACACACACACACACACTCACACGACACACACACACACACACACACACTCACACACTCACACACACACACACACACACACACACACTCACTCACTCACTCACTCACACCCCCACACACACACACACACAGACACACTCACTCACTCACTCACACACACACACACACACAACATACACACACAGAAACCCAGAGAGCATGCCCCCCCCCCCACACACACACACAGAAACCCAGAGAGCATGTTTCCCCCCCACACTCACACACACACACACACACACTCACACACACTCACTCACACACACACACACACACAGAAACCCAGAGAGCATGTCCCCCCCCCCCCCCCACACACACACACAGAAACCCAGAGCATGTTTATACACACACACACACTCACTCACTCACTCACTCACTCACTCACTCACTCACTCACTCACTCACTCACTCACACACACACACACATACAGAAACCCAGAGAGCATGTTTCCCCACTCACGCACACACACACACACACACACACTCACTCACTCACTCACTCACACACACACACACACACACACACACACACACACACACACACACACACAGAAACCCAGAGAGCATGTTTCCCCCCACACACACACCCAGAGAGCATGTTTCCCCCCACACACTCACTCACTCACTCACTCACTCACACACACACACACACTCACTCACTCACACACACACACACTCTCAAACACACACTCACTCACTCACTCACTCACTCACTCACTCACTCACACACACACACACACACACACACACACACAGAAACCCAGAGAGCATGTCCCCCCCCCCCCCCCTCCACACACACACAGAAACCCAGAGCATGTTTATACACACACACACACTCACTCACTCACTCACTCACTCACTCACTCACTCACTCACTCACTCACACACACACACACATACAGAAACCCAGAGAGCATGTTTCCCCACTCACGCACACACACACACACACACACACACACTCACTCACTCACTCACTCACACACACACACACACACACACACACACACACACACACACACACACAGAAACCCAGAGAGCATGTTTCCCCCCACACACACACCCAGAGAGCATGTTTCCCCCCACACACTCACTCACTCACTCACACCCCGCTCTCACCAATGCTTGTGTGTTTGGCAGATGGGGAAGGACCGGCCGCTGACCTTTGACCCCTGCTGCGTGAGCTTCTTCTCGAAGGGCGAGTACCTCGTGCTGAGCGGCTCGGACCGCCAGGCCTCGCTCTACACCCGGGACGGGGTTCGGCTCGGCACCGTCGGGGAGCAGAGCTCCTGGGTCTGGACCTGCCGCGTCAAGCCCGACTCCAACTACGTGGTCCGAGAGTTTTCAATTACTCATGGAAATATTCATTCATAAGGCTACTTATCTGTGTGAATATGTCTGGCTTATTAATTTTCATTACATTCATTACTGTAATGAAGTATGAGTATTTCAATTATACACATTGTAAATAACATTAATTTAAATCAGTGTAAATTCACTGTAGCACAACAACATCAATGCGCATCAGCACATTATAGTTTAAATAATATAACTATTTTGTTTTGTTAGCTTAAAAAATAATGTCACAATGCAAAACCTTAATGATCCTAAAATAGACTATATAATATTGTGGGTAAAATATGACATTCTTGACAGTGTTTGTGAGATTTGGTTCTTTTCTCTGCTGTTCTCACCTCTTTTCCAGGCAGTTTATTAATAGTAGACAAGTTAAAGCTGTAAAATGTTACAGTGCATTTTTAATCAGAGAATGAGATGTGCGAGAACGTGGGTTTATCAGTGTGAAAATCATACCTAGCTACAAATCACAACTGCTTTTCTCTAACACAGTGTTTTATAGAGCAGTCGCAGTCTTCCTCATTATGAGAAGTTGTGTTTGAGTTTGTAGCATTAGCTGAAGCTGTGTTTGAGTTTGTAGCATTAGCTGAAGATGTGTTTGAGTTTGCAGCATTAGCTGAAGCTGTGTATTAGCTGAAGCTGTGTTTGAGTTTGCAGCATTAGCTGAAGATGTGTTTGAGTTTGCAGCATTAGCTGAAGCTGTGTTTGTGTTTGCAGCATTAGCTGAAGCTGTGTTTGAGTTTGCAGCATTAGCTGAAGATGTGTTTGAGTTTGCAGCATTAGCTGAAGCTGTGTTTGAGTTTGCAGCATTAGCTGAAGCTGTATTTGAGTTTGCAGCATTAGCTGAAGCTGTTTTTGAGTTTGCAGCATTAGCTGAAGCTGTTTTTCAGTTTGCAACATTAGCTGAAGCTGTTTTTGAGTTTGCAGCATTAGCTGAAGCTGTGTTTGAGTTTGCAGCATTAGCTGAAGCTGTGTTTGAGTTTGCAGCATTAGCTGAAGCTGTGTTTGAGTTTGTAGCATTAGCTGAAGATGTGTTTGAGTTTGCAGCATTAGCTGAAGCTGTGTATTAGCTGAAGCTGTGTTTGAGTTTGCAGCATTAGCTGAAGATGTGTATTAGCTGAAGCTGTTTGAGTTTGCAGCATTAGCTGAAGCTGTGTTTGAGTTTGCAGCATTAGCTGAAGCTGTATTTGAGTTTGCAGCATTAGCTGAAGCTGTGTTTGAGTTTGCAGCATTAGCTGAAGCTGTATTTGAGTTTGCAGCATTAGCTGAAGCTGTATTTGAGTTTGCAGCATTAGCTGAAGCTGTGTTTGAGTTTGCAGCATTAGCTGAAGCTGTGTTTGAGTTTGCAGCATTAGCTGAAGCTGTGTATTAGCTGAAGCTGTGTTTGAGTTTGCAGCATTAGCTGAAGATGTGTATTAGCTGAAGCTGTTTGAGTTTGCAGCATTAGCTGAAGCTGTGTTTCAGTTTGCAACATTAGCTGAAGCTGTTTTTGAGTTTGCAGCATTAGCTGAAGCTGTGTTTGAGTTTGCAGCATTAACTGAAGCTGTGTTTGAGTTTGCAGCATTAGCTGAAGCTGTGTTTGAGTTTGTAGCATTAGCTGAAGATGTGTATTAGCTGAAGCTGTGTTTGAGTTTGCAGCATTAGCTGAAGCTGTGTATTAGCTGAAGCTGTGTTTGAGTTTGCAGCATTAGCTGAAGCTGTGTTTGAGTTTGCAGCATTAGCTGAAGCTGTGTTTGAGTTTGTAGCATTAGCTGAAGATGTGTATTAGCTGAAGCTGTGTTTGAGTTTGCAGCATTAGCTGAAGCTGTGTATTAGCTGAAGCTGTGTTTGAGTTTGCAGCATTAGCTGAAGATGTGTATTAGCTGAAGCTGTTTGAGTTTGCAGCATTAGCTGAAGCTGTGTTTGAGTTTGCAGCATTAGCTGAAGCTGTGTTTCAGTTTGCAACATTAGCTGAAGCTGTTTTTGAGTTTGCAGCATTAGCTGAAGCTGTATTTGAGTTTGCAGCATTAGCTGAAGCTGTGTTTCAGTTTGCAACATTAGCTGAAGCTGTTTTTGAGTTTGCAGCATTAGCTGAAGCTGTGTTTGAGTTTGCAACATTAGCTGAAGCTGTGTTTGAGTTTGCAGCATTAGCTGAAGCTGTGTTTGAGTTTGCAGCATTAGCTGAAGCTGTGTTTGAGTTTGCAGCATTAGCTGAAGCTGTGTTTGAGTTTGCAGCATTAGGCGAAGATGTGTTTGAGTTTGCAGCATTAGCTGAAGCTGTGTTTGAGTTTGCAGCATTAGCTGAAGCTGTGTTTGAGTTTGCAGCATTAGCTGAAGCTGTGTTTGAGTTTGCAGCATTAGCTGAAGCTGTGTTTGAGTTTGCAGCATTAGCTGAAGCTGTGTATTAGCTGAAGCTGTTTTCGAGTTTGCAGCATTAGCTGAAGATGTGTTTGAAGCATTAGCTGAAGATGTGTTTGAGTTTGCAGCATTAGCTGAAGATGTGTTTGAGTTTGCAGCATTAGCTGAAGCTGTGTTTGAGTTTGCAGCATTAGCTGAAGCTGTGTATTAGCTGAAGCTGTTTTCGAGTTTGCAGCATTAGCTGAAGATGTGTTTGAAGCATTAGCTGAAGATGTGTTTGAGTTTGCAGCATTAGCTGAAGATGTGTTTGCAGCATTAGCTGAAGCTGTGTTTGAGTTTGCAGCATTAGCTGAAGCTGTGTTTGAGTTTGCAGCATTAGCTGAAGCTGTGTTTGAGTTTGTAGCATTAGCTGAAGCTGTGTTTGAGTTTGCAGCATTAGCTGAAGCTGTGTTTGAGTTTGCAGCATTAGCTGAAGCTGTGTTTGAGTTTGCAACATTAGCTAAGACGCGAGTCTGTGTCCCACAGGTTTTGGGCTGTCAGGACGGCACCATCGCCTTCTTCCAGCTCATCTTCAGCACGGTTCATGGCTTGTACAAGGACCGCTATGCCTACAGGGACAGCATGACCGACGTCATCGTGCAGCACCTCATCACCGAGCAGAAAGGTGCCGTGACGTCACACTTTACACATAACATCATCATATTCACACATGCCACTCTCAAACACAGCTGGGAGCAAATAACCATACGAATTAGATATAACAGGATGATGCTATATCGTCAGGAGACATAATAATGGGAATATATTTCTTTACTTTATTTATATATATGTGTGTGTGTATTAATTTAAATTATAGCAACTCTCTGAATAGGTAATGTGGTAATGTATTCGGTCTCGGCTGATGATTGCTACTGCTAATAGACAGACAGACACGCGTCTGGGAGCATGTAGGATCCTGAAACAGATCTGGGCAGGTGGAGCTGGCGAGGTGGATGGGTCTGTCCCAGAATTCCTTGTGATAGTCTTGAATGTGATCCATACCTGCTTTCTTGAATTTTCCCATTTTGCCCTGCCAGTGCGAATAAAGTGCCGTGAGTTGGTGAAGAAGATCGCCATCTACCGCAGCCGACTGGCCATTCAGCTTCCGGAGAAGATCCTGATCTACGAGCTTCACTCCGACGACTCCAACGACATGCACTACCGCGTCAAAGAGAAGATCTGCAGACGCTTCGAGTGCAACCTGCTGGTCGTCTGCTCACAGCACATCATTCTCTGTCAGGTAAAGACACTGGTGAAGTCATGTGACTTCTGACATGTAACTTCACATGACTTGGCACATTCAGTCACATCATGTCGACCAGTGAATGATGGAGATTAAATTTTTTTTCTCAACCCTAAGAAACTTTGCACGAAGATCAACAAGAAAAGTGTCCCCTTTCGAGGGAACGAGACGCTGCGTGATGCGTCTGAAGCCTGTATAGAATTAGTCCAGTCTCGATTGGTGTCACATGACGTCAAGTGACGGCGTAGCGGTAGCCCGCCCTTCTGCGGCTTGTTCCGCCCAGGACGAGGACCCGATGCCAGAATTATCTGGCTCAGAGGAGTTTGATATTTTGGGGCAGGAGAATCAGAGAACTCGAGGAGCTACTTGAGGCGGTGGCCAGAGCAGGAGCCAAATTAAGTATTGAATGCCCATCAGAGAAGAGGAGACGTTTTAAAAGGGCAAACTAGATTAACGTTTCCTGCAGGCTCGGCACAGCCTTCTCGCTGTGTCTTTCCCTTGAATTTATCACCGATCTCCACGCAGAGGTGTCGAGATCATGTAATAAGCCGTCCTGTGTAATTAGCCCAAAATGTCTATATATACTCCTCTAGATACTGCACTCTACACTGCACTCTACACTGCACTACTGCACTCTACACTGCACTCTACACTGCACTCTACACTACACTCTACACTGCACTCTACACTGCACTCTACACTGCACTACTGCACTCTACACTGCACTCTACACTGCACTTACTGCACACTACACTGCACTCTACACTGCACTCTACACTGCACACTACACTGCACTCTACACTGCACACTACACTGCACTCTACACTGCACTCTACACTGCACTCTACACTGCACTACTGCACTCTACACTGCACTCTACACTGCACTACTACACTCTACACTGCACTCTACACTGCACACTACACTGCACTCTACACTGCACTCTACACTGCACACTACACTGCACTCTACACTGCACTCTACACTGCACTCTACACTGCACTCTACACTGCACTACTGCACTCTACACTGCACTCTACACTGCACTACTACACTCTACACTGCACTCTACACTGCACTTACTGCACACTACACTGCACTCTACACTGCACTCTACACTGCACACTACACTGCACTCTACACTGCGCACTACACTGCACACTACACTGCACTCTACACTGCACTCTACACTGCACACTACACTGCACTCTACACTGCACACTACACTGCACACTACACTGCACTCTACACTGCACTCTACACTGCACTCTACACTGCACTCTACACTGCACTCTACACTGCACTCAACACTGCACTCAACACTGCACTCTACACTGCACTCTACACTGCACTCTACACTGCTCTCACTACTGCACTCTACACTGCACTCTACACTGCACTCTACACTGCACTCAACACTGCACTCAACACTGCACTCAACACTGCACTCTACACTGCACTCTACACTGCACTCTACACTGCACTCAACACTGCACTCAACACTGCACTCAACACTGCACTCAACACTGCACTCAACACTGCACTCTACACTGCACTCTACACTGCACTCTACACTGCACTCTACACTGCACTCTACACTGCACTCTACACTGCACTCTACACTGCACTCTACACTCAACACTGCACTCTACACTGCACTCTACACTGCACACTGCACTCACTACTGCACTCTACACTGCACTCTACACTGCACTCAACACTTCACTCACTACTGCACTCACTACTGCACTCACTACTGCACTCACTACTGCACTCACTACTGCACTCACTACTGCACTCACTACTGCACTCACTACTGCACTCACTACTGCACTCACTACTGCACTCTACACTGCACTCTACACTGCACTCAATTGTCATTCAGGCGAGAAAGGCTCTGGCTAAGAGGTCCTATTCACTTTGAGTATCACTGAAACTCAGCGCGGTAGTTCCCACTATTGTCAAACCTGAGCAGGGTCGGGTCTGGAACAGG
>CM060623.1:490000-527500 GCA_030578275.1 Meda fulgida
GAGCTGGGGAGGTGGAGGTGAGGCTGGGGAGGTGGAGCTGGGCTGGTGGAGCTGGGCAGGTAGACCTGGGCAGGTGGAGCTGAGGAGGTGAGGCTGGGGAGGTGGAGCGGGGGAGGTGGAGCTGGGCAGGTGGAGCTGGGCAGGTGGAGCTGGGCAGGTGGAGCTGGGCTGGTGGAGCTGGGCAGGTGGAGCTGAGGAGGTGAGGCTGGGCAAGTGGAGCTGGGGAGGTGAGACTGGGGAGGTGGAGCTGGGCAGGTGGAGGTGAGGCTGGGGAGGTGGAGCTGGACAGGTAGACCTGGGCAGGTGGAGCTGAGGAGGTGAGGCTGGGTAGGTGAGGCTGGGCAGGTGGAGTTGGGGAGGTGAGGCTGGGGGGGGTAGAGCTGGGCTGGTGGAGCTGGGCAGTTGAAGCTGGGGAGGTGAGGCTGGGGGGCTAGAGCTGGGCTGGTGGAGCTGGGCAGTTGGAGCTGGGGAGGTGAGGCTGGGGAGGTGGAGCTGGGCAGGTGAAGCTGTGGAGGTGGGCAGGTGGGGCTGGGCAGGTGAGGCTGTGGAGGTGGAGATGGAGCTGGGCAGGTGGAGCTGCGGAGGTGGGCAGGTGGGGCTGGGCAGGTGAGGCTGTGGGGGTGGAGCTGGGCAGGTGAGGCTGGGGATGTGGAGCTGTGGAGGTGGAGGTGGAGCTGGGCGAGTGGAGCTGGGCAGGTGGGGCTGGGCAGGTGAGGCTGTGGAGGTGGAGCTGGGCATGTGGAGCTGGGGAGGTGAGGCTGTGGAGGTGGAGCTGGGCAGGTGGAGCTGGGGAGGTGGAGCTGTGGAAGTGGAGCTGGGGAGGTGGAGCTTGGCTGGTGGAGCTGGGCAGGTAGACCTGGGCAGGTGGAGCTGGGGAGGTGGAGCTGGGCAGATGGAGGTGAGGCTGGGGAGGTGGAGCTGGGCAGGTGGAGCTGTGGAGCTGTGGAGGTGGAGCTGGCGAGGTGGAGCTGGCAGGTGGAGCTTGGCAGGTGGAGCTTGGCAGGTGGAGCTGGGAATGTGAGGCTGGGGAGGTGGGCAGGTGCGGCTGGGCTGCAAAGGTGGAGCTGGGCAGGTGGAGCTTGGCAGGTGGAGCTGTGGAGGTGGAGCTGGGCAGGTAGACCTGGGCAGGTGGGTCTGGGGAGGTGGAGCTGTGCAGATGGAGGTGGAGCTGTGGAAGTGGAGCTGGGGAGGTGGAGCTTGGCTGGTGGAGCTGGGCAGGTAGACCTGGGCAGGTGGGGCTGGGGAGGTGGAGCTGGGCAGATGGAGGTGAGGCTGGGGAGGTGGAGCTGGGCAGGTGGAGCTGTGGAGGTGGAGCTGGCGAGGTGGAGCTTGGCAGGTGGAGCTGGGAATGTGAGGCTGGGGAGGTGGGCAGGTGCGGCTGGGCTGCGAAGGTGGAGCTGGGCAGGTGGAGCTGGGCAGGTGGAGCTTGGCAGGTGGAGCTGTGGAGGTGGAGCTGGGCAGGTAGACCTGGGCAGGTGGGTCTGGGGAGGTGGAGCTGTGCAGATGGAGGTGAGGCTGGGCAGGTGGAGCTGGGCAGGTGGAGCTGTGGAGGTGGAGCTGTGGAGGTGGAGCTTGGCAGGTGGAGCTGGGAAGGTGAGGCTGGGGAGGTGGGCAGGTGCGGCTGGGCTGCGAAGGTGGAGGTGGGCAGGTGGAGTTGGACAGGTGGAGCTGTGGAGTTGGAGCTGGGCAGGTGAGGCTGTGGAGGTGGAGCTGGGCAGGTGGAGCTGGGCAGGTGGAGCTGGGCAGGTGGAGCTGGGAAGGTGGAGGTGGGCAGGTAGAGCTGGGGAGGTGGAGCTGAGGAGGTGAGGCTGGGCAAGTGGAGCTGGGGAGGTGAGACTGGGGAGGTGGAGCTGGGCAGGTGGAGGTGAGGCTTGGGAGGTGGAGCTGGACTCGTGGAGGTGGGGCTGGGCAGGTGGAGCTTGGCAGGTGGAGCTGGGGAGGTGGAGCTGGGGAGGTGAGGCTGCGGAGGTGGGCAGGTGCGGCTGGGCTGGGAAGGTGGAGGTGGGCAGGTGGAGTTGGGCAGGTGGGGCTGGGGAGGTGGAGGTGAGGCTGGGGAGGTGGAGGTGAGGCTGGGCAGGTAGACCTGGGGAGGTGAGGCTGGGGAGGTGAAGCTGGGCTGGTGGAGCTGGGCAGGTGGGGCTGGGGAGGTGGAGCGGGGCAGGCGGAGCTGGGCAGATGGAGGTGAGGCTGGGGAGGTGGAGCTAGGCAGGTGGAGCTGGGGAGGTGGGCAGGTGCGGCTGGGCTGGTGGAGGTGGGCAGGTGGAGTTGGACAGGTGGAGCTGTGGAGGTTGAGCTGGGCAGGTGAGGCTGTGGAGGTGGAGCTGGGCAGGTGGAGCTGGGGAGGTGAGGCTGTGGAGGTGGAGCTGGGGAGGTGCAGCTGGGCAGGTGGAGCTTGGCAGGTGGAGCTTGGCAGGTGGAGCTGTGGAGGTGGAGCTGGGGAGGTGGAGCTGG
Source organism: Meda fulgida (assembly GCA_030578275.1). Lineage (NCBI taxonomy): Eukaryota > Metazoa > Chordata > Actinopteri > Cypriniformes > Leuciscidae > Meda > Meda fulgida. The sequence continues at coordinate 492,452 of CM060623.1, forward strand.
GAAGGTGGAGGTGGGGAGGTGGAGTTGGGCAGGTGGAGCTGGGTAGGTGGGGCTGGGGAGGTGGAGGTGGAGCTGGGCAGGTAGACCTGGGGAGGTGAGGCTGGGGAGGTGAAGCTGGGCTGGTGGAGCTGGGCAGGTAGACCTGGGCAGGTGGAGCTGAGGAGGTGAGGCTGGGGAGGTGGAGCGGGGCAGGTTGAGCTGGGCAGATCGAGGTGAGGCAGGGGAGGTGGAGCTGGGTAGGTGGAGCTGAGGAGGTGAGGCTGGGCAAGTGGAGCTGGGGAGGTGGAGCTGGGCAGGTGGAGGTGAGGCTGGGTAGGTGGAGCTGGACTGGTGGAGCTGGACAGGTAGACCTGGGCAGGTGAGGCTGGGGAGGTGAGGCTGGGCAGGTGGAGTTGGGGAGGTGAGGCTGGGGGGGGGTGGTAGAGCTGGGCTGGTGGAGCTGGGGAGGTGAGGCTGGGGGGGGGTAGAGCTGGGGAGGTGGAGCTGGGCAGGTGAAGCTGCGGAGGTGGGCAGGTGGGGCTGGGCAGGTGAGGCTGTGGAGGTGGAGATGGAGCTGGGCAGGTGGAGCTGCGGAGGTGGGCAGGTGGGGCTGGGCAGGTGAGGCTGTGGAGGTGGAGCTGGGCAGGTGAGGCTGGGGATGTGGAGCTGGGCAGTTGGAGCTGTGGAGGTGAAAACTGGGCAGGTGAGGCTGTGGAGGTAGAGCTGGGCAGGTCGAGCTGGGGAGGTGAGGCTGTGGAGGTGGAGCTGGGGAGGTGGAGCTGGGGAGGTGGAGCTGGGCAGGTGGAGCTTGGCAGGTGGAGCTGTGGAGGTGGAGCTGGGCATGTGGAGTTGGGGAGGTGAGGCGGAGCTGGGCAGGTGGAGCTGTGGAGGTGGAGCTGTGGAGGTGGAGCTGGGGAGGTGGAGCTTGGCAGGTGGAGCTTGGCAGGTGGAGCTGGGGAGGTGGAGCTGGGCAGGTGGAGATGGGCAGGTGGAGCTGTGGAGGTGGCCAGGTGGAGCTGTGGAGGTGGAGCTGTTTTTAAAATCATTTCTAATATCAATATTCAATTATTTATGTTTAAAACATCAGTCCTGCATGTGTAATTGCAGGGTAATTGCATTCATGTCCCTCTGATCTTTATAAAACAGTCTGTATAAGTGATGCAGCTTCTGTGTTTTCTCTGCACTGGAAAGATGACTTTTGTTGATACAGATTTCATTTGATTGTTAACAGCCCTATTGTGTCTCATTATTCTAATAGAATTTGATTTAATGTAAGAATTTAAAAAAATAATTCTGCAGTGCATCAGCGTCAGTGCCGTATTCGGCCTCCAAAGGACGAGACGAAGCAGACGCAGCACTAGAGACGCGATGGAGACTCGACAGAGCCGAACTGAAGTAGTTATTGACCTGATAACCAGCGCATGCATTCAGTCAGAAGGGAGCATGTGTGCTGATAGAATATTATTGTGCTGAATGAAAGAAACCCAGACAAGTTTGGAACGGGTTATGGAAGAATGTTCATGAAAAACATCAACTGTTCAAAACATCAACACACTGAGTGTGTGTGTCGTGTGTGTCGTGTGTGTGTGTGTCATGTGTGTGTGTGTCGTGTGTGTGTGTGTGTGTGTGTGTCATAAGGGAGGCTTGTGTTCTGGGAAAGAAAGTTTGTGTTGTTCAGAAATGCTTTTGATGTCTGGAGTTATGAATGGAAACAATGAACTATTGAGTGTGTGAGTGAGAGATTGTGTGTGACGGTTTGTGTGTGCGTGCGCTTGTGTGTGTGTGTGTGTGTGTGTGTGTCCAGGAGAGGAAGAGAAGGGGTGAGAGTGATCACCAGCTCTTCCTCACAGATATTCATCTGTGTGTGTGTGTGTGTGTGTGTCCAGGAGAGGAAGAGGAGGGGTGAGAGTGATCACCAGCTCTTCCTCACAGATGTTCGAGTGTGTGTGTGTGTGTGTGTGTGTGTGTGTGTGTGTGTGTGTGTGTCCAGGAGAGGAAGAGGAGGGGTGAGAGTGATCACCAGATCTTCCTCACAGATGTTCGTGTGTGTGTGTGTGTGTGTGTGTGTGTGAGTGTGTGTGTGTGTGTGTGTGTGTCCAGGAGAGGAAGAGGAGGGGTGAGAGTGATCACCAGCTCTTCTTCACAGATGTTCATCTGTGTGTGTGTCCAGGAGAGGAAGAGGAGGGGTGAGAGTAATCACCAGCTCTTCTTCACAGATGTTCATCTCTGTGTGTGTGTGTGTGTGTGTGTGTGTGTGCGTGTGTGTGTGTCCAGGAGAGGAAGAGGAGGTGTGAGAGTGATCACCAGCTCTTCTTCATAGATGTTCATCTCTGTGTGTGTGTGTGTGTGTGTGTGTGTGTCCAGGAGAGGAAGAGGAGGGGTGAGACTGATCACCAGCTCTTCTTCACAGATGTTCATCTCTGTGTGTGTGTGTGTGTGTGTGTGTGTGTCCAGGAGAGGAAGAGGAGGGGTGAGAGTGATCACCAGCTCTTCTTCTCAGATGATTGTGTGTGTGTGTGTGTGTGTCCAGGAGAGGAAGCGGAGGGGTGAGAGTGATCACCAGCTCTTCTTCACAGATGTTCATCTGTGTGTGTGTGTGTGTGTGTGTGTGTGTCCAGGAGAGGAAGAGGAGGGGTGAAAGTGATCACCAGCTCTTCCTCACAGATGTTTGTGTGTGTGTGTGTGTGTGTTTGTCCAGGAGAGGAAGAGGAGGGGTGAGAGTGATCACCAGCTCTTCCTCACAGATGTTCGTGTGTGTGTGTGTGTGTGTGTGTCCAGGAGAGGAAGAGGAGGGGTGAGAGTGATCACCAGCTCTTCCTCTCAGATGTTTGTGTGTGTGTGTGCGTGTGTGTGTGTGCGTGTGTGTGTGTGTGTCCAGGAGAGTAAGAGGAGGGGTGAGAGTGATCACCAGCTCTTCTTCACAGATGTTCATCTCTGTGTGTGTGTGTGTGTGTGTGTGTGTGTCCAGGAGAGGAAGAGGAGGGGTGAGAGTGATCACCAGCTCTTCTTCACAGATGTTCATCTCTGTGTGTGTGTGTGTGTGTGTGTCCAGGAGAAGAAGAGGAGGGGTGAGAGTGATCACCAGCTCTTCTTCTCAGATGTTTGTGTGTGTGTGTGTGTGTGTGTGTGTCCAGGAGAGGAAGCGGAGGGGTGAGAGTGATCACCAGCTCTTCTTCACAGATGTTCATCTGTGTGTGTGTGTGTGTGTCCAGGAGAGGAAGAGGAGGGGTGAAAGTGATCACCAGCTCTTCCTCACAGATGTTTGTGTGTGTGTGTGTGTGTGTTTGTCCAGGAGAGGAAGAGGAGGGGTGAGAGTGATCACCAGCTCTTCCTCACAGATGTTCGTGTGTGTGTGTGTGTGTGTGTGTGTGTCCAGGAGAGGAAGAGGAGGGGTGAGAGTGATCACCAGCTCTTCCTCTCAGATGTTTGTGTGTGTGTGTGCGTGTGTGTGTGTGTGCGTGTGTGTGTGTGTGTGTGTCCAGGAGAGTAAGAGGAGGGGTGAGAGTGATCACCAGCTCTTCTTCACAGATGTTCATCTGTGTGTGTGTGTGTGTCCAGGAGAGGAAGAGGAGGGGTGAGAGTGATCACCAGCTCTTCTTCACAGATGTTCATCTGTGTGTGTGTGTGTGTGTCCAGGAGAGGAAGAGGAGGGGTGAGAGTGATCACCAGCTCTTCCTCACAGATGTTTGTGTGTGTGTGTGTGTGTGTGTGTGTCCAGGAGAGGAAGAGGAGGGGTGAGAGTGATCACCAGCTCTTCCTCACAGATGTTTGTGTGTGTGTGTGTGTGTGTGTCCAGGAGAGGAAGAGGAGGGGTGAGAGTGATCACCAGCTCTTCCTCGCAGACGTTCATGCGTATCAGGGCAAGTTCCACGAGGCCGCCAGACTGTACCGGAGGAGCGGGCAGGACAGCCGAGCGCTCAGTATGTACACCGACCTGCGCATGTTTGAGAACGCCAAGGTGTGTTTGACGCAAACCACTGCTGTATATAAATGTGTGTGTGTGTGTGTGTGTGTGTGTGTTTTTATGTGTGTGTGTCTGATCTGTCTGTATGCACACGAGTCACAGACTCTTTCTGTCAGCGCAACAACAGTCTGTTTAACTGTGGTGCTCTTACATTAAACAATCAAGCACTCGATATGAAGTACTCACTGTGTGTGTGTGTGTGTGTGTGTGTGTGTGTCTGTGTGTGTGTGTGTGTGTGTGTGTGAAGGACTTCCTCGGCTCAGCGGATCCCAAGGATAGTAAACTGCTGATGAAGAAGCAGGCGGACTGGGCGAAGAACAGCCGAGAGCCGAGAGCGGCGGCAGACATGTACCTGACAGCAGGAGAACACATGAAGGCCATCGAGATCATCGGGGAACATGGCTGGATGGACATGTGAGACACACACACACACACACACACACACACACACACACGTCTATATTACTAACAGGGGACTATCGCTCTACACTGGCCAAAAGGGGACTAGTGTTTCTGGTCATTTTGAAGAAGCAAAAATGACATACAAAATTTTCATAATTTAACGGAAAAAATGAATTTTTTTATTTATTTTTTAAACATGCCAAGAGTGGATCTGCAGCTCTGACCGATATCTAACTATCCAACAGGGGACTCCCATAGCCTGGAACTGCAACGGACCATTAACACACGCCGTTCACACTTCTCTGTTGTTTGAATGGCTTGCGGTCCTAGAGAGGCTCTGAGACTGTAGAGCTGCTGCTTAACTGGCTTTAAGGAAGCAGGGTTTTTTACTACTAGACCAATTATAGATTTAAAAAAGTTATCTTCATTAAAATTAATCAGAGTGTTTTTTACTTGATTTTAACATGATTTAAAGCATGACTAACAGGGGACTTGAAAAATGTCCCCTGTTGGTGAGAGTGTAACGACACCAAGGTCCCCTGGTCCCCTGTTAGACTCTCTCTCTCTCTCTCTCACACACACACACACACACACACACACAAACACACACACACACACACACACACATCAATTATAGATAGTGTACAATAAACGTTTTCCGCTGGCTTTTACCAGAAACTTACCAGCTGTATTTGAATAATGAAATACTTAATTCAACACATAATGATTTAAAGCACAGATACAGTATGTGTAAATGAACTCACTGTTGTTTATATAGACACACGTAAACCCTCCTCTGTGTGTCTAGGCTGATGGATGTGGCCCGTAAACTGGATAAAGCTGAGCGCGAGCCGCTGTCCAGATGTGCTGTGTTCTTCAAGAAGTTCGATCACCACGGTTACGCTGCTGAGATCTATAACAAAATGGGTGACCTGAAGGCACTGGTGCAGCTTCATGTGGACACGAGACACTGGGATGAGGTGGGTGTGTTTGTGAGAGTGTTTTTGTGTGTGTGTGTGTTTGTGTTTGTGTGTGTGTTTGTGTGTGTGTGTGTGTGTCAAGTCAAGTCATATTTATTTATATAGTGCTTTGGGCTCGGTTGCAGTGGGGGAGGGGCTCGGTGGCAGTGGAGGAGGGGCTCGGTGGCAGTGGGGGAGGGGCTCGGTGGCAGTGGGGGAGGGGCTCGGTGGCAGTGGGGGAGGGGCTCGGTGGCAGTGGAGGAGGGGCTCAGTGGGGGAGGGGCTCGGTGGCAGTGGGGGAGGGGCTCGATGTCAGTGGGGGAGGGGCTCTGTGGCAGTGGAGGAGGGTCTCGTGGCAGTGGAGGAGTGGCTCGATGTCAGTGGGGGAGGGGCTCGGTGGCAGTTGGGGAGGGGCTCGGTGGCAGTGGAGGAGGGGCTCGGTGGCAGTGGGGGAGGGTCTCGGTGGCAGTGGGGGAGGGGCTCGGTGGCAGTGGAGGAGGGGCTCGTGGCAGTGGAGGAGGGGCTCGATGTCAGTGGGGGAGGGGCTCTGTGGCAGTGGAGGAGGGGCTCGTGGCAGTGGAGGAGTGGCTCGATGTCAGTGGGGGAGGGGCTCGGTGGCAGTGGGGGAGGGGCTCGATGTCAGTGGAGGAGGGGCTCAGTGGGGGAGGGGCTCGGTGGCAGTGGGGGAGGGGCTCGATGTCAGTGGGGGAGGGGCTCTGTGGCAGTGGAGGAGGGTCTCGTGGCAGTGGAGGAGTGGCCCGGTGGCAGTGGGGGAGGGGCCCGGTGGCGATGGGGGAGGGGCTCGGTGGCGGTGGAGGAGGGGCTCGTGGCAGTGGAGGAGGGGCTCGATGTCAGTGGGGGAGGGGCTCTGTGGCAGTGGAGGAGGGGCTCGTGGCAGTGGAGGAGTGGCTCGATGTCAGTGGGGGAGGGGCTCGGTGGCAGTGGGGGAGGGGCTCGGTGGCAGTTGGGGAGGGGCTCGGTGGCAGTGGGGGAGGGGCTCGATGTCAGTGGGGGAGGGGCTCGGTGGCAGTGGAAGAGGGGCTCGTGGCAGTGGAGGAGTGGCTCGATGTCAGTGGGGGAGGGGCTCGGTGGCAGTGGAGGAGGGGCTCGTGGCAGTGGAGGAGTGGCTCGATGTCAGTGGGGAAGGGGCTCAGTGGCAGTGGGCGAGGGGCTCGGTGGCAGTGGGGGAGGGGCTCGATGTCAGTGGAGGAGGGGCTCGTGGCAGTGGAGGAGTGGCTCGGTGTCAGTGGGGGAGGGGCTCGTGGCAGTGGGGGAGGGGCTCTGTGGCAGTGGGGGAGGGGCTCGGTGGCAGTGGAGGAGGGGCTCGATGTCAGTGGGGGAGGGGCTCTGTGGCAGTGGAGGAGGGGCTCGATGTCAGTGGGGGAGGGGCTCTGTGGCAGTGGAGGAGGGGCTCGATGTCAGTGGGGGAGCGGCTTGGTGGCAGTTGTTAACCTATATAAATGTGCGCTATTATTAGGCTCCTCAAGTGTGTGTGGAGAGCGTGCTTACTATATGACTTACAGGCACTGGCGTGATCTCTGCATTTAACTTCAAATACTCCGTAATACAGATAATAGTAATGGAAACTGTAAAACTATAAATGAACCGAAACTCAGCGTATACTTGCCTCACAGACACGAGAAATGTATCTATAGAAAGCTTGACATGTCTATTTTAATAGATTTTATTAATAGATTCAAATGGAAAATAAATATTCTCAGATTATGTAATCCGTATGAAACGTGCATATAGGCGCATCCAGTACTGCGGAGATGACGAGTCAGCATTGTGACTTAATATCTGCAGGTGAAAACACCAACAACATTACCAATACATTATTAAAATGTTTAGACGGTATCCTCCTGTTTTTTTCACTATACATTTATAACCATCACATTGGCCGATGCGCTGTGGCTTTATGTGTGTATTTGAGCGCTGATTAGGCTATGTATTTTATTTAGGCTATTAAAGGTGTATTATTATGATGTATGGCTTATTAATATAAACGCACGATTAGTTGACTAATGGCTTAAATGAACGACTACTAGTCGATTAGAAAAATCTTTAGTCAAGGACAGCCCTACTGTTGATGTAGTGAGTACATCAGGTGTTATAGGAGCCTACATTTATGCAGCCTAATAATCATTTAACTGATTTTAATAATAGGAATGTATAATGTTATATGTGTATGCCAGGTCAAAGAGATGTGTTTTTAGTCTAGCTATGAACTGACAGAGTGTGTCTTCTTCCCGGACAATGGTAGGAAGATTGTTCCAGAGTTTTGGTGCTAAATAGGAAAAGGATCTACCGCCAGCAGTCGATTTTGATATTCTAGGTATTATCAACTGGCCCGAATTTTGAGATCACAATAGACTTGAAGGACTATTATGCATTAAGAGCTTGCTCAAGCACTGCGGAGCTAAACCATTTAGTGCTTTGTAAGCAATATTTTAAAATGTATACGATGTTTAATAGGGAGCCAATGCAGTGTTGACAGAACCGGGCTAACATGGTCATATTTCCTGGTTCTAGTAAGAACTCGAGCTGCTGCGTTTTGGACCAGCTGTAGTTTTGGACCAGCGTGCAGGGCAACCACCCAGTAGAGCATTACAATAATCTAGTCTTGATGTCATGAACGCAGGAACTAATTGTTCCGCATTTGTTAATGAGAGCATATGGTGTAATTTAGATACATTTTTTAAATGGAAGAATGCAGTTTTACAGATACTAGACACGTGACTTTCAAATGAAAGATTGCTATCAAAGAGCACACACACACACAAACAGGTTCCTAACCGACGACGAAGACTTAATAGAGCAGCCATCAAGTGTTAGACAGTATTCTAGGTTATTACGTGAGGACGTTTTTCTCCAATAATTAGAATCTCTGTTTTTTTTTTCAGAATTTAGTAGTAGGACATTACTAGTCATCCACATTTTGTATATCAGCTGTGCATTCCGTTAATTTTGTCAATTGGTAAGTTTCGTCAGGGTGTGAAGAAATATACAGCTGAGTATCATCAGCATAACAGTGAAAGCTAATTCTATGTTTCCTAACGATATGTCCTAATGGTAGCATGTACAGAGTGAACAGCAGCGGTCCTAGTACTGAGCCTTGTGGTACGCCATACTGAACTTGTGATCGATAAGACATCTCTTCATTTACTGCTACAAACTGATAACGGTCAGATAAGTGTGATTTAAACCATGCAAGTGCAATTCCACTAATGCCAACATAGTTTTCTAGTCTATTTAAAAAGAATGTTGTGGTCAATTGTGTCAAATGCAGCACTAAGATCGAGTAACACTAATAGAGAGCTACAACCGCGATCGGATGATAAAAGTAAATCATTTGTAACTCTAATGAGAGCTGTCTCAGTACTATGGTATGGTCTAAATCCTCGCAGATATCATTTCTTTTAAGAAAGGAACACAGTTGTGAGGATACTGCTTTTTCTAATATCTTTTACAGAAAAGGCAGATTCGAGATCAGCCTGTAATTGACTAATTCTGTACGATCAAGTTGTGTTTTTTTAACAAGCGGTTTAAAACGTTTTTGGTACGTATCCTAATGACAAAGATGAATTAATGATATTAAAGGGACATTGTGGAGGAATTTCTCCCATCTAGCGGTGAAATTGTATTTTGCATTCAAACGAACTGTGCTCTCCAGCGCCTCGCTTTTTCAAATGCGTGTTGCATCTATGGTAGCCGTTATGTACCAAAAAGCTATGACAGGATGTCTTCTAATTGCACTTCGTCGAGTTTTCCTTCTGTCTATATAATAAAGTACACAACCAAGCAATGAAAAAAAGCTTGTAATTAAGACTGTAACATTGACGTACCTGTCGAGGAGAAAGCAGGACTTCAGCGTCTCTTCTGAAAGCTTTCTCCTGCATCAGCTCTTCCACCTGGAAAAAGCTATTCGACATTGACTCTTGTTTTGTGTAATCTCCGTTCACGTTTCCTTTTACGTTCAATTTTGGACTTTTTTGGCGACGAGGATTTCTTCTCCTGTGGCTCGGCATATGTATGGTCCGCCATTAAAAATAACAGTGCAATGCAGCCGTTAAAATTGCCAAGCGCCGCTCACTGCTCTGCTCCTCCGTTTCTGCTGCTTTCAGTCAGGTGACGCTGGCTCTCAACAAAAACGCGCTGTGGAAACACGTTGGCCTAGTACTTTTTGTCCCTCTCTGCTATTATAGTTTTTCAAGATGGCGGAACTACATGGAAGCCTCCGTGGACTTACCCGTCCCATGTATATAAAGATAACAAATTCTTCGTTTACGAGCATACGTCAGATAATTGGCAGAGGTATTTGTACACCATTGAGGACATATTTATTAATAAAAATATTGATTTTAGATAATAAAATACACATTGTCCCTTTAAGAAGAGGATCTGTGACCTCTGGAAGCATCTCTTTCGGTAGCTTAGTCGGAATAGGGTCTAACATACATGTTGTCGATTTAGATGAATTAACGAGTTTAGACAATTCTTTCTCTTCTATAGCAATGATTGAACTGAATTTTTCTTCAGGGAGACTACCATGCAGTCTCTGATGCGATGCTGTAGTAGACAGTTGCATAGTTATAATTTTCTCTCTGATATTATCAGTCTTGTAAGTTAAGAAGTTCATAAAGTCATTACTGTTGTGCTGCCTGGAAACTTCAGAAGTGTGTGAGTGCGTTTGTGTGCTCTTGTGAGTGTGTGTGTGTGCTTGTGTCCGTGCAGGCGCGTGTGACTATGATTCTGGTCGACTATATTGCGATCTACACATTATGATTGGCTGGGTAACGTTGCTGCTGCTTTTTTTGAAATGTCATTCCAAAGAATGGGATTAATAGAAGATTTGAAACAATTGATTTAACAAAATATCTGTATGAAAACATAAAGCTTGCCAACATTGCTATATTATTGTTTTTGCCTTTAAATGGAATAAATATTAAAATTACAATTCTTTAATTCAGCTGATTTCCATCCATAAAGTTCATATAATCATGTCGTGGTCTCATGAAATAATGGTTTTACTGGCACTAAATCAGCTTCCACTATCAATTGCAGTAACTAATCTTCAGAAGATCTGGTGTGCTGCTCACATGTCCATCAAAGAGACTGACTGTTGGCTTGAAGTGGTCAGTGAGACGCCGCGTGGAACTATTTACGGAACACTGATGAAACTGTAGAGAAAGGGCATTCATCAGTGACTGAGTGTGTGATGTGTGTGATGTGTGTCTGCTTGTTCTCAGGCGTTCTCTCTGTTGGAGAAACACACTCAGTTCAGAGATGAGGTGTATGTGCCGTACGCCCAGTGGCTGGCTGAACACGACCGCTTCGAGGAGGCGCAGAGAGGTCAGTCTCACACACACACACACACACACACACACACACACACACACACACACACACACACACTGGCTGAACACGACTGCTTCGAGGAGGTGCAGAGAGGTCAGTCTCACACACACACACACACACACACACACACTGGCTGAACACGACCGCTTCGAGGAGGCGCAGAGAGGTCAGTCTCACACACACACACACACACACACACACACATACACTGGCTGAACACGGCCGCTTCTAGGAGGCGCAGAGAGGTCAGTCTCACACACACACACACACACACACTGGCTGAACACGACCGCTTCTAGGAGGCGCAGAGAGGTCAGTCTCACACACACTCACACACACACACACACACACACACACACACTGGCTGAACATGACCGCTTCGAGGAGGCGCAGAGAGGTCAGTCTCACACACACACACACACAAACACACACACACACACGCACACACACACACACACACTGGCTGAATACGACCGCTTCGAGGAGGCGCAGAGAGGTCAGTCTCACACACACACACACACACACACACACACACACACACTAGCTGAACACGACCACTTCGAGGAGGCGCAGAGAGGTCAGTCTCACACACACACACACACACACACACTGGCTGAACACGACCGCTTCGAGGAGGCGCAGAGAGGTCAGTCTCACACACACACACACACACACACACTGGCTGAACACGACCACTTCGAGGAGGCGCAGAGAGGTCAGTCTCACACACACACACACACACACACTGGCTGAACACGACCGCTTCGAGGAGGCGCAGAGAGGTCAGTCTCACACACACACACACACACACACACTAGCTGAACACGACCGCTTCGAGGAGGCGCAGAGAGGTCAGTCTCACACACACACACACACACACACACACACACTGGTGAACACGACCGCTTCGAGGAGGTGCAGAGAGGTCAGTCTCACACACACACACACACACACACTGGCTGAACACGACCGCTTCGAGGAGGCGCAGAGAGGTCAGTCTCACACACACACACACACACACACACACACACACACACTGGCTGAACACGACCGCTTTGAGGAGGCGCAGAGAGGTCAGTCTCACACACACACACACACACACACATATACACATACACCGTTCACATCAGACACTCTGGCTGTCATTTACTCTGCTAATTACAGATGAAGTTTCACATGCCTGCTCAGTTCTGAAACTCCTTACACAACGTGATAATTACATGTGATAATTACATGTCGCTTCACAAAGCCTGCAACATGCTTTATTTTTATCCCAAATCTCATCTTGGTTTGTTTTCAACAAAAATCTCCCAGTAATTCACTCAGTGATGGAGGCAGAATCATTGGTGGTCGTGGATGCCAGTGTCATTACATTTGACAAATGCAGTCATTTCATTTGTTCTAAAAATTGTCGCGTTAAATATAAAAAACAGTCACATATGTTAACTAATTTATTTTAACAGCTTTAAAATTAACATTTTAATTATAAAGTTTAAGTGTAAAACCAATGTACGTTACTTGTACCACAAAATATTGAGATATGTATCTATATATAAATTAAATATAACAATATAACTTTGTATGTCGTTCACAATGTTTTCCATTTCCATGATAACAGCTTTACTGATTAGTGGGTCTGACTGAAGGATTGTGGGGAGTATAGTTTTTCATTGGCTTCAGACGAAGCTAATATTACTCTCATTGTAGGTCTGTGAATATTATATTTAAAAATCAGTGTAGGTTAAGTTGATCTGGAAATAAGTGGTATTTATCATTTACATACTTGAAGTCGAATCTTTCTTTCTCAAAACACCTTTACTGTTTGAGCAAACGTGTGAATTGACGTTGTGTTCCCAGCGTTCCACCGAGCGGGCCGTCAGGCGCAGGCCGTGCACGTGCTGGAGCAGCTTACCCATAATGCAGTGGTGGAGAGCCGGTTCAGCGACGCCTCGTACTACTACTGGATGCTGTCCATGCAGTGCCTCGACATCGCCAGAGGTGTGTGTGAGCTTTACAGTGAGACCCCTGTGTGTTCAGTGATGAGTGTAAACACACACACGTGCTCTCTTCTAGAGGACTCAGAGAAGAAGGAGGAGATGTTGAAGAAGTTTCACAGTTTCCAGCACTTGGCTGAGCTTTATCACGTCTATCACTCTGTCCACCGATACATGGTAGGAGGACTCTTCACGGTTTATAGTGTTTGTTAGCGGGATTCAGTTCATCTGTAAAACAGATCCTGTGTTCTGATGGATGTAAGATGTGCTGTTCATGTTTCAGTCGGAGCCCTTTAGTTCCAACATGCCGGAGATTCTCTTCAACATCTCTCGGTTTCTCTTCCACAACCTGACCAGAGACGTTCCCATGGGCATCTCCAAAGTGTATCCTACACACACACACACTCTCTCTCTCTCTCTCTCTCTCTCTCTCTCTCTCTCTCTCTCTCTCTCTCTCTCTCTCTCTCTCTCTCACACACATACACACACTCTCTCTCTCTTTCTCACACATACATCAACCCGATCAATGAATTCAGTCCGATTGAAACAAAAGATGTGCGTGCCACTGCCAGCGACTCAATGCCAGTTAAGGCGGTCTTTCCAGATCTTAAAGCCGAATCTGCTTTTGGATGGTTAGATGCATGATGGGGTAATGTAGAAAAAAAAACTTAAGGTCATTAAATATATTCTGGAAATCCTGCTTTTTTTGTCATTAAGGGAAGTCTAAGTTACAAATTCGACTGGTAAATGATAAAGAATTATTTTCCCCCTACTTTTGTATTTATTGCATTGCATTGCATATTGTATGTTCAGGGATGACAGATTGATAAGCAGACATAGTATTTATAACTGGATGTAACTTTTGATACTTTGCGGTAAAAGTGGCTCTCCTATTGAGTTTGTCCTATGAGTGTGGCTCTCATGAAAAAAATAGGGAAGACCACTGATATATAGTGTCGAACGCAGCACTAAGATCAAGTAAAACTAGTATAGAGATACAGCCTTGGTCAGAAGCTAGAAGTCATTTGTCATTTTAACGAGTGCAGTTTCTGTGTTATGATGGGGCCTAAATCCAGACTGAAACCTTTCATACATATCACTATTGTGCAAAAAAGAGCACAATTCAGCGGACACAATTTTTTGTAGTATTTTAGACATAAATGAAAGATTTGAAATGGGTCTGTAATTTGCTAATTCATTTGGATCTACTTGTTCGATATTACGTCGATTCTGATGTACGTTCCACAGGACGTTCCACAGGTGGAGTGTGCAATTACGGTGCCTAAATTATAGTGCCGCCACCTGCAGAATCGTCCAAGGCGGGTAAGACGACGACATGCCATGCCGTCCTATAGGTCCATCAGGCAAAGCTCTCAAACAGCTGCACGAGGGTAGTTCTGAGACGGGGTTGTTGCAGGAACTGCGCACGGCGACTGACTTTGCCCTCCGGGCCCTCGGCCAGACGAGGTCCACTCTGGTGCTCCAGGAGCGTCATCTCTGATTGGACTCGGCTGAGGGGAAGTTCGCTTTCTCAACGGCCCCATCTCCCAGCCCGGCCTTTTCAGCGACATTGGCGAGGACTTTGCCCATTAGTTCTCTGCAGTCCAAAAGCAGACGGAGGCCATAAAGCACATCTGCGGCCAATCTTGGATCTGCGTGTCTTTAATCGGGCCCTGCACAAGCTCCCGTTCAAGATGCTCATTCAGAAACGCATCCTCACGTGCGTTCGCCCCAGGATTGGTTTGCAGCGATAGACCTACTTTTCTCTCTAACCTTTTTTAATCTGATCGGTGCAACAATTTCTAATATACTAGAGAAAATGGTGCAAACACTGCTAGTCATTTCCTCTAGTTCATTTGTGTGCTTGGGTACACTGAGAAGCTGAGACAGATCAGGCAGGTTATTTGTGAATCTATCGATAGTGTTTGGGAGAAGTGTGCTACCTGGCCGATAATGCGGCGCGACATGGCAAATTCCAGCAGTTGTCCACGTTACAAGGTAGTGATCAGTGATATCATCACTGCGGTAGAATCTCTATATCAGTAGGATCAGTTCCATGCAATATAATTAAATCTATTGTATGATTAAAATGATGGGTGGGTCTAGTGACGTTTGCTTGACCCCAAAGGAGTTTAGTAAATCTATAAATGCATCATTTGAATTATCTACATGGATGTTAACATCTCCGTCAATCAATGCTTTTTCGACGTTGACCAATAGGTCTGAGAGAAAGTCTGCGAACTCTTTTGGGAAATCAGCACAGGGCCCTGGATGTCTGTATACGGCAGCCAAAGCAAGAGATACTAGCGATTTTTTTTTTCTAATATCTGAGAGTGTAACATTTAGCACAAGCACTTCCTACGAGTTAAAACTGTGTCCTGTTTTCCGAGTAACATTGAGAATATCTCTATAGATAGTCGCAACATTGCTGCCACGACCAATCAGACCAACCGTCTGTCGCTGATGTGATAATAGCTGCTGCAGAGTAATGGTGTGTATCCTTGACTTGAGGTTCAGAGATACGCTGTATGCTCTGGCCAAGCAGAGTAAAGTTCTGGGAGCGTATAAAGTAGCGCGACACGCCTTCGAGAAGCTGCAGGGCCTGAAGATTCCGTCCCGCTATCAGGAGAGCATGGAGCTGAGCTGCCTAACAGTGCGCTCCAAACCCTACCGGGACAGCGAGGTGAGTGTGTGTGTGTGTGTGTTACAGCTGTTAACAGAAGGTGTGCCTGTTGGTAAAGCTTGTGTTTGCTGTAGGATTTGATCCCGATGTGTTTCCGCTGCTCCACCAACAACCCGTTGCTGAATAACCAGGGCAACTCCTGCATCAACTGCAGACAGCCGTTCATATTCTCTGCCTCCTCTTATGGTGAGCGGCTCATATACCTGTCAATCATAACCGGTGTTGTGTTCAACAACTTGCTGAAAAAGCAGGAATGCATGAACAGTAGAATATTAGGGGCCTGTTTGTTGGTTCGTTATTCTGTTGTTTCTTCCGGCTTTTAGTCGACCGTCTGGTAAAACCTAATGAAATTTGCCACACTGATTAGGTTTGTGAAATATTTTTTTGGCAAACCTTTAACACAGTGTTGGTCAAACATGGATGATCATCTTCAGAACATGTGTTGTTTGATCAGCCACTTCAGTAGTCTTTGGAGGATGAGGATAGCGGGCCAGGATCTTGGCATTGCTTTCACATATCTGTGTGATGTTTGGTGTGTGTTCAGAGGTTCTTCCGCTGGTGGAGTTTTATCTGGAGGAGGACATCTCGGATGAGGAGGCCGTGTCTCTGATCGACCTGGAAGTGCCTCGCGTGGAGAGGAGCAGCGGCTGGCAGGAGATGAGCAGCGGAGGTAACGTCTCTATCACCTCATATATACATATAAATATATATATATATATATATATATATATATATATATATATATATATATATATTTATGCCAATGCAATGGAATCGTGAAGGAGGGGGGGGGGGGGGTGGACTTCTTTTCTTCGATTTACTGAAGCTTTTATGTAAAACGCATTTGCAGCTGCACAGCTAGCACATTGAGCGTCTGGCTCGCTCATAGGCTGTTCTGCGGCAACTGCACATCCAATGGTGCGGGCGCCTCTACTCTGAGTGTAATATTCCTCATATCAAAGTTTATGATACAGCTTTCATTCTTCAGGTCAATTATATATTCATGGGGAAAAAATAAGTTTGAATGAGGAAAGCGATATCTTTATCATAGTATCCTTTAAATTGTTAAAGTTACCGCAGTCATTGCTTGTGTTTATTCATTTATTTTGATTTATCTATTTTCCTTTTTTAGAATTTGAAAGATAATATAGATAATGTTTAATAAGTGAGATCTCTGATTGTAGTCCTTGCAACCCCCCCAAAAAAGAACCTTGAAAGTCCTGGAATTCCATTTTACAGGTACGAACCCTGACATGGGTGCCAATATCATGAAGTTGTGATGAAAGGTCATTGGTTTCTTGTGTAATGAACTGCCCAATTAATTTTTTATCTTGATTGGCAAGTGGATAAATACAAGCAATTGTCTTTTACATTATAAATGTGTTATTTTATTGTTGTGACAATCCCTCTTTTGCTCTCCGTCTCTGTCTGCTCCCTAACGTCTGAATTCTGATTGAACACCTGTAATCTGGCAGCTCGTTAGAGACGGAATATAATCTAAACTCACTGTCTAGTGTACTTCTGACTCCCTCGCTCTCATTGACTAGTTTATTCTCTTGTAGCTGCTATCCATCTGCTATCTGGAACTTTCTTCTACTGACCTTTTTTTGGTTTCTGCCTGCTGTCATCAAATCCAAAATCCCCCCAAAATAACCTTGAGTACAGAAACAACATAGCAGAACAATATATCACATGATAACACCAGTCAACGTACAACATACATGTGTGTGTGTGTCAGAATCACAGTGTCTGAAGCTGGATGATGGGACTGAAGACCCAGAGAACGACCCCTTTACAGCCAAACTCAGCTTTGAGGTGAGACTGACAGAAGTGAATATCTGACAAATGAAAAACATGATTTTTCATAAATACACATTCCTGGTGTTCCTTCATTAGTAAGACACATCACTCTGGTTACCTTTCATCATAATAACTTCTAATAGACTTAACATCTTACCATGTGGAAAACGAAAAAAAATGTTAACCAATCATCATCATTCAGACGATTCCTGATGAATAAAGTCCCACATTGCGGAAACCGTTTCATGTTGCATTGAAATGATCCCAAAGCCATGTTTGTTCTCCTCTTGTGTTACGAGTGCAGTAGTTCATCAGACGAGGCTTGAACCCTGAATAAAAGTGTCTGCCAAATGCATAAACGCTTCCCAGAGATAACATTATTATATTCTAAGAACGTTTTGTTCACATTCACATCCCCAGGTTTTCTGACCATTCAAAACGTCCAGTTTTAAAAATGGTTGGTTATGTGAACGTTAAAGGAGTAGTTCACTTCAGAATTATAATGTCCTGATAATTTACTCTTCTCCACGTCATCCAAGATGTTCATGTGTTTATTTCTTCAGTGGAAAATAAATGAAAGTTTTTGAGGAAAACACTCCAGGATTTCCTCCATATAGTGTCTTCAATGGGGTCCAACAGCTCGAAGGTCCAGATGTGAGTTTCAGTGCAGCTTCAAAGTCTCGACACGATCCAGCCGAGGAATACGAGTCTCATCTAGATATTTTATAACAAAATAAACATTTATATACTTTTAACCAAAAATGCTGGTCTTGCACTAGCTGTGATGCGACACACATTACGTAATCAGGTTGAAAGGTCAAGCGTGTTCTGGTTCACAAATGTAGAGTAGAGCGAAAAACTCATTCATCTCATTTTCTCAATCAACTTCAAAATCGTTCTACATCTTTGTTTTACTTTTTTTTTTTTTTTTTTTAAATGCCTTTTGACTCAGTCTTTGCACGTTCTCTTTGTAAACACTGGGTCTGTTCTTCCTCCTACGTCACGCTTGACCTTTCAACCTGATGACGTAATGTGTGCCGCATCACAGCGAGTGCAGGACCAGCATTTGTGGTTAAAACTATAATTGTGTATTTTGTTATAAATGTCCGCTGGTTTGTGTAGATGAGGCTCGTATTCCTCGTCTGGATCGTGTCGAGACTTTGAAGCTGCACTGAAACTCAGATCTGGACCTTCGAGCCGTTGGACCCCATTGAAGACACTATATGGAGGAAATCCTGGAGTGTTTTCCTCAAAAACCTTCATTTATTTTCCACTGAAGAAAGAAACACATGAACATCTTGGATGACGTGGAGGAGAGTAAATTATCAGGACATTTTACTTCTGAAGTGAACGACTCCTTTAATTGAAATATTCCATTTCATCATTCGTTATGGGACTGTTACTTTTTAATGTTCTCTGAACATTCTGAAACTAGCATTAACATTAAAAAAAACATTAGATGAATGTCCAACTAAATGTTTCAGAAATAAAAAAATAAAAATAAATAAAGTTTGCCCACTTACAAAGAAATGAAGGGTCTATAATGTTTAGGGTAGGTTTATTTTAACAGATAGAGACAGAATATCAACCAAAAAATCCAGAAAAACATATTATATAAAGGTCATAAATGTATTTGCATTTCAGTAAGTGAAAGAAGTATTTGATCCCCAAGCTAAACATTATTTATTCTTGGTGGAGAAAGCTTTGTTGGCAAGCACAGATGTAAGACGTTTCTTGTAGTTGGTCACCAGGTTTGCACACATCTCAGGAGGGATTCTCCACTCCCCTTTACAGATCCTCTCTAAATCCTTAAGGTTTCTTGGCTGTGCTTTGCAACTCAACGTTTGGGCTCCCTCCACAGATTTTCTATAGGATTAAGGTCTGGAGACTGGCTAGGCCACTCCATGATGTGCTTCTTCTTGAGCCTCTCCTTTAATGCCTGGGCGGTATGTTTTGGGTCATAGTCATGCTGGAAGACCCATCCATGACCCATCTCCAGTGTTCTGAGGGACGGAGGTTCTCGTACAAGATTTTACGGCGCATGGCCCCGTCCATCGGCCTTTCAGTGCGGTGAAGTTGCCCTGTACCCTTAGCAGAGAAACGGCCCCTGATCATGACGTTCCCGTCTCGTGCTCGACTGTAGCGAGGGTGCTCTTGGGGTCATAGTCAGCATTTCTCTTCCTCTAAACATGGCGAGCTGAGTTGATGCATAGTCTCATCTGACCACAGCACTTTCTCCCAAGCCTTCACTGAATCATCAGGTGTTCATTGGCAAACTTCAGACATGCTTCTATAAGTGTCTTCTTGACCTTGCGGGCGTTGCAGGACTTCAGTCCATTGTGGCGTAGTGTGTTTCCAATAGTTTGATTGGTGACTGTGACCCAACTGCCTTGAGATCATTAACAAGCTGTGTGGTTAACACAGTGTAGTTCTGGGCTGATCCTCACCTTTCTCATGATCATCCATAACTCATTCTCATGATCATCCGTAACTCATTCTCATGATCATCCGTAACTCATTCTCATGATCATCCGAAAACTCATTCTCATGATCATCCGTAACTCATTCTCATGATCATCCGTTACTCATTCTCATGATCATCCGAAAACTCATTCTCATGATCATCCGTAACTCATTCTCATGATCATCCGTAACTCATTCTCATGATCATCCGTAACTCATACTCATGATCATCCGAAAACTCATTCTCATGATCATCCGTAACTCATACTCATGATCATCCGTAACTCATTCTCATGATCATCCGTAACTCATACTCATGATCATCCGTAACTCATTCTCATGATCATCCGTAACTCATTCTCATGATCATCCGTTACTCATTCTCATGATCATCCGTAACTCATTCTCATGATCATCCGTAACTCATTCTCATGATCATCCGTTACTCATACTCATGATCATCCGTAACTCATTCTCATGATCATCCGTAACTCATTCTCATGATCATCCGTAACTCGTACTCATGATCATCCGTAACTCATTCTCATGATCATCCGTAACTCATTCTCATGATCATCCGTAACTCATTCTCATGATCATCCGTAACTCGTACTCATGATCATCCGTAACTCATTCTCATGATCATCCGTAACTCATTCTCATGATCATCCGTAACTCATTCTCATGATCATCCGTAACTCATTCTCATGATCATCCGTTACTCATACTCATGATCATCCGTAACTCATTCTCATGATCATCCGTAACTCATTCTCATGATCATCCGTAACTCATTCTCATGATCATCCGTAACTCGTACTCATGATCATCCGTAACTCATTCTCATGATCATCCGTTACTCATACTCATGATCATCCGTAACTCATTCTCATGATCATCCGTAACTCATTCTCATGATCATCCGTAACTCGTACTCATGATCATCCGTAACTCATTCTCATGATCATCCGTTACTCATTCTCATGATCATCCGTAACTCATTCTCATGATCATCCGTAACTCATTCTCATGATCATCCGTAACTCGTACTCATGATCATCCGTAACTCATTCTCATGATCATCCGTAACTCATTCTCATGATCATCCGTAACTCATTCTCATGATCATCCGTAACTCATTCTCATGATCATCCGTAACTCATTCTCATGATCATCCGTTACTCATACTCATGATCATCCGTAACTCATTCTCATGATCATCCGTAACTCATTCTCATGATCATCCGTAACTCATTCTCATGATCATCCGTAACTCATTCTCATGATCATCCGTAACTCATTCTCATGATCATCCGTAACTCATTCTCATGATCATCCGTAACTCATTCTCATGATCATCCGTAACTCATTCTCATGATCATCCGTTACTCATTCTCATGATCATCCGTAACTCATGAGGCCAGATCTCGCATGGAGCCGTCACCGAGGGCGATTGATTTTTCATTTTGTATCTCTTCCATTTCAAAACAAACAAAAGTCTCCTTCTCCCCAAGCTTCTTGCTGATGGTCTTGTACCCGTTCCAGCCCTGTGCAGCTCTATGGCCCGGTCCCTGACGCCGGCTCTTTGGCCTTGCCCGTGCTGGCGGAGAGGATGGAACAGGAAGACACAGATTCAGTGGACAGGTGTCCACTGACATTAGGACATTAGGAGTACTCTCTTAAAGTGACAGGACTAGTCTGTGTTCCACACTGGCACATAAGCTATCTGTGGGAGGCAGAATTCTTGCTGGTTGCCTGTGGATCAAATGCTTATTTCACTCGATCAAATGCTCATCAATTTACAACCTTTATATAATGTGTTTTTCTGGATTTTATGGTTAATATTCTGTCTCTATCCGTTAAAATAAACCTACCATAAAAATGATAGACCCTTCATTTCTTTGTAAGTGGGATAACTTACAAAATTAGCAGGGGATCAAATTATTATTTCCCTCACTGTAAATAATGTTTTGAGACATTATTAAGACTAGATAACTGAACGAACGTTCTATTAGCGTTACTGGAAGAACATTTGTTCATAACTTTGAGAGCCTTCCTGTCGGCTGGGCTGTGGGTGATGTTCTCTGATGTTATTGTTAAAAGCGCTGTCTAAATGAAGGGGACTTGTCTTGGTGTGCTGTGATTGACAGCAGGGTGGCCGGGAGTTCGTGCCGGTGGTCGTGAGTCGGCCGGTGTTGAGGTCCATGTCCAGGCGAGATGTTCTGATCAAGCGCTGGCCCAAACCTCTCAACTGGCAGTACTACCGATCCCTGCTGCCCGACGTCAGCATCACCATGTGTCCGTCCTGCTTTCAGGTACACACACGCACACATGCTTCATGTGTCCGTCCCGCTTTCAGGAGTACACACACACAAACACACACACACACACACACAGGCTTCATGTGTTCGTCCTGCTTTCAGGTACACACACACACACACACTCTCACACACACACACACAGGCTTCATGTGTCCGTCCTGCTTTCAGGTGTACACACACACTCTCACACACACACACACACACACACACACAGGCTTCATGTGTCCGTCCTGCTTTCAGGTACACACACACACACACACACACACGCAGACACACAGGCTTCATGTGTCCGTCCTGCTTTCAGGTACACACACACACACACACACACACACACACACACACACACACACACACACACACACACACACACACAGGCTTCATGTGTCCGTCCTGCTTTCAGGTGTACACACACACACACACACACAGGCTTCATGTGTCCGTCCTGCTTTCAGGTACACACACACACACACACACACACACACACACAAACACAGGCTTCATGTGTCTGTCCTGCTGTCAGGTGCACACACACACACACACACACACACACACACACACAGGCTTCATGTGTTCGGCCTGTTCCCTCTCTGTAATGTTTGACTGCATTCTGTTGTCTTTTCCAAAGATGTTTCACAGTGAGGACTACGAGCTGTTGGTTCTCCAGCACAACTGCTGCCCGTACTGCCGCAGACCCATCGATGAGCCCAGCGCCTAGTGTGTGTGTGTGTGTGTGTGTGTGTGTGTTTGTTTGCGCGTGTGCGTGTGTGTGAGAGAGAGAGTGAGTGTGTGTGTGTGTGTGTGTGTGTGTGTGTGTGTGTGTGTGTGTGTGTGTGTGTGTGTGTGTGTGTACACCTGAAAGCAGGACGGACACATGAAGCCTGTGTGTGTGTGTTAGTGTGTTTGTGTGTGTGTGTGTGTGTGTGTGTGTGTGTGTGTGTGTGTGTGTGTGTGTGTGTGTGTGTGTGTGTGTGTGTGAGTCTGTACTACCGCAGACCCAGCGATGAGCCCAGCTAGCTCATGCGTGTGCTGAATGTGCGCGAGCTCGGTCTGATCAGGATCCGTCAGTAAATGCCAGCTCAGCGCAGCTCTGATAGGATTACCCGGATCAACCGGCCAAAGTAGATTACAGTGTGTGTCCATACATGCTCCTTATCACACTTACACAAACTGCTCACTCCATTTCACTGTCCTTTTAAATAAAGATTTCATATTTATGCTCTAATGTGTATTGTTGTTATGTTTTCCTATCAGTTGAGCTGAAGTGTTTTTATATATTGTCTTTTAAAATATGGAAGTCAATCTAGTTTTGACAATTAAGTGAATTATAGGAGCTCTTTTTATATCTTTCACTGCTTCTGATTGGATCTGAATGGAGATGACCATTTGTGAAAGATTATTGTTGGAATTATTTCCTTGAGTGTTTTGAATGCAGAACCAATTTATCATTTTCTTTTTCTGTCCTGAAATTTATTTTCCTTTTGTATAGAGAATTGTAAATCTCTATTAATATCTTTTTAACGAACTTCATTTCCTCATCCTTTAGGAATCTATATCATTTTTGGTGGGAAACCAAGAGCACAAACATGTTTTGTGAGATTTGTCTTGCTCTGAAATGTTCCTGTTTGTTAAAATAACAAACAACGTCATTTCAAAAGATGGTTAATAAATTCCACTGAACTTTAGCTCTCTATTTACATTTAGCATTATTTTAGTAATATTAATTGTTTTTGTCATTTATGTCAGTTACAAGTGTAGTAGCTAAAGTGCGTGTGGCTGGACTCGATCAGAGCAAGTTTCTGAAGTCTAAAGTCTAGTTCATGGAACACCAACAAACTTGTAATTGGGTTTAGAAGCGAATCCTACCGTGTCGAGTGATCCGGCCTTGAACGCACTAGTCGGATTTTGTGGGCATTCAGAGATACATTGGTACTGATTTCTTTGAAGTTGCGGGGTGAAAAATGTGTTACTGTGTTTACAGTCGGTTTACCTTCATGGATTATCAAGCCTCTCTGACCCCAATCTGCCTGTAACTCAATTCCTCCAAATTGCATGGCCTCTCTGTAATCTCATTAATCTGGGCACATGGGGTTCATATAAGAGGGACGCTTGAGTCCAGGGCAGCAGATCTCTCGCTCGCTCTCAGGGACTTCATTCGCTTTCCAGCTTCGTCTGTCTACTTTCTCTGTCTTGATCCTTAACCAGTGAACCGAATATGAACGGAACGGAAGGTCCGAACTTCTACGTGCCGATGTCCAACAGGACCGGTTTGGTCCGCAGCCCGTTTGAGGAGCCGCAGTATTACCTAGCGGAGCCGTGGAAGTACTCGCTTCTGGCCGCGTATATGCTCTTCCTCATCACCACTTCATTCCCCGTGAACTTCCTCACGCTCTACATCACGGTGAAGCACAAGAAGCTCCGCACGCCCCTCAACTTCATCCTGCTCAACCTGGCCGTGGCCGACCTGTTCATGGTGGTGGGCGGCTTCACCGTCACGCTCTACACGGCCCTGAACGGATACTTCATCCTGGGGGTCATGGGCTGCTACATCGAGGGCTTCTTCGCCACGCTGGGCGGTAAGTGCACTCACTCGCCGTGGGAAAACCATAGCAACCAGAGCTTGAGATGTTCATTAAAGAACAAAAAAGGATCAGAATGCATTATAGGGACATATAAAAAAAAAACATGGTATTCTTGGGAGTCCCATGTACGAACTGTGATGTACAGTATGGCTGGTCAAGGTCACTTTATTTAAAGGTGACTTGTGTATACCAGTGTAATTATACATTAAGTACTGAGTAATAATAATTAACCACATACGTACTTACTTTAGGATTTGGGTTAGAATAAGTTGCATGTAATTATGCATCATTTATATTTATTACTAGAGTAACATGTAACGTGACAGACACTGCAAAATAAAGTGTTACCGGTGATTCTCACAAAAAATGTCAGGGTCATCATTTAAAAACAGCACCTATTTTTTGAGACATTTTCATGACAATTTTGTGGCATGTTTTTCATGCAAATCTAACATCAAATATTCTGTTATCAAGACCATTAAGCAGTAGTGTTTGCTGTACTGTTTTTAACATGCTTTTGAAATAATTGTTTTACAGTGTTTTACACTAAAATTAATAAGAAATAGAAACCATTCAGATGAGTTGCAGTAACATGAATAATTTTTGGGGGGACATAATGTTACAATGCAAAAAGAAAAATAAGGTTAAATATAGGCTTCTTTTTATTCTGATTTTAGGAAGGAAATATGAGCTGATCACAGATTTCCTTAGATTCACACATAAGTGCTGTGAAATATTGCTTTTCATCCAGGCAGATAATGACTTCATATCACATTTTGTGGTCAGTTTTGGTCTGTGCTCATATAGTGGCATCTTTATGGTTGGATCTGATCTTGCGTTTCAATACATTTCTATGTAATAATTGACATTATATTTGGAATTGTGTAGTCTAGGAGGACGTCTCTGTTACTGGTGTAACCCTCGTTCCCCTTGAGAGCCCCAAACACTTCTGATGTATTCTGAAAAAGCAAATGGAATTGGTGTGTGAAATTTGCATGCCAGGCCACGCCCTCGGACAAATGGGTATATAATGCGAGCCGGCTGCACACATACTTAAGGTTTGTTCTGAGGAACTGAGAAAGCATCTCAAACCCCTCAGATGCAGTTCAAGTTTTGACAGGAGAGACACAACGTCTCCGTTCCCTCCATCAGTGAATGAGGGTTAATAACCGAGATTTTCCCTTTAAGTCGGTCACTTTCAACATGGTGTCAAAATACAGACACTAGGGGTCCTTATACTAAACGCCACAACATGAACTGTGTCACAAGGCATGGAAGTGCAAATGCGGGCAAGCCTTGATGTGCCAACTGAGCAACTGCACAAGTCCAAGTACACTAACTTCCGACCGACCAATGCCCAGGGTAAGGACCTCAGGTCTTCCAACCAAGAGGACCATCTCACCTCTTCTAGGGAGAGGTCACTCAAGCCATAGGCCTCTTCTGATTTTCCTCAAGAAGATTTTATTTTATGATGAGTAAACCTGATTGTTAACATTGGGAAGCATTCTCCTCCTCACCGAGAAAGGAACACTACGGAGACACCATCCAACCCGTAGAGGGAGATTAGCATGTGGAAAATACATACTATGGACTCACAATAGTCCTCTGAATTCCTCCTCGTCCCGTCCAGGGACCAGACGTGGAGGTTCCAGAGGTATGGGCGCGGGTGCCAGATTGTGCCATGCCCCTGAGAAAGAAGGTTCTTCCTTAGGCGATCCACCAGGGAGGGGCCAACGTCATCAGCGTGAGCCCCGAAATCCAAGTCTGGTTGGGCCAGTAGGGCGCAACCCTTTGGACTTGTTCCTCTTCCTCCCTGACTTTGCACAGAGTGTGACATGCGATGGAATTGGATGCCACCCTGGCGATTTATATATGCCACTGTTGCTGTGTTGTCTGTCTGGACCACAGCATGCTTGTCCTGAATCAACAGTCGAAACTTCCTTAGAGCTAGTAGCATGGTCAACAACTCGAGGCAGTTGATGTGCCAGCGCAGTCTGGGTGCCCGTTGCATACAGTGTCCCAGCCGGTCTCAGAGGAGTCTGTTGTGACAACAACAATACACACTCGTTCAGGAACTCTGACAAAGGACTGAATAAACTGCGGTAAATCATTGTGATGACCACACAATGTGTGCCGCGGTGCCATGCCCAACTTGGGAGTCAAGTCTGAAGCCAATGCTGAAGCGGTCTCATATGCATCAACCCCAGCGACGTGACTGCAGCGGAGGAAGCCTTTTGCCCCAGAAGCCTCTGAAAATTACTCAGTGGAACTACTGTTTTGAGCTTGAACAATCTGAAGTAGTTCAGCACTGACTGTGCACAGTGTTTATGAAAGACGTGCTTTCATGGCGATCGAGTCAACTTCACACAGAGAAAAGAGATGCTCTGCATGGGGAAGAGCTTGCTCTTCTCCCAGTTGACCCGAAGTCCCAATCTGGCTCGAGGACCAGGACCCTGTGTGCACACAGCAACTCACGCAAGTGAGCTAGGATTAGTCAGTCGTCAAAGTAGTTGTGTATGCTAATGCCCACCTCCCTTAGTGGGGAAAGGGCAGCCTCTGCGACCTTCGTAAAGACACAAGGAGACAGGGACTGTCCGAAGGGGAGCACCTTGTACTGATATTCACGACCTTCGAAAGCGAACTATAGAAATGGTCTGTGACTTGAAAGGATCAAAATATGAAAGTATGCATCTTTCAGAATGTGCTTCCTCATCGACCTCTTGAATGGGACACTGTGCAGGGCCCGATTAAACATTCGAACTAGGATTGGTCGCTCTTTTTTAAAACCCCCTTTTCAGAGAGGCTTTAGAGAGGGAGAGGCTCTCTTGTGTCCTTTGCCAGTAGCAGATGCTCTATTGCAGAGGTGAATGGATTTGGTTCTCTTGCAGGGTGAAGAGACGCTGGCTTAGGCTCCAAAGAACGATGCTGAAGTTTGTCAGCAGCCAGCTTGCCTTATATAGCCGTATTTCTGAGGTCGTGTCCTGACAAGCATATTCCACACGCCAATTCCATTGGCCTTTTCTGAATACGTCAGAGGTATATGGGGCTCTCAAGGGTGCCTCCTAAGGTCGGCATTTTGACACAACATCAGAAGTGAAAGGATTTGTTCTCTGTTATCCAACATCACATTTTCCTTCCTTGCCACAGTTGCTTTTGTCTTGCACACAAGGGGAGTAAAAATAAAGTATTATGTCACTGTTAAGTAACTGTTTAAGTTCAAACAAATTGTCCAAAATCTTAATCCATGATTTGTTTCATTTTAGTTATGACAGTGATACACATCAGTTCATAGTATAACTAAACCAAAACATAATAAACTGAAACCATTACCACACAGATTTCATAATCCTCAATATCACTGCAAAAGTGAATTACACAACTATTTTATGTAATATATAGCAAATCTCAATTATCCTATTTCTCAGCTCTTAACTGCTTAAATCTGGACTAATAGGCATTACAAACATTAACAGCATTTTTTTCTGTAAAGCCCTTTACAAATAGAACTGAATTGACTACATTTAGATTGACATGAACTGAATGATCATGATCTTATCTATGTTTCTCAGGTGAGATTGCGCTGTGGTCTCTGGTGGTCTTAGCTATTGAGCGCTACATTGTCGTGTGTAAGCCGATGAGCACGTTTCGTTTTGGTGAGAAGCACGCCATCATGGGAGTGGGCTTCACCTGGGTCATGGCCCTCACCTGCGCCGTGCCGCCCCTACTGGGCTGGTCCAGGTAATCAATCACGCTTTTCAGCATAATACGCAGGTTTAGAAACTGACAGTATGACAGTAGAATCTGAAAGTGCATTCAAGCCTAATAAACACGTGTATGTGTGTGTGTGTGTGTGTGTGTGTGTGTGTGTTTAGGTATATTCCAGAGGGGATGCAGTGCTCTTGTGGAATAGATTACTACACTCCCAAACCGGAAATCAACAACACCTCGTTTGTCATATACATGTTCATCCTGCATTTCTTCATCCCAATGCTGATCATCTTCTTCTGCTACAGTCGTCTGCTCTGCACTGTCCGCGCGGTAAGACACACACACGCTACACACACGCTCTCACACATGCTCTCTCACACACACGCTCTCACACACAGACACAAGTCAGACTCATTTGTGTCAATTGGTTCTTGTGAACAGTTTGTTGCAATAAAAATATATCTAATTATTTTACTTAAATTTGAAGATCATATTACTTATCATTTGCTCCTTATAGAACCACCTTGTGGCCAATTTTCAAAAAATTTGGTACACAAATTCTTTTTCACACAATGTATGTGTGGCGAACAGGACGGCCGAGGGACGTGAGAGAACGGCGCGAGGCCGGTGGTGCGATTGCTAATGAGCAACACCTGTGAGGCACACCGGTCTCGCATCTCTCACGGAGGAGCGGAAGCATAAAGGAGGAGCGACGACGTTGATGATCGAGAGAGGAACAGGCCTGTATTTTAGTTGTGTTTTGTTTTTGTATTTTATTTGAGTTATATTTATTTTCGGTAGCCAGCAGTCGTCCGCGAGGGGCTGCTGGCGGTATTTTCGTTTGTTTGTTTTATTTTAAATAAATTATATTTTGATTGTTCGCCGGTTCCCGCCTCCTTCTTCCCTGAACATTGCTACACTGGTGCCGAAACCCGGGAAGAGGGAGGAACGCGCTGTCAGAGAGTCCTCGCCGATGTGGGGAATCCGCGGTGCCATCGAGCATGGTGCGCGAGTCGCCGCCGCTCGCCGTGGGCCGGAGCCTGCTGCCATCCGCCGAGCGAGGGGAGGAGCAGGGAGCGGGGGACTCGCGGCCAAGGACGCTCGAGGCGGTGCGCTGGAGTGAGTTGCCGGTGGGACGGTCGAGCTCGCTGCCGGCCGCCTGGGTATTGGAGGGGCGGCTGCCATCCGGGAGGGAGAGGAGGAGTCGCCGCCGCTCGCCGTGGGCCGGAGCCTGCTGCCGTCCACCAGTGAAGGGGAGGAGCAGGGAGCGGGGGACTCCTACCGTCTGCCCAAGGCACCCGAGGAGCCGTCGCCGTCCACCGGACGGCGGAGGAGCGTCGAGCCGTCCACCGAGGGCTACCCAGCGTCACCGCCAGGCACCGCGGAGGAGATCGCCTAGCTGGTGGGGGACCAGATGGCAGCGCGTTGTGGGAACCGGACCAATTTTTTTTTTCCTCTCTCCCCTCTCTCGATCTGTCGCTCCTCATGCTTCCGTCTCCGTTTCCCTCGGTTTGTCTGTCCATACTCCCCAGGGATCGCCGCCGCCATACATACATTTTTTGTAATGGTAGGCCATTCAGATTTGATCTCATTAGTCGCTGAAAATTGATTGACAGACGGCCGCTTACAGTCAAGTCAAGTCACCTTTATTTATATAGCGCTTTTTTACAATACAGATTGTATCAAAGCAGCTTCACAGTGATATCATGAAAATAATGCAACAAAGTTTATTTCTTGAAGAAAATTGCGTCATCGTCCACCTTAAGTAAGGCAGATCAATAATATTGTTGATAATATTGTTGAATATTTAAATGTACCCAACTAAGCAAGCCAAAAGCCAAGGCAACAGTGGCAAAGAACCGAAACTCCATCACTGACAGAACGGAGAAAAAAACCTTGTGAGAAACCAGACTCAGTCGCTCAGTTCTCCTCTGGCCAACGAACGAACAGTGTGTGATTATGATTTAGGGGCTTTACAGGTCATAGGTCAGATTGGATCAGAACATTCAGAATATTATCCAGTTCATCTGGTTGAAGATCGGAGTCATCACGTCGGTATGGAGACGAGTTTGTTGAGGATCAGTGATGATGCCTGTCTTGTCGATGAGGCCTTCACAGGGCTGATGAAGCTGGCACTTCAGGGATGTGTTAGGGTCGCGTCCAGACGCAGGTCCTTCATCAGATCTGGATACGGCCTGGATACGGCGGACTGCGGTAAACCTCTGGATAAACAGAGAGACTAATATTAGCGTAGATAACATTCTTCTTATGATGTAACGAGTACATCAGGATTTATGGGAAGTGTTCCCGGTTCCGGCTGACCTAATCTATGCAGCCTAAAATTGAATTATAGAAGTCTATAGTGTGTTATGTGTATGCTAGGTCAAAGACAATGTTAGGAAAACTGTTCCAGAGTTTTGGTGCTAAATAGGAAAAGGATCTACCGCCTGCAGTCGATTTTGATATTCTAGGTATTATCAACTGGCCAGATTGAGATCGCCATAGACGTGAAGGACTATAATGCGTTAAGAGCTCGCTCAAGTACTGCTTTGCTAAACCATTTAGTGGTTTGTAAGTAATCAGCAATATTTTAAAATTTATACGATGTTTAATAGGGAGCCAATGCAGTGTTGACAGAACCGGGCTAATATGGTCATACTTCCTAGTTTCGGTAAGAACTCGAGCTGCTGCGTTTTGGACCAGCTGTAGTTTGTTTATTAAGTGTGCACGGCAACCACCCAGTAGAGCACTACAATAATCTAGCCTTGATGTCATGAACACATGAACTAATTGTTCTGCATTTGTCAATGAGAGCAAATGACATAATTTAGATATATTTTTAAGATGGAAGAATGCTGTTTTACAGATACTAGACATGTGACTTTCAAATGAAAGATTGCTATCAAAGTGCACACACACACACACACATACACACACACACACCCAGGTTCCTAACCAATGACGAAGACTTAACAGAGCAGCCATCAAGTGTTAGACAGTATTCTAGGTTATTATTTAGGAAGTTTTTTTGTCCAATAATTAGAATCTCTGTTTTTTTCTGAATTCAGTAGTAGGAATTTACTAGTCATCCAGTTTTTTTTTTCAGCTATGCATTCCGTTAATTTTGTGAATTGGTAAGTTTCGTCAGAGCGTGAAGAAATATAGAGCTGAGTATCATCGGCATAACAGTGAAAGCTAATGTCATGTTTCCTAATGATATCTCCTAATGGTAGCATGTACAGAGTGAAAAGCAGCGGTCCCAGTACTAAGCCTTGTGGTACGCCATACTGAACTTGTGACCGATAAGACACTGCTACAAACTGATAACGGTCTGATAAGTATGATTTAAACCATGCTAGTGCAATTCCACTAATGCCAACATAAATTTCTAGTCTATTTAAAAGAATGGTGTGGTCAATTGTGTCAAATGCAGCACTGAGATCCAGTAACACCAATAACGAGATACAACCACGATCGGATAAGAGCAAATCATTTGTAACTCTAATGAGAGCTGTCTCAGTATTATAGTGCGGTCTAAATCCGGACTGAAAATCCTCGCAGATATAATTTCTTTCAAGAAAGGAACACAGTTGTGAGGATACTGCCTTTTCTAGTACCTTTGACAGAAAAGGTAGATTCGAGATCGGCCTGTAATTGACTAATTCTTTGCGATCAAGTTGCGTTTTTTTAACAAGTGATTTGATCATAGCCAGCTTAAAAGTTTTTGGTACGTATCCTAGAGACAAAGACGAATTAATGATATTAAGAAGAGGATGTGTGACATCTGGAAGCATCTATTTCAGTAGCTTAGTCGGAATAGGGTATAACATACATGTTGTCGAAAAAAACTCTTCCTCTCCTATAGCAATGAATGAATCTAATTTTTCCTTCAGGGAGAATACAATGCACTCCCTGATGCGATGCTGTAGTAGACGGTTGCATAGTTATAATTTTCTCCCTGATATTATCAATATTACAAAGATTACAACATTTACAAAGATCACAGCAGTTATACCCTACACCAAGGTCTAAGCTACATCATTGCTTCAGATTGAATGATTCTGATTGGCTAAGAAATAGATAAACACATGGACAGATAGGCAGTAGCACATCTCCATAGTCTGAACGGCTGCCACCAGGACCCTGAGTTAGATACGAGGGGCCCTCCGAGGTCACAAGACTGTGTGTCTAGGCGCCAACATGTTGAAGAAAACAAGTCAGTCAGTCTTCAATAATGCCACTTGCTCCTTAACCTGTAACCAAGAAGCCTAACACACACACACACACACACACACACACACACACACACACACACACACACACTCACACACAAAGCTCCTTCAAGGTTGGATTTGGCCAGGCTCTAACTATAAACAGGAGACTCTTCCCAAAACATCCAGATGACATGTTATTTGTCTCAATGAGAGGACACAATTAAACAGTAAAGTAAAGACTTTAGCTAAGAAATGGTCATTTAAACTATTGGCTCCAATGACCCTTGTGACCTATAGTCACTAGAAGAACAGATATATATATACTGAACAAAATTATAACACTTTTGTTTTTGCCCCCATTTTTCATGAGCTGAACTCAAAGATCTAAGACTTTTTCTATGTACACAAAAGGCCTATTTCTCTCAAAATAGGGTCCCGAACCCTGACCCTAACCTTAATACCTTGATTATAAACACTCATTAGATATAGATTGAAGCATTCCAGAATCCACCCCTTCACTAGTCATATTAGAGGATATGTTAGGATCAACCAAAGAAGATGCATACCACTTTTCAACTTCATGGATCATATGGTTTTCAGTTGTAGCTCCCCCTTATTGGCGTTATTTTATTAAACTTGATGTGCATCCTCAGAATGTCCTGTTGTCTATGTGTGTCATGTCTTTGGGTGATTGGACATTGCACTCAGCAGATATGGTTCACCCGAAAATGAAAATTATATCATCATCTACTCGTCCAAAATAAAGCTTCTTTACTGGCATTGATGGTTGCATTAAGAACCTTTAACATCCATGGAATTGTTAATCCATCCAGTCTTGGAATGCTTTTACTAAGCCATTTCTAGATAAAGGCCACAAGATCTAGTCCTGACATATAAACTCGGGTTAGTTGGCCTCCATGGCTGCTATACAGTGATGACAGTTTCACACCATAATCATATATGGTACTATAGCATTGTACCAATCAGCATCTAGGACTATGAATATCTGATATAGTATCTAATTGTTTTGTGTAATTTTTTTATTCTTTGTTGTTAGGCTGCTGCTCAACAGCAGGAATCAGAGACAACCCAGCGTGCCGAACGGGAAGTGACACGTATGGTTATTGTCATGGTGATTGCGTACCTAGTGTGCTGGGTGCCGTATGCCAGTGTGGCCTGGTACATCTTTGCTAACCAGGGGGCTGAATTTGGTCCTGTCGCCATGACGATACCAGCTTTCTTTGCCAAGAGTGCAGCGCTCTACAACCCGGTCATCTACATCCTACTCAACAGACAGGTGAGACTGTGACCCATGCACTTTAATACTTGTATATGTGTATTATATTATATTTAGGGCTGAAAAAGTGATCATGAGCCCAATTACATCAAAATCAAAGTTCTGTTGCTTTTGGTTCTCTACTGTATATGCTTGCAGAATTCTAACTGATAACGCACTTTAGACACAATGTTGCCAGTTACTTTGTTGTTGGTCTACCATCAATAATTCAGCAACCGAAGAGCATGAGGGTCTTAAGGTCAATTCCCAGGGAATGCATGAACAGATTAACTGAACAATTTGAATGCAATGTAAGTTATGTTGGATAAAACGTCTTGCCAAATGCTTACATGTGATGTAGCTGTTCTAAACACACACAGCAGAATTAACTATTGTGTATATTCAAGCAACACACACTAGTGCTGTCTCATTCCTGAATGTTTTGACTCACACCGGTTGAGTGAATAATTCAACGACTCACTCCCTCTGGCAATAATATGACTGTATATCAGTGCCTTTGGAACGCCATATGGCTCATCATATAGTCTGCATTATAAATACTGATGAGGAGAGGATGAGACGCCACTGTGCCATCCATTAAATTACACACTACAATGGCCATTATTAAAATGGGATACATTTCAGTATAGTAAGAGTAACTGACCTTGATTCTTATAGTTTGGTTTTAAATATAATAGAGGGAATCTTTTAGACTTAATTTTAGCCACACTACAACTGGGGTACTAGTCCAGATTCGCCGGTTTCATGAACAGAGTCTAGGACTGTAATTGTAGCAATTTGTAGCTTTGTTAATTTTCCATTTTACATAGCAATTGTAATAAACAGAGTACCATTAAACTTTAATGAAATTATTGGGGGTCCAAGGTGGACACATTTGACATTGGACACCCCTAGTTTCTATAGAAAGCACAAGCTCTACACATTTTAGCAGAGTACCTGTTAACCGCTGTGACTGTGTTTACGTGGGTTCAGTTCAGGAACTGCATGCTCACTACGGTCTGCTGTGGAAAGAACCCGTTTGGTGAGGAGGAGACCAGTATGATGGCCTCCAGTAAGACTCAGTCCTCCATGGTCTCGTCCGCTCAAGTGGCTCCCGCCTGAACAGCCCAGCGGCTCAGAACTGGACCGGTCTGGCACGCAGACTCCTACCGGCAAAACAGCACTCCTCAAATCTCCTTCCATCGCTACATCAACTTATTCTACCTTTGTATCGTTACAAACTGTCCAGTCAGATCTCTATAATAATGCTGTATGTTTTGAACTGTGTGCAACTGTGATTGAAGTTTGATGTTGACAGAAGTGATTCTGAGCGCTGGAGCCATAAGAGA
>CM060623.1:530000-545000 GCA_030578275.1 Meda fulgida
GTGTTGAACTCATTCCTGTATTTCTGTGGCAAAAATCATTCAGAAATTCTTTGTCAGTAAACATACTTTGCACATGTAACATTCATATGCACTTAATATTTCTGCATTCCTAAAGTGTATAATGCAGCTGACATGCATCTCTTCCAACTGCATTGTGTGCTGAAGATCACTTACAGATTTACTGCAAGCGAAATCGAAGAACTAACTGTGACGTCATTCCGAACAAATTCAAGCCAAAATTTTACGTTTGAAACAACTTGTCAGTGATTTTTCTGGGAAAGTTGGCTCTGGCTGGTAAACGCCTTCAAACTCCCATTGGTTGTGTGGTGCTGATGTAACAGTGGGTGTGTCTCTGTGGTGCTGGTGTAAGAGGTGGGTGTGTCTCTGAGGCTCCGCCCCCTCTGAGGTGTAACAGTGGGCGTATCTCTGAGCTTCTGATGTAACAGTGGGTGTGTCTCTGAGGCTCCGCCCCCTCTGAGGTGTAATGGTGTGTCTCTGTGGTGCTGGTATAAGAGGTTGGTGTGTCTCTGAGGCTCCGCCCCCTCTGAGGTGTAATAGTGGGTGTGTCTCTGAGGCTCCGCCCCCTCTGAGGTGTAACAGTGGGTGTGTCTCTGAGGTTCTGATGTAACAGTGGGTGTGTCTCTGAGGCTCTGCCCCCTCTGAGGTGTAACAGTGGGTGTGTCTCTGAGGTTCTGATGTAACACTGGGTGTGTCTCTGAGGCTCCGCCTCCTCTGAGGTGTAACAGTGGCTGTCTCTGAGGCCCCGCCCCCTCTGAGGTGTAACAGTGGGTGTGTCTCTGAGGTGCTGATGTAACAGTGAGTGTCTCTGAGGCTCCGCCCACTCTGAGGTGTAACAGTGGGTGTGTCTCTGAAGTCCCGCCCCCTCCGAGGTACAAGGGAAGTCCTCACTCACCCGCGACTCCTCGGCCAGGTGCGCGTTCATCTCCTGCTCGCTCAGCGGCGCCATCTCCTGGATCTGCCGGTAGTAGCTCTGCACTCTCTTCTTGTAGTCCGGGATCTCTTTGGCATACAGAAGCTTATTGGTGGGAGAATCCTGAAATACACACAGCAGCTGATCAGCGATCTATTACACTGACTCCTGTGTGTGTGTGTGTGTGTGTGTGTGTGTGTGTGTGTGTGTGTGTGTGTGTGTGTGTGTGTGTGTGTGTGTGTGTGTGTGTGTGTGAGAGAGATCTCACTTTGCCCAGCTGCAGGTCAGACAGTGAGCAGGCGTCGATGAAAGCCTGAGCGATGACAGACAGACACGCGTCCATGTGATCCGTCTTATCGATGTCGAACACAAACTGAGGATTCTTCAGGATATTCACCCAGAAGCGCAGAGGCAAACTGAACACACACACACACACACACACACACACACACACACACACACACACACACACACACACACACACAGAAAACATCAGATTCATCTGCTCATCTTCTCAGGTATTATACAGGATTAATAGCTGCTGCTTGTGACAATGTTGTTTGTATTAACTTTGGATGAAACTCAGTACATTATTAATTTATGTATTACATTTTTTTTTTTTAGTGAAGACCTTTTTTTAATGCCATGTGAACAGGATAGATTGAGATCTATAGTCCAAACCATAAAATGACAATTTAAACAACTTTACAAATCAGGACGAGGTTTTTACAAGGTTTTCTATTAAATGATAAACCTCACATTTCAGCCTTTAAACATTTTTTTTAAGAAAAAGGATGAATAAATGATCATGATATAAACACCATATGGTGTCATAATTCATCAACAGTAGATCTATAAGCAATGGTTTGTAATAAATCTGCAGTATTCATTGATTGTGAACTGCTCTGAAACCATGCGTTTTTATTCTAAAACATGCAGTGCTCACAATTAAAATACCCTTATTATGCAATCTTAAAGTCTCCTAATATTGTTTTGGAGTCTCCTACACCAGGTTTACGGGCATCAAAGGTCTGGTTTCATTTTCTCATAATAAATATCGCACATCGCCATTCTTCAATGATTCTCAAACGACTCCATGGTTGAATCAATCTCTCTAAACTCCTCCTTTCCGTGAGCTACTCTGCTCTGATTGTTCAGACAGCTCAGTCTGTTGTGATTGGTCTACCGCAAACAGCGCGTGTCGAAAGCAAAAATACCCATTACCATAACTGAACTTCAGCTCCGGAGGCCTCCTACAGCTCAGCGATTGTACTTCTTTCTTTCTTTAATCCTCTTGGCCCCCTTTGGAGCATAGGGCATCCACCATGGATCTCCACCTCACTCTCCTCTGTGCTAAGGACTTTACTTCTTGCCAGGAGGTCCCCCTCTTGGTCAGTTCATCAAGCATGGGCTGCCTCCAGTTGGATTTAGGTCTCCCTAGCTTCCTCTTGCCTTGGGGATTATAGTCCAGAGCTTGTCTTGCTATGTTCCCTTGTCTGTGACCGATCCATCCCCAATTTCTGCATTTCATTTCAATGTGGATTTGCTCCTGGTTCATGCGTCTCCACAGGTCTACATTTGATATCTTGTTAGGCCACCAAATCCTCAGTATGTATCTGAGACAATTGTTAATGAACAATTTATCAAGGATTGATTTGGTGGTTTTCCAGGTCAGCGATTGTACACCGTAAACTAAAGACAGTAACGAACCATGACGTCAATTTTGTCATATCAATCTGAGTGCGAGTCCAATGATAAAACATTGTAAGAACTAGTTATTCAACCCGAACCTCCATCGCAAGGACAACGTGAGCAGGGTGTTCCCTTTCAGTTTGATCATGTTCGACATAGTCGGACGTACCTTACTGATTGGGATCGATTTGAGAGACCAATCCACTTCGAGTGTAATAAATGAGCCAATGCACATTGGCATGCGATAATTGGACCAGCTCCTCTGCCTCGCGACGTGGCACGAGTGTATGAGTAGCAGGAGTGCCGCATTTTTGCTTTCGCTTCGAAGCCGAGCGGTTCTACTGTTCCTGCTCTGCAATCTTATCTGAGAATGTCACGAGTGAAAAGAAACGCTGCTGCTCGGCAAGCATGTACTGAACTACACTGCGACCGTTGCATACATCAACCATCAAGGTGGTCTACACTTCCCTCGCATGTCACAACTCGCCTGCCATCTCCTCCTATGGAGTCAGAAGCATCTGAGTTCGCTTTGTGCCACTTATATCCCCGGCATGCTCAATCGTGCCGCCAACAAGCTCTCATGACAGCCTGTGGCCCAGGAAGAGTGGAGACTCCATCCCCATACTGCGCAAGTATGCGTTTCCCCCAGTGAGCCTTCTTGCATAGACACTGTACAAAGTCAGGGAGGAAGAGGAACAGGTCTTGCTAGTTGCCCCTTATTGGCCCAACTGGACCTGGTTCCCCGAACTGATGCTCCTCTCGACAGGCCCTCCCTGGCCCATTCCTCTCAGGGAGGATCTCCTCTCTCAGGGACAGGGCACCGTATGGCACCCGCATCCAGAGCTCTGGAAACTCCATGTCTGGTCCCTGGACGAGACACGGAGGTTCAAGGTGATATACCACAAGCGTAGACACCATCACTCTACGAGGCATGCTTACACCCCCTGAAGTGGAACCTGATCCTTGAGTGGTGTTCTTCTCACCGAGAAGACCCCCGAAGATGTTCGATTGGTAACGTAGTTTCCTTCCTGCAAGATAGGTTGGAGTGAGGGCTGTCTCCCTCCACCCTCATAGTGTATGTTGCCTCTTTTGCAGCACATCATGATTCAGTGGATGGGAGATTCGTGTGGAAGCATGACCTGATCGTCAGGTTCCTGAGGGGCGCGAGTCTTGGGACTTACAGTATATCTGGTGCTGACGGCATTGCAGAGTTAAAAGACCTTTCTATAAAACAGTTCTCCTGCTTGCTCTGGCCTCTATCAAGAGGGGAAGGGATCTGCACGCATTTTGGGTCGACAAATCGTGCCTGGAATTCGAGCCAACTCTCACATCATCCTGAGACCCCGGGCTGGATATGTGCCCAAGGTTCCTACCACTCCCTTTTGGGACCAGGTAGTGAAACTGCAAGCGCTGCCCCTAGAGGAGGCAGACCCAGCCCTGACTTTGCTCTGTCCCGTTCGTTCTCTGCACCTATATGTGGACAGAACACAAAGCCTTAGGACCTCAGACCAGCTTATCGTCTGTTACAGAGGCCAGCAGAAGGGAAAGGCTGTCTCCAAGCAGAGGTTGGCCCACTGGATAGTGGATGCCATCGTCTTGGCGTATCAATCCCAAGAAGCACCATGCCCCCCACGGTTATACCCTTCATATATATAGCTATATAGGCTATATAGCTTCTATATAAATTCTTCCTGGACGCTGACACAGGGTGCCTTGCTGACATATTTGTAGATCTGCGGGTTGGGCAACACCAAACACGCTCGCTAGATTCTATAGCCTTCATGTCGAGCCGGTAGCTTCCCGTGCTCTCTTCTCATAGAAGCCAGTCAACACTGTTGGCCCCGCTCGAAGTGTCGGCTAGCTGCGCCATTCCCATCCTATGAACTGGATACTTGCTCCAGTTGAGTTGCCCGTTACCGAACCCTGTTGAGTTCCTCCACACCCCTCAGCAGTCGGGCGTGGCGGAGCGTCCGTGTCTATAACTCATGTGTATATTTCTAATTTATTGTGGGGGTCAAGTAGTTCGCTGACAGACAACGTACAACATAGGCATTATGGCATTATGCAAATGTATTTTCTAGTGACATAGAACTGTAACGCAGTGTGATTCTAATTACAGACGACTTGTTCTCAGTCGATTCTTTCTTTTGGGACACAATAACTATTTCTTGTGCACTTTCGACTTTACAACTTTCTAGAACACTTCCATTCACAAACAATTTTATTACTAGTGCATGAAAGGGAACATATTTGAAAAACCATAATAGGATCACCTTAAATCATTGCGTTTTGAAGTTTAATATTCACATTAAGCCATATTTTTCTGTCCCCTAATTTAAGACCTCTTGAAGTGATAATTAGAACTTTTCTTACACCATTTAAGACCTTATAAGGACCCCGAATGAAAGAAGCTCTGGCCTCGAATACCCAGATGAGCCTCAGTATACAGTGCGGCTGGAATCAAACATCTCTTGGCCAATCAGAATCAAGCAGAGAGAGTGTAATTAAAAAATACCTGTTAGTCTTCCAGATGTGTAACGTGTCCGGATCGGTTATGCCGCGCTTGTCTGCCTGTTCCTCCAGAAAGTCGAAGAAGTATTTGATAGCAAACGGTGGATTCTCCAGAGGAATGCTGAGGATGGCTTGAAAGAGATCATCCAGGAACTTCTGCAGTGTTCCCTGACACACACACATTCACACACTTATTAGTCTTCATATGTAGCACTCTCTGATGGGATTCATGGTTTCACATGAGGCTTACAGTCCACTTTAAAACATATTGTATGTTAATGAGCTCATGGTTGTGACATCATAAACATTGTGGTCATCATGTGTTCCTGAAGGACACAAATGGACACTTTCATGTAGACTTTCAACACCATCAACCAAGATGTATAATAGCGCCCCCTAC
The DNA here is from genome assembly GCA_030578275.1 of Meda fulgida. Taxonomy (NCBI): domain Eukaryota; kingdom Metazoa; phylum Chordata; class Actinopteri; order Cypriniformes; family Leuciscidae; genus Meda; species Meda fulgida. The sequence continues at coordinate 535,535 of CM060623.1, forward strand.
TGTACAACAGAACAGTGAAAACACGGAAAGCCGGAAATGTCCATCAGTGGCGGGGAAACAGTTAAGGGGAGCTCGAATGAATTACCCTGAACAGCCCTTATTTTCATAAACCTTTATTATCAGTGTCTTGTTATATTCTGAAGCATCTGAAGCTTGTTTATGTCAGTACACTCTGCAATAAAGAGTGTCTTTACAGTCCTTGGAATGGTCCGTGTGGACAGAGAGGAGGCTCTCAAACCTTTTCTGATTTCAAAATCCTTTGTTCCCATGATATTAGCCTTTAAGAGGTCAGTGGTGTGTTTTCCACCGATGGAACAGTATGTGAGTGTCACGTCTCATCATTGGCTGCTGTGGTTGTGTGTGTGAGTTTATCCACTACCTTAGTGGAGAGCAGGCGTGTGAGGTAGATCTCCGGCAACACTTTCTTCCTCTGACTGTGTCTGTGAGTCTTTCTGTTCTCGCCCAGATCATCGTGTGGAAGAACCTGCCGTCAAACACACACACAGCAGAGTTAAACCATCCGTCAAACACAACAGCATTAAACCATCAGGTCAGAGCATGGAATTCAAATGCTTCAGTACACATAGAAAAACCTAAAAATGCTCAAAATTCTACCTAAAATTGCTAAAACTTAAAAAAAAAAAAAAAAATTATAATATCTATGGGCCCTATCATACACCCGGTGCAATGCAGCTCCAGGCACGACCCGAGTGTGTTTTGCTAGTTTAAGCCTGACGAAGTTTTCATTTTCACATCCTTCGCCATGTTGTTTAAATTGTAAATGCATTTGTGCACTTTAGACCATGCGCTTAGATCCTTAAAATAGGGCCTGAATGTGTATCTGAATGCATAAGAGAAACTGACTTTAGGACCCAGCAGAACAGCTCATTTTCTCCATATAGAGCTATAAGGCCATCTAGAGGCAAGAGTCATGAAGTATCATGTTATATTATTATTTTTTCCATAAGAGGTCGTCAAAGACACTCAATGTTGAGCTGAATTAAGAGGGTTATGCATTAAATTGTACGTTATTTTGAATTTAAGTTGAAAGAATGTGAGGAATGTGCTTAAATTATTATTTATTTATTAATGATTGATAATTCTAGTAATTTAAAGGTAAATAAAATAAAAAAGAACAATAAATCTCCAAAAAAGCATTAAAAATATTATTATTAAATATTGCTATCTGGAAAAAGAACAAAAAGTAAATGAAGTATAATTTTAGGGCTTCGGGTCATTTTGACACGCAAGGGAAGGATGACTCTGAACGAATGTTACTGGAAGAACGTTTGTTCATAACTTTTAGAGAACGTTCCCTGTTAACTGAGGATTTTACTCAGTTTCTGGGAAGTATTCTTGTGTTCTGGCAGCTGTTGTAAATTTGATGGTAAATTTGTCCTATTTTAAAATTCCAGTTCTGCTTTAGGCCAATTATTAATAATTTCCCACGAACAACTTATGCCGGGTTCAGACTACATGATTTTGGCACAATCGTTTGACGTAGCGTGTCGTGATGATCGATAAACAACACTGTTGACATGTTTTTTGTCCACAACACGACAACGATTTAACGTCAAAATCACATAATCTGGCACAGTGACTATCATAACAGACAGAAATATTGCGTAGTCAAAACCCGGCAGTCCATTCTCCAGAAAATGCTTGGCTGTTTTTCACATTAACTGTGTAACAGATATTCTTGGCTCAGCTGTGAGAGAGTGAAACGCTGAAGGTCGAATATCACAGTGTAAATACGAGATGTGATTGGTCGGATTTTGCTGTTATGAAAGAATTACTCAAACCTTTACAGTAAAACTACAGCATTCATACACTGGGTCAGATCACGCACACACACTCTGTCACAGGTAATCAGGAAGAAATGTAAGTTTGTCAACGGTGAATAAAGTTATAAATCTTAACTTTATATCTTAACATAACTTTGGCTGGTTTTAAGGGTCTGTCCACACGCCACTGATCACAAAACTCTTACTGTGACAGAAACTATACTCTAAGAGAGAAACGCATGAAAAGTGAGTGTGTAATTGCATCAGTTGAGATGTAAATACATAAATTCAGCAGCTCTTTTACATCAGATGGGCAAATACACAGCTAACGTGATAATGACAGTCTAAACTGTGTCGTGAGGAACGAACGTCTTAGTCTAGTGTGAGTTGACTGTGTTGTTGAGTTTATGAGAGCTTATAGGTTATAACTGATTCTCATTACTGTAAAAAGTTCTGACCCTGTCCGAGAACTGCATTTCTGAACATGATATCATCTGTTACACAATAGTTTAAGCAATCGAGATGACTGATAAAGTATAACACTTCTTGATTATTAGTATGAACAGAAGAGATTCAGAGACGTCCAGCTCACTCACCAGATGAACGTACTTCTCTGTGTCCAGATCTTTAACTGTGAATCAACAGAAACACGTGAGTTCACAACTGAGTTGTGTGTTTGAGTATTGTGCTCATGTAAAGGCCCCGATATACTGCTATAAAACCAGGACTAAACAAAGTTCGTTTGGTGTTCGTTTCTAGAGTTTGAAACTGCTTTCAAAAGAGAACTTTCTGGAAAAGATCCACCTCTTCTCTTGTGGTGATGATGTAATAGGTGGATGTGGCTCTGAGGCTCCGCCTTCTTTGAGGTGTTCTTTTTTTCTGTTCAGTTGCAAGTGAAAACATGCACACACTGAGAGACTCTTAACAGTAGAGACTGAAGCTGTTTAATACTGTAAAGCTGCTGTAACGCAATCTATTGTATAAAGTGCTGTATAAATAAACGTGACATTTTCTCATTTCTGTAGTGTTTATTTTTTCACTGGGAGGAAAGTGCAGCTCATATTCACATATGTATCTAAAGTGGACGCCGTCATGATGTTCACTAACAGTATATCACTGAAAACGTGTTTTGCGAGTGTCTTGGGGCCTTCGGGTGTGTGAGGTGTGTTGCTGTACCTCTGCCCAGTGTGTTCTCTCTCGTGTCTTTCATGCTCATGGCCAGTGACGCCCCATCTGGGATCTGCAACACACAGGTCAGAGGTCAGAGGTCATTAGAGTGATGCGTACAGTACAGAACACTTCATGGAGGAGCTGATGTCACAATATGTGTTTGTGCAAACGGGTTCCATGTCAGCAATATCGTCTGAATTATGTAGTTTCACATTTACTGCACTAACTTGAGGGAAACTCTGCTGAATGTATTAAAACATTGTAAAAATTGTTAAACGGACTCAAGAGGACTCCACTCCTAATGAAAACATGATCAGATTACACAAAATATGTAATAAACAGAGAAGGGAAGGGTAAACTGTGGAAATTTGTGATTTTTTCTCACTCACTCTCTCTCTCTCTCTCTCTCTCTCTCTCTCTCTCTCTCTCTCTCTCTCTCTCTCTCACTCTCTCTCTCTCACTCACACTCTCACTCTCTCTCTCCCACATTCTCACTCTCTCACTCTCTCTATCTCTCACTCACTCTCTCTCTATCTCTCACTCTCTCTCTCTCTCTCTCTCTCTCTCTCACTCACTCTCTCACACTCTCTATCACATTCTCACTCTCTCACTCTCTCTCACTCTCTCTCTCTCACTCTTTCTCACTCTCTCTCTCTCACACACTCTCACACACTCTCACTCTCTCTCTCTCACTCTCACACACACACACACACACACACACCTGATAATGGGAAACGGTATTGAGTTTTTTCCTGCCGTCCTCCATGACAGACGTGTCATCCAGATCCTGCAGGATTCTGGTTCTGGATCCCTCGGGAAACCACTCTGACCCGAGAAAGAGAGAGAGAGATATGAGTTTTATAACGAGCGGATGATAAGAGATAACGAGCGGATGATAAGAGATAACGAGCGGATGATAACGAGTGGATGATCAGTGATAACGAGCGGATGATCAGAGATAACAGAGATAACGAGCGGATGATAAGAGATAACGAGATGATGATAACGAGTGGATGATCAGTGATAACGAGCGGATGATCAGATATAACAAGCGGATGATCAGAGATAACGAGCAGATGATAAGAGATAACGAGCGGATGATAACGAGTGCATGATCAGTGATAACGAGCGGATGATCAGAGATAACGAGCGGATGATAAGAGATAACGAGCGGATGATCAGAGATAACGAGCGGATGATAAGAGATAACGAGCGAATGATAACGAGTGCATGATCAGTGATAACGAGCGGATGATCAGAGATAACGAGCGGATGATAAGAGATAACGAACGGATGATAAGAGATAACGAGTGGATGATAACGAGTGGATGATTAGTGATAACGAGCTGATGATCAGAGATAACGAGCGGATGATCGGAGATAACGAGATGATGATAACAAGCGGATGATTAGTGATAACGAGCGGATGATCAGAGATAACAGAGACAACGAGCGGATGATAACGAGTGGATGATCAGTGATAACGAGCGGGTGATCAGAGATAACAAGCGGATGATAAGAGATAACGAACGGATGATGAGAGATAACGAGCGGATGATAACGAGTGGATGATTAGTGATAACAAGCTGATGATCAGAGATAACGAGCAGATGATCAGAGATAACGAGCGGATGATCAGAGATAACGAGCGGATGTTAAGAGATACGAACGGATTATAAGAGATAACGAGATGATGATAACGAGCGGATGATTAGTGATAACGAGCGGATGATCAGAGATAACAGAGATAACGAGCGGATGATAAGAGATAACAAGATGATGATAAATGGTGGATGATCAGTGATAACGAGCGGATGATCAGAGATAACGAGCGGATGATAAGATAACGAGCGGATGATAACGAGTGGATGATCAGTGATAACGAGCGGATGATCAGAGATAACGAGCGGATGATAAGAGATAACAAGATGATGATAAATGGTGGATGATCAGTGATAACGAGCGGATGATCAGTGATAACGAGCGGATGATAAGAGATAACAAGATGATGATAAATGGTGGATGATCAGTGATAACGAGCGGATGATCAGAGATAACGAGCGGATGATAAGATAACGAGCGGATGATAACGAGTGGATGATCAGTGATAACGAGCGGATGATCAGAGATAACGAGTGGATAATAAGAGATAACGAACGGATGATAACGAGTGGATGATTAGTGATAACGAGCAGAATATCAGAGATAACGAGCGGCTGATCAGAGATAACGAGAGGACGATAACGAGTGGATGATAACGAGTGGATGATTAGTGATAACGAGCGGCTGATAAGAGATAACGAGCGGATGATCAGAGATAACGAGATGATGATAACGAGTGGATGATCAGTGATAGCGAGCGGATGATCAGAGATAACGAGCAGATGATCAGAGATAACGAGATGATGATAACGAGTGGATGATCAGTGATAACGAGCGAATGATAAGAGATAACGAGCGGCTGATAAGAGATAACGAGCGGATGATCAGAGATAACGAGATGATGATAAGAGATAACGAGCGGATGATCAGAGATAACGAGATGATGATAACGAGTGGATGATCAGTAATAACGAGCGGATGATAAGAGATAACGAGCGGCTGATAAGAGATAACGAGCGGATGATCAGAGATAACGAGATGATGATAACGAGTGGATGATCAGTGATAACGAGCGGGTGATCAGAGATAACAAGCGGATGATAAGAGATAACGAACGGATGATGAGAGATAACGAGCGGATGATAACGAGTGGATGATTAGTGATAATGAGCGGATGATCAGAGATAACGAGATGATAACGAGTGGATGATCAGTAATAACGAGCGGATGATAAGAGATAACGAGCGGCTGATAAGAGATAACGAGCGGATGATCAGAGATAACGAGATGATGATAACGAGTGGATGATCAGTGATAACGAGCAGGTTATCAGAGATAACAAGCGGATGATAAGAGATAACGAACGGATTATAAGAGATAACGAGATGATGATAACGAACGGATGATTAGTGATAACGAGCGGATGATCAGAGATAACAGAGATAACGAGCGGATGATAAGAGATAACAAGATGATGATAAAGAGTGGATGATCAGAGATAACGAGATGATGATAACGAGTGGATGATCAGTGATAACGAGCGGATGATCAGAGATAACGAGCGGATGATCAGAGATAAAGAACGGATTATAAGAGATAACGAGATGATGATAACGAACGGATGATTAGTGATAACGAGCGGATGATCAGAGATAACAGAGATAACGAGCGGATGATAAGAGATAACAAGATGATGATAAAGAGTGGATGATCAGTGATAACGAGCGGATGATCAGAGATAACGAGCGGGTGATAAGAGATAACGAACGGATGATAAGAGATAACGAACGGATGATAAGATAACAAGCGGATGATAACGAGCGGATGATCAGAGATAACGAGCGGATAATAAGAGATAACGAACAGATGATAACGAGTGGATGATTAGTGTTAACGAGCAGATGATCAGAGATAACGAGCGGCTGATCAGAGATAACGAGAGGACGATAACGAGTGGATGATAACGAGTGGATGATAACGAGTGGATGATTAGTGATAACGAGCGGCTGATAAGAGATAACGAGCGGATGATCAGAGATAACGAGATGATGATAACGAGTGGATGATCACTGATAGCGAGCGGCTGATAAGAGATAACGAGCGGATGATCAGAGATAACGAGATGACGATAACGAGTGGATGATCAGTGATAGCGAGCGGATGATCAGAGATAACCAGCAGATGATCAGAGATAACGAGATGATGATAACGAGTGGATGATCAGTGATAGCGAGATGATGATAACGAGTGGATGATCAGTGACAACGAGCGAATGATAAGAGATAACGAGCGGCTGATAAGAGATAACGAGCGGATGATCAGAGATAACGAGATGATGATAAGAGATAACGAGCGGATTATCAGAGATAACGAGATGATGATAACGAGTGGATGATCAGTAATAACGAGCGGATGATAAGAGATAACGAGCGGCTGATAAGAGATAACGAGCGGATGATCAGAGATAACGAGATGATGATAACGAGTGGATGAACAGTGATAGCGAGCGGATGATAAAAGATAACGAGCGGATGATCAGAGATAACGAGCGGATGATAACGAGCGGATCATACCGAGTGGATGATAGCGAGCGGATGATAACGAGCGGATGATCAGAGATAACGAGCGGATGATAACGAGCAGATGATCAGAGATAACGAGCGGATGATAACGAGCGGATGATCAGAGATAACGAGCGGCTAATCAGAGATAACGACCGGATGATAACGAGTGGATGATCAGAGATAACGAGCGGCTGATCAGAGATAACGAGCGGATGATAACGACCGGCTGATAACGAGCGGCTGATCAGAGATAACGAGCGGTTGATAACGAGCGGATGATAGCGAGCGGATGATAGCGTGCGGATGATCAGAGATAACGAGCGGCTGATCAGAGATAACGAGCGGATGATCAGAGATAGCGAGCGGATGATAACGAGCGGATGATAACGAGCGGATGATAACGAGCGGATGATCAGAGATAATGAGCAGCTGATCAGAGATAACGAGCAGATGATCAGAGATAGCGAGATGATGATAAAAGATAACGAGCGGATAAGAGATAACGAGCGGATGATAAGAGATAACGAGCGGATGATCAGAGATAACGAGCGGATGATAGCGAGCGGATGATCAGTGATAACGAGCTGATGATCAAAGTTAACGAGCGGATGATCAGAGATAACGAGCGGATGACCAGTGATAACGAGTGGATGATCAGAGATAACGAGCGGATGATAACGAGCGGATCATAGCGAGTGGATGATAACGAGCGGATCATAGCGAGTGGATGATAGCGAGCGGATGATAACGAGCGGATGATAAGAGATAACGAGCGGATGATAACGAGCGGATGATAACGAGCGGATGATAACGAGCGGATGATAACGAGCGGATGATCAGAGATAATGAGCAGCTGATCAGAGATAACGAGCAGATGATCAGAGATAGCGAGATGATGATAAAAGATAACGAGCGGATAAGAGATAACGAGCGGATGATAAGAGATAACGAGCGGATGATCAGAGATAACGAGCGGATGATAGCGAGCGGATGATCAGTGATAACGAGCTGATGATCAAAGTCAACGAGCGGATGATCAGAGATAACGAGCGGATGACCAGTGATAACGAGTGGATGATCAGAGATAACGAGCGGATGATAACGAGCGGATCATAGCGAGTGGATGATAGCGAGCGGATGATAACGAGCGGATGATAAGAGATAACGAGCGTATGATAACGAGCGGATGATAACGAGCGGATGATAACGAGCGGATGATCAGAGATAATGAGCAGCTGATCAGAGATAACGAGCAGATGATCAGAGATAGCGAGATGATGATAAAAGATAACGAGCGGATGATAAGAGATAACGAGCGGATGATAAGAGATAACGAGCGGATGATCAGAGATAACGAGCGTTTGATAGCGAGCGGATGATCAGTGATAACGAGCTGATGATCAAAGATAACGAGCGGATGATCAGAGATAACGAGCGGATCATAACGAGCGGATCATAGCGAGTGGATGATAACGAGCGGATGATAACGAGCGGATGATAGCGAGCGGATGATAACGAGCGGATGATCAGAGATAACGAGCGGATGATCAGAGATAATGAGCGGCTGATCAGAGATAACAAGCGGATGATCAGAGATAGCAAGCGGATGATAACGAGCAGATGATCAGAGATAATGAGCGGCTGATCAGAGATAACGAGCGGATGATCAGAGATAGCGAGCGGATGATAACGAGCAGATGAGAGCGAGCAGATGATAGCGATCGGATGTTAGCGAGCGGATGATAGCGAGCGGATGATAACGAGCGGATGATAACGAGCGGATGATAACGAGCCATTATTCACCCAGCTCCACATCCTCCTCTCGGGGCCACTGGGAGAAGGGCAGGTTCTTGTAGAAGGCTTCCAGGATCTTGTCCTTCAGCTGGCCCATGGTGTCCGTGTTCATCACGCGCACGCTCACCGAGTCCATGCCGAAGCCCTGGAAAGACACGCTCACGTTCTGCAACAGAGACGCGGAGGTCAGAGGTCACATCACAAGCTTCTCAGGACTTAAGCTAACGTCACAAACAAACGTTCTTTCAGTGATGCTAGCAGAACGTCTTCTGCTCTTTAACACTTGTGCATCAATTACAAACAGTTACACACAGGATTAAAAGAAGACCCGTGGCAGATTAAAAAAAGTTTAAAAAGCCATACCAAAAAATTTTTTGAAAATGATTTAAGAACAATATTTTATATAAAATGTATGTTTTATGAAACATGTTGAACTCTACAACTGCTAGAAAATCAAAGCCATAAATCTAAACAAGTTTGAGGTTGATATCTCAAAAAATGAGCTTTTAGTGAGAGTGTGTTCGGGCACAGTAACAGATTTCCCCATTAGAT
>CM060623.1:562500-590000 GCA_030578275.1 Meda fulgida
CACAATCATAACATACAGAGACACAACAGCCACACATCCTTTCCCTGCCTGTGTGTGTGTGTGTGTGTGTGTGTGTGTGTGTGTGTGTGTGTGTGTGTGTGTGTGTGTGTGTGTGTGTGTGTGTGTCTCACCTGCCAGTCCTGCAGCAGAGGATGAGTTTCGGTCAGAGCTCTCGGGCCGAGCGGATCGTTCTCGTACAACGGCTGAACCAGACGCCGCTCATAGTCACAGCACATCTACACACACACACACACACACACACACACACACACACACACACACACACACACACACACACACACACACACACACACACACACACAGTCAAAGCTTCAGTCTCCTAGAGCTGTCCTGCTGTAATCATTACAGGTTCTGCAGTGTGTTTGAGCTCACGGTAAAGACACGATCCAGCCGAGGAATAAAAGTCTCATCTAGACAAACCAGTGGACATTTATAACTAAAAACATATTTATATACTTTTATACCACAAATGCTGGTCCTCCACTAGCTGTGATGCGGCACACATTACGTGATCCGGTTGAAAGCGTGACTTAGGAGGAAGAACAGAACTAGTGTTTACAAAGAGAACATGCAAAGACTGAGTCAAACGCCATTTACAAAAAATTAAAATAAAAAATAAAAGGTAAAGCAACATGTCGGATGATTTTGATGTTGAAGGAGGAAATGAGTTTTTCGCTCTGCTCTACATTTCTGAACTGGAACACGCTTGACCTTTCAGCGTGGAGTTCAAACTCTCCATGTTTCAAAATTTCTTTTCAACTGAAGAAAGAAAGACATGACGTGTGTATGAGTAAATTATCATGACATTTTAATTCTGAAGTGAATAATGCTTTAACAGTAAACACAGAATTCCCCCAGAGCGCGGTCCACTAACGCTCCAGGTTCCCTGTGTTCTGCAGACATGGCAACACTTGTGGTTTTCAATGGAGAACAAACAGGAATGCTATATTTGCCCTCGCTGCAGAGTTTTAACTCTTAAATCATTTGCAAGATAATTTGTTGATCTAAACCCACAAACCTCAATAACCAGAAGTCCATACAATCTGAACTACACACACACACACACTGAGATACTACAGTCTTGGGAATACAAGCGGCTTGCTTGGTTTGTTCGGTCTGATGTGTGTGTGTGTGTGTGTGTGTGTGTACCTTGGGAAAGAAGGTGCGTGTGACGAACTGCTTGTACTCCAAGAACGGGATCCCCTGTGTGTGTGTGAGTGTGTGTGTGTGTGTGTGTGTGTGTGTGTGTGTGTGTGTGTGTGTGTGTGTTTGTGTGTGTGTGTGTGTATACCTTGGGAAAGAAGGTGCGTGTGACGAACTGCTTGTACTTCAGGAACGGGATCCCCTGTGTGTGTGTGTGTGTGTGTGTGTGTGTGTGTGTGTGTGTGTGTGTGTGTACCTTGGGAAAGAAGGTGCGTGTGACGAACTGCTTGTACTCCAGGAACGGGATCCCCTGTGTGTGTGTGTGTGTGTGTGTGTGTGTGTGTGTGTGTGTGTGTGTGTGTGTGTGTGTGTATACCTTGGGAAAGAAGGTGCGTGTGACGAACTGCTTGTACTTCAGGAACGGGATCCCCTGTGTGTGTGTGTGTGTGTGTGTGTGTGTGTGTGTGTGTGTGTGTGTGTGTGTGTGTGTGTGTGTGTGTTTGTGTGTGTGTGTGTGTATACCTTGGGAAAGAAGGTGCGTGTGACGAACTGCTTGTACTCCAGGAACGGGATCCCCTGTGTGTGTGTCTGTGAGTGTGTGTGTGTGTGTGTGTGTGTGTGTGTGTGTGTGTGTGTACCTTGGGAAAGAAGGTGCGTGTGACGAACTGCTTGTACTCCAGGAACGGGATCCCCTGTGTGCGATTGAGCTCTTTCGTCAGATCCGTCATGTCCGTCTGCAACTCCGCAAATCCTGCGACACACAAACATGACAATAATTAACACAGAAAAAATAAATGTGGGCATCATCAAACATGTACTAATATAGACATATAAATGGAGGTATGGAAATAATATATAATATACTGTATATAATAGGGTGAAGCTATCGATTATTTTAGTAATCGAGTATTCTACTGATTATTCCAGCGATTAATCGGATAAATAATCGGGTTATAAAAATAGATCCAAGTGAACAACAGCCTTTAAAATGACTTAAAATACAAAAATATAATAACAAGTAAAAATAATGGGTTAAAATAAAGTAGCAAAGTAAGTAATCATATGGGTTTTATTGAACAACACTTATAATACACCATGTCAAATAAATTATATAAACTAATATAAACAACTTATGTACATTTCGCACTATAAGGGGTGCCTGCAGAGGGCGCCAGTGGGCTGGATTTAGCGTATATCGCTAGCCTTAGAGAGCGGTGTAATAATGCGGCTCGGGGAATATAGCGCCACCTCCAGTGTTTTGCCGGTTACTGAGGCCATTAACACCTAACACCTGACTACCGGACTTAACAATATTCTTTAATATTCTGAGTTTGCATTTCACTGTTTTATAATTATTTTGAGGAATACTGGATCTGTTTTTGTGCAAGTGAGATGAGTAAACACATGCTCACAGTTAGTCTAGAACTACCTTATCCATCATGTTCACACACACACAGTGTGCTCAAACTCGGAGTCACTGTGAACATCACGCTTTACAGGGTTAATGTGTGTGTGTGTGTGTGTGTGTGTGTGTGTGTGTGTGTGTGTGTGTGTGTGTCATGATTTGAGCTGATGTCAGATCAGTGCTATGGGGAAAGTCCTGCTGGGATAACAGGAAGTGAAACATCCTCTTATTGTTTCAACATAGGATGTTTGTGTATATTTAGGGATAGAATTACCATGGAAACCAAGAATATAACAGGAGGAAACGAGAGAGAAAGAGAGTGAGAGAGATGATGATGCGAGCGATCCAGAAAGCTCAGCTCCCGCGGGTCACATTTACAATCCAACACCCGAAACACAAGAACAATCACACACTTCAAACCCAAACCATGAGCTTCACTGCTTTACTGTGAGCTGACTGTACAAACATCATTTCAGAATAAAGTGTAATATTCATAAATACATGTGAATATTAGCAGTTCAATAACAGTTCACCATCATGTCACACAAAATCTGCATTGCTTTCGTTCATCAGGAGATGGAAAATGTAACTAAATGGGAAGTTCCAAAAAGCAGAAACAGCAACAGTCTCATAAAGCACAGCTCGTATTCAGACTCGAGGGATCTCGTCTACGCCACTAAAAGAAAGCAAGACTGCTAACATGACATCATCTTCAGACACTGACTGCTTCTCAGAGCTTCAGAGGGAAACATGCCCAGCCCTGCTGGTCTAGGATCAGCTCTACCTGTGTGAGTGCTGTGGAGAGCATCAATGGTTTCTATTTACAGTGTGTTTTTGCAGAGTTGAGCATTGTAGCCAATCACAAACATATCTTAACTTATCTAAACCAACATATCTATAACTTGAAACATAATTATACTTATAAATACAAAGTTCTGTGATGAAACTCTAGAAGGTCTTTAACTCAATCTGCTCGTAATCAGATCATTGTCTATAGGGCGCAGCTGATTGGTTCCTGTATCAGAAGCTTTCAGGACCCCTCCCCCCTTCCCAGCTCCACCTGTGCAGATCTGCAGGTACTTCATGTACGCTATATTGTGCAGCAGCGGCTGTAGGATGGACTCTCTTGTGTTTTGGTGTTGTTTTAATATAGAACTTGGTCTATTTAGGTTATGGAAAATACAGGTTGTTACTGTTCTGATGAATGTGTATTTATCAGATCATAAACAGTCCCCCCCCCTGCCCCCATGAAAACAAGAGTGTTACCTTTGCGTATCTCGTCGCGGATCTGTGACTCCATCTCCTCCATCTGTAACAGAGTCTTCTGCCAGTAGCGCTCTGCCCTGCGGCTCTTGGTGCAGTAAACCACCAGTGCTGAACACACACACACACACACTTCAGCAGAGGAACATCGGTAACGCTTTCTTTTACAGTCCAGTTACCCATGTACATACTCAGTACTTATTTTAGTAATTATAATTACTGGGTAATAACTAGGTACTAACCCTGAACCTAGTCAAGTCAAGTCAAGTGTATTTATATAGCGCTTTACACAATATAAATTGCATCAAAGCAGCTTCACAATATCAATATCAATATCAATCTACCAATTGATATTGATATCAATCTATCAATATCGAACCTACCCCTAAACCTACCCCTAACCCATGTACTTACCTTATATTAGCCAGTACTTTCTAGGTAAGTACACTGTAAGTACACTGTAAGTACTGTACTGTAAAAGGAAGCATTACCAGAACATCATGCGTGTTGGATCCGTGGTGTAGAGAGTGAACACACACGTACCGCCAGCGCACAGCAGCAACACACACACACACACACACACACACACACACACACACACACACACACACACACACACACACTCACCCACAGTGCAGAGCAGCAGCAACACACAGCAGACCACGATCGACACCACGATGGCCAGTTCACTGCCTCCGCCCATCTGCACCATCGCTATGACCTTCTGGAAACGGCCCACTCGCACCTGGAGCAGAAGAGCAATCATCATCATCTTCATCATCATCATCATCATCATCATCATCATCATGTTCATCATCATCATCTTCATCATTATCATCGTCATCCTCTTCATCGTCATCCTCTTCATCATCTTCATCATCATCATCAAGAAAAAAAAAAAAAGTTGTAGTAATCAAAATGAGTGATTCCAGTAAGAGATGCCCATCTCTGAGGATGATCCACACGATTCCTGCATTCTCTGTCTGGGGGAAGCGAGCTCTTCTCCATCTCAGCACCCTTTGCACGCTTTGGTTCTCCGTCATGTTCCTGCGGGAAGAACGAGCCTGTCCTCGTTGTCATGGGGCTCGCGTGTCGATCTGTGTGATGAGCAAGAGACGGGCCTGGGACCGGGAAGTCCTACAGACCAGGCTGAGGACGCTGATCTTGTTGACATGGATAAGGAGTGTCCTGCCTTCGAGCACTCCTCTCGTGACGATCGTTCATACGATGAGTTACTCGAGGTAATCTCTCATGCTGTGGACAGTCTTGAGTTAGACTGGCCACTGGAACAAGAGACTCCCAGAAGACTTGTTCGATTCGCATGATCAATTAGCTAAATCTTGGAACAAGCCCTATTTTTCTCGTGTCTTCATGCAAGCGACGTCTATTTATTCGACTATTGTTGGAGCAAAGGGACAAGGTTATACGGTGATGTCCCAGGAAGAGACGCTTGTGGCAGGGAAAGCTTTTCAGGCGGCGGGTCAGGCTGGTGTTACTGGCGTCCCAGGCTGGCCTGCTTAAAGAGCTGGGCACGAGCGGGGGAAATGTCAGTGGTATTTTCTGAGCTGCGCCGTGCCACAGACCTGTCTCTGTAGAGAGACATCTGTGGCTAAACCTCACTTGCATTAAGGACAAAGATAAAGTTTTTCTTCTTGATGCTCCTGTGCCGCCTGCCGGTCTATTAGGCGATTCAGTCCACACTGTAGTAGGTTCAGTGATGCTAAAAAACACAAGGAAGCATTTGATCAATTCCTCCCTCGCCGTGCCCAGGCGTTGGGTCCGTCGGCCACCCAGCCCAACCAGGTCCAGCTTCTCAAACACGTGAAGCTCAGAAACAGAGCGTGGTGAGTCGCACTCCCCCGCAGAGCCTGGGGACCGGGCCGCGCTCCACCCCCTAAAAAGCTTGACTTGAGATCTCTGTCCTCAGAGGAAAAAAAGAGGTCCTGAAGATTTTGAGCCCAGGGCCTGGAGGGTGTGCGTAAAAATACGAGTTCCTTCTCGACACCCCCACACCGCTGTTCCACCCCCGCCAGCTCCGGTGTTTCCATAAAAGGTCCATGAGCCGGGACTCGAACTCGGGACGCCCGAAGCGTAACTCCGCTATATGTTGCCGTCTTGGGTCTTGAGGACAAAAGAAAAAGGTTGCAGGATACAGTTTGTGCGCCGCCCTCTGCATTTCATCGGCATGGTTTCCACTAACGTAAAACCGGAACAGGCGCACTTCTTGGTTTAAGAACTGCAAAATCTGCTGGACAAAAGGGGCCAGAGGACATGTTCCCCTCCCAGACAGACAGTTAGATTATTACAGCCATTATTTTCTGGTTCCCAAAAAAGATGGGGGATTGCGTCCAATTCTAGACCTTCACAGTCTGAATCGTTCTCTCAAGAGATTGAAATTCAAAATGCTGACAATCAAAATGATCGTGTTTCAAATTCAGCACAGAGATTGGCTCGTCACGATCGACCTCAAGGATGCAGTGCTGGATTTTTTCAAGAAAAGCTGTCAGCAGGCACACTGCTACTGTCAGAGCTTTTGAGGTCGCCATTGCGGCTTGCCACGCTCTGATTGACGGGGTTTCAGTGGGGTAACACCCTTTGATCACCCGCTTCATTCGTAGAGCTAGGCGACGGAGCCCTCCTGTCAGAGTCAAAGTCCCTTCATGGTACTTAGCCATGGTCCATTAGGGGCTAGTTGACAACCCATTTGAACCACTAGAGTCAGCGCATGAGGGCTTCTGACTCTAAAAATGTTTTTCCTTATGGCTATCTTGCGGCCGCCACAAAGCAGACTGCTATCTACTATTATCTAGGGATGCTATCGCCCTAGCCCAGCAGTTCTCAAACCTGTCCTGGGAACCCCTCACCGCTGCTCTGACCTGTGAGGCGCGGCCCAGCTTCACCTCTAGGCATCAGGGCTCATTCTACCAGCAGGGGTGCGTCCTCCAGGGCTTCAGCAGGAGGACGTATGTGATGCGGCTATTCTATTCTTCTGTGTTTGAAGTGTTCAGTTCTATTATTTTCTATTCTATTTTATTGATCTGTTTGAAAGGTTCTATTCTATTCAATTCTGTTTGAAGTATCCTATTATATTCTATTCTTCTGTTTGAAGTGTTCTATTCTATTCAATTCTTTTTGAAGTATTCTATAATATTCTATTCTTTTGTTTGAAGTGTTCAATTCCATTTTATTCTTCTGTTTGAAGTATTCTATTCTATTCTATTCTTCTGTGTTTGAAGTGTTCAGTTATATTATTTTCTATTATATTATTCAGTTTGAAGTGTTCAATTCTATTCTATTCTTCTGTTTGCAGTGTTCGATTCCATTTTATTATTTTGTGTTTGAAGTGTTTAATTCTATTCTATTGCATTCTATTCCTCTGTTTTAGCTAAAGCCGTTTGTTCACAGTTGGCAAGTGCTGTTATTGCGTGCAGTCTCCTGCCTGATGAAATCCTCTGTCTGTGTGTGCGTGGATTTGTTTATGTGATTTATGAGGACACAAATTTGTATAATGACATGTGTATTACACTGGTATTACAACTTATAGGTGGTTTATGAGGATATTTGAAAAGTCCTCATAATTCAAATAGCTTAAACATAAAAAACAATGTTTTATTAAAAATGTAAAAATACAGAATGTCTCCTGTGATGGGTAGGTTTAGGGATAGGGGCAGTGTGTGTGTGTGTGTGTGTGTGTGATGGGTAGGTTTAGGGATAGGGGCAGTGTAAGGGGATAGAATATACAGTTTGTCCAGTATAAAAACCATTACGCCTATGGAGAGTCCTCATAATGCTGTTGCACCAACGTGTGTGTGTGTGTGTGTGTGTGTGTGTGTGTGTGTGTGTGTGTGTGTGTGTGTGTGTGTGTGTGTGTGTGTGTGTCGAAACAGCTCTCAATGCCTCATTTGCCCTCAGACCCAGATGTTTGTGATTTTTTCCACTGTTTGTTGAGACGTTCAGTGGTCTCTCTGCTCCATTAGCTGTGTCATGCAGCGCTCTGGCGTGTTAAATATAGCTGTGTGTGTGTGTGTGTGTTTCACAATCAGACCAAACAAAGGAACAGGGAATTCAGACATGAAAACAAGCAGGGCGTTTCAGGGCTTGATTAACTCTTCTTTTCATGCTTGATGTTGAATGGCAGAGAAATTCCAGTGCTGCTTTAAACTTCCAACAGCTGAGAGAGAGTGTGTGTGTGTGTGTGTGTGTGTGTGTCTGTGAGAGAGAGAGAGAGAGAGAGAGAGAGAGAGAGGGAGAGAGAGAGAGTGATACAGATGAGCAGATAAAGAATAAAGTGATGGTTACGCTGGTAGTGATTAACGTCAGATACAGATACACTGATAAAGCTGATGTGGGCGAGAGACATTCACCTTACAATAAAAGTCTGTCTCTCACAGTGAGTTTGCAGCATGTGACGTTCTTCTTCTGTCCTTGAGCCGTGTAATAGTGAATGCTCTGCTGATTACCACGGTACAACTACAACAGCTACACTACAGCTACACAACAATTTGAAAGCATTTCTGAAACAAGGTCAATGTTAATTTCGGTTCTAAAATATTGTACGTTTATAATATTAAAAGTTGAGAACTCCCTGCACATCCAAGCAGCCTAGCATGGATAAGAGCAGCAATAACCCCCTCAGGGTAAACAGAACACAACCAACATGATGGTGTGCAAATATATTAATCCAAGATTTTAAAGTACAACATAATTTGAGAATTTATTCTGAATCAAGGGGAATCAGAATGCCAAATCCTGACTGAGACAGGAGGTGCTGGGGAGGGAGGAGGGTAATCTTGACTCAGACAGGAGGTGCTGGGGAGGGAGGAGGGTAATCCTGACTGGAAATAGGTGGAGCTGGGGAGGGAGGAGGGTAATCCTGACTGAGACACACGACAGCTGCTGATAATACTGAAGGAGCTTATATATGCACACAGTGATAGTCGTCTATAGGTAGAGGATCAGCTGAGAGTCACTGATGCGAGCTGGACTAACGTGACCTGCCAGAACTGACGATACGCTTGATTATAAGAGAACCTTGGCAGAATGTTTAACAGCTTGAATGTAACTCGACACCAGGGGTTTTCAATTTAACCTTGGCAGAAATGACGCCAGAATGATGAGTTGTGAGTGTTGTGAGTTATGAGTGTTGTGAGTTGTGAGTGTTGTGAGTGTTGTGAGTGTTGTGAGTTGTAGATGTTGTGAGTGTTGTGAGTGTTGTGAGTTGTGAGTGTTGTGAGTTGTGAGTTGTGAGTGTTGTGAGTTGTGAGTGTTGTGAGTTGTGAGTGTTGTGAGTTGTGAGTGTTGTGAGTTCTTCACTCACAGTGACGGGCAGGTCTCCAGCGCCAGCGCTCAGCGAGCGATTGATGGTGCAGTGGAACAGCTGATCGTTATGGAAAGTGATGTCACAGAGGTCTGAGCCAATCGTCACAGAGTATTCGTCCAGTGTCAGGTCCAGCTCGCTCTGCCCTTTCTGACACACAAACACAACCACCATTACTGTGCGTGTAGATATGAGAGTGTGTGTGTGATGGTAAATATACAGATAGTGGAAGTGGACAAGGATTTTGTTCAGTATTTCACGGTGGAAATAGAAAGCAAGTGATTGACAGAATCGCAGCTGTTTATGACATGAAGAACTAAACATCCTCTGATAATTAAGAGGATGTCAATTACTTTGAAGGCAAACACACAGACACTGTTTCAGCTCTTTATCCTTCCTTCCTTCCTCTCCAATTCTTTAGGAGAGAATGAAAATAACACTCCCTCGCTCTTTCTGTGCCTGTTAGATACTTCCTGTCTGACTCTCAGAGACTCTCAGCGTCCTGCAACACAGATCTGGACTCGCCCCAGTGTATGTGTGTGTGTGTGTGTGATCTCAGAATAAACCCCCTGTGTCTATGTGTGTGTGAGAGTGTGTGCTTGTGTGTGTGAGAGTGTGTGTGTTCTTAGAATAAACCCCTGTGTGTGTGTGTGTGTGTGTGTGTGTGTGTGTGTGTGTGTGTGTGTGTGTGTGTGTGTGTGTGTGTGTGTGAGTGCGTGCGTGCGTGTGTGAGAGAGAGAGCAATGCTCAATTACGTTCGTATTGGCCGGCGACAGCCATGACGTCACCACTAGTGTGACCAGGAAGTATAAGAGGGCGCCTAGAGAACATGTCATCCTCTTTTCGTCTTCAAGGCAAGGCAAGGCAAGGCAAGTTTATTTATATAGCACATTTCATACACAATGGTAATTCAAAGTGCTTTACATAGAAGAAATTAAAACAAAAGAAATCAGAAAAATTAAAACAGTTTAGAATAAAAGATAAAATACAGAAATAATCAAATAAAATTAGAATAATTAAAACATTAAATAAAATACAGTACCAACAGTCGAACGAGCAGTGGCACAGTGCTCATTCAGTAAATGCATAGCTAAACAGATGTGTTTTGAGTCTGGATTTGAATGTGACTACTGTAGGAGCACATCTGATCTCTTGAGATCAGATGTGTCTTCAGGGACTGTTTTGCTGGTACTGTGGGGATTTCATGGTTTCTAACAAGCGCTTCAGGAAGTGTGCCGACCCATGTCCAAGATTCTTGACACCTGGTGACTCTCACGTCTTTGCGGGATCTGGGTGCGCAAACTGCGAGCGTTTGTCAGTTAAAACGCTCCGTTCTCGTCTCTCTCTCTTTTCTCGAAGGAGGAGGGACAGCCATCTGCACCCCGCGGTTAAGGTTCTCCTCGTGCCGAGGCGGAGAGGAGGCTGAGATCTTGGGGATTTCAGATGGAGCTCGCCGAGGAGTTTGAGAGCGGTGTAAATCGAGGGTGACGAGGGTGAGCTGCTCCTCTGGTCCAGCGGCCAGTGCTCTGCTGGCTTGGAGCCAGGACGAGCAGGAGGAGGCTGACGCGGGTGAAGATGCTGAAATGCCTGAACCCGCCCTGCCCCGCGCACACTGAGCTGGTGTGGAGGTGATGCAGAGCACCACCGCTAGGCTTGAATTGCCATGACAGCGCGTCAGAGGGGAAGCTGCTTGTGGAAGACTTGATGAGCGCTTCCTCGCTGGCCACAACACCAGCTCCAGTGAGCCTTCCATTCCTTCCCGACCTCCATGCTGAACCTGTACTCCTCTCGCATTCACCGGTTCCATCATTCCAACTATGTAAATGTGGAGGGAATGTAAGAACACGGGTATGTGTCAATGCCCCCCATTGAAGAGGTGTTCGCAAGCTATCTCTCGCTGGGGGAGACCTCGACACTGAGAGTTCCGGCCCTGCCATCTAAACCACTAAAGACCATGTACCGTTTAAATGGTAGGGCATATGTGGCAGCGGGTCAGGCTGGCGCTGCACTGCACACAATAGCTGTGTTGCAGGCTGACCTGCTGAGGGACAGGGTCAGGGTCAGGGTCGAACCACATATAAATCATCATAGGGCTCTCAGTTGACTCCTCTCATTTAAAAACTAAGAGTTGGTATTCTGAGTATAGTAGTAGATCTGTAGATATACATTTACAGAGGATTTTAGAGTAGCACAGGTAGTAGGCTGAGCCTCCCTGGGGACTCGTAGTCAGAGGCGTGGTCAGGCTTCCTCTCAATCCTTTGAGGTTTAGCAATGTTATAGTTTAGCAAATCCAATATGGGTGTTGTAGGCCTCCTCTCATTAGAGAGTCATCATGCTGAGGCCTCCATCCTCCAGAGCTTCATGCAAACAGCCATGTCTTTTGCAGGTAGGGTTTGAGAAGAGGCCTCTCTCTTAATAAAAGAGAGTTGTTTTTAGACCCTTCGTTGGTTGGATATATCTAAACTTAGCTGTTTTTCCACGAGGATTCATTGTGCAAAGACCACATAGGCGTGAGTGTGTTGAGCTAACGTAACTCTTCTCGTTCTAGAGAGTAATTTTGCAGAGTATGTTGCTCCCTAGAGAACCTACACAAGCCCAAGCACATGCCCCAGATATCCTCAGATGTTAGCTCTGAACAGAAGAGCCTGCTGAGAATCGGGCTGCTCTGAATGCAGACGCCAGCATCCCCTGAAGAAGGTGCCTGGCTGCTGAGTGTCACCGTGGGCTAAGCTAGCTAAAATGTCACCAGTGATTTATGTAAGCAGTCTGGTTCATGCCCTCAGAGCTGTATGCAGTTTTTGTGAGTCGTTGGTAAGTAAGAGCCTCAGTTCGAGCGGGTGTAAAACCTCCTAACAGTGTTGTGTTAGAAGCTCCCAGGGCTCTGATTTCAGCATTGTGTGGCCCTGCAGGAGCCTCCATGATGTTTCCAAGAAACGTAGATAGTACTCCCCTCGGTTAAGAGGGTATTTCTGCAGAGTGCACCATTTCACAGATAGCCGCTGGGTAAGCTGAGTACTTCCCTCATTTTAAGAAGGTAATTATGCAGAGTACTTCACCTCTGGTTGAATCATAACAGACCTCCACAGAGTTTGGGCCTCTATATTCCCAGCAAGCAGGACATGTTAAGGTGACCGGCTTCCAGTGTAAAGCCTCCCTCAAATGACCAGGCTGCCCCAGATACAGACTTTAGTACTCCCCTATATTTTAGGGTGGTTATGCCGAGTACATAGCTTGCGGCCACATTACTATATGGATGTTGTAGGCTTCCTCTCATCTGAGAGTCGACATGCTGACGCCTCCATCCTCCAGAGCTCTCAATAACAGAGAGTTGTTTTTTAGGCCCTTCGCTCCCTCAGCTCTGTGTTGTGTATATCTGAGCTTAGCAGTTTCCCACGTTGTAAGACTGTTTTTACTGTATTTTATTTAATTTTTTTATTCTAAACTGTTTTAATTATTCTTATTTCTTTTGATTATTTTAATTTCTTTATTCTAAACTGCTTTAATAATTCTTGTTTCTTTTGATTATTTTAATTTCTTCTATGTAAAGCACTTTGAATTACCATTGTGTATGAAATGTGCTATATAAATAAACTTGCCTTGCCTAAGAGAAAACACAAGAGACCACATTGGTGTGAGTGTGGCAGGGCTCCTCTTCTAGAGTCGTCCTGCTGAGGCCTCCACCCCTAAGTTGGGTTGTGGTGTCCAGGCCTTTGAGCTGGCTTTGGGTCAAGCCCTTCGTGTAAAACCACAAGGATGCTTCCTCATTAAGCATGAAGCTCGGGCAGTGGCTGACAGCCTTATGAGCGTGCAGTAGGGGGGATTTAACTCTGAGTTAAATGTGTTCGTGCTTGCAGCACAGCCATTATTGGCATACATGTCCTCAGCATGGCAGCGTGGGTATTTCCTTCCCCAAATGTGTCTCAGGAAGCAGTACAGTTCCTCTTCGAAATGGAACGTCTCGGGTTACCACTGTAACCCTTGTTCTCTGAAACCAGGGAACGAGACACTGCGTCCTGACACACTTTGGGGAACGCCTCAGCGTGGCTGATGACTGAAATACTGTATAATCACGGTGAGGCGTTCCGCAAAGTGTCTCAGGACGCAGTGTCTCGTTCCCTGGTCTCGTCACACATTATCACACACACACACACATACACACTCACACACATTGCACACACGCACACACACACACACACACACACACACACACACTCACGTTGATGACGAGGATGAGAGGCTCTCCAGTGTGATGTTTGATGAGCTTCTCTTTGTTGGCAGTGTAGAACTGCGGATCCTCCACGTAGTCGAAGTGAAAGTGTTCAGCGAGAGGCTCCTGGTCCTCATCCGGCCCTCGGTCCCCTGAAGAGTCCACTCCTCTGTACAGCACCTGGTTCAGGTAGAAGAGAGCCGTGGCCTGCTGGGATTGAACCGCCGTCGGAGACTGACACACCATGAGAGTGGACGACACACACGAGCAGTTCTGCAGAAAACACATTCATGTTCACTGATATCAGATGATGAACTGATCTGATCTGAATAATGACTCTATCATCATATTCTGTAGAGCTGCTGAATCTGATGACGTTTGCATCATTGATTCTGT
Organism: Meda fulgida; assembly: GCA_030578275.1. NCBI lineage: Eukaryota > Metazoa > Chordata > Actinopteri > Cypriniformes > Leuciscidae > Meda > Meda fulgida. The sequence continues at coordinate 576,253 of CM060623.1, forward strand.
TGTTTTCCTGTCAATAAAAGGCATAATTTCTCACCGTCTGCCCGACTCCAGTCACCTCCATCACGGCCGACTGCACCAGACCAAAGCCGTAACCCGTGACCGAGATCCTGCGACCACCACTGACACCATAAGGAATACAGAGGAACAGATCTATGTGAGACTGTATTGTGCACAGTATACAATATCAAGCCCAGCTAACCAAAGTAAGAACGTCCATCTCTAATGTAGGGAATGAAGCGGATATGGCATCCAGCACAGTTTTCCTCGTGTCTTACACAACGGCAGTGAGCAGCACTTTACCGGTCCTGTAGTGTGTCGTACCTGAGGAAGCTCTTGCTGGGTCTGATCTGACTGATGGTGGGGTTTTTCTCATAGGTGAAGGTGAAGTTGGGCGAAGTGCTGAGGCAGGGCCGGCCGTCGTACACCACACACACAGACACGTTCTCTGCCAGCGTGGCGGGAGGCATCACACACCCGATCACTTCACTCGACCGCCTACAAACACACACACATTCATCTGATGTAACGTATCAGAGCACAATCATCTGACTATATGTTTCATGTATAGTTCCGATTCGCATATATAAGCCAATTCCGGATGTAATACCATATTTAACATTTTAGTGAACAGTGCTTTTTGTTAAAGTCCCCCTGTAGTCAATCATTTTATCCCCTAAAACTCACCTTTAATCACCAAAATTACTTATTTAAGCATTTTTTCATAGAAAAAAAAAAACTGTATGCCCTTAGGGCCTGTATGCCCATACACTCGACACCAGGGGTTTATAATTAAAGTTCCAAGAGCTCCGGTCTCTATATCTCCTTCCCAGCGGAGCTGACGTCTATTCAGATTATATGTTAGAAACACAAACAATAATAATCTTAGGTACTGAGTATGTTCTTTATTTCATGTTATTACACGGCTCTGTGGAACACTTGATTCTGATTGGTCAATCGCACCATCCAGCGGTATATTATTCCCCAATAACAGCCGCTGAACACAGAAACACACACTCGTCCGGGTCACTGAAGACATCAGCGCTATACACTCGCTAGGAACGGGCTTTATTTGTGGGAGTTTTGCGTTTTGTGAGCTTATAAAATATTAAAACTCAGTCAAATCAATATTTGGATTATGCCATCCAGTATCGTGGACTCGCTGTCTCTCGTTTCATACAAACGCAGCGGCTGCCATTTTGTGACATATTTTGTACACTGTTGGATTATAAGACACGAACAGGCACGATTTTAAAACAGTTTAATCTGAAATCAATATCTCTTATCTCCATAATTATTTATGTGGTGAAATGCTGTGTAATAAGTGTTATGACTGTATACCATATCTCTTAAATGTCCCTCTAGTTTGAACTCGCCACTGAAACTGCTCTCTCCGCAAGCATTGTGTTTAAAGAGCTGATAAAATATTTAGACTCAGATCAATATTTCGTGTCTAATTATTTACTTGTGGCAAGTATCCGTGTAATAAGCGGGATAATGTACATCCAGACGGTTGTTATCTCAGAATAAACCCCCTTCAGGTGTGTGTGTGATCTCAGAATAAACCCCTGTGTGTGACTGTGTGATCTCAGAATAAACCCCTGTGTGTGTGTGTGTGTGTGTGTGTGTGTGTGTTATCGCAGAATAAACCCTTCCGGCTGATGAAGACCTGATCCTGATCACCCTGTCAGGTTTATTCTGAGATAACAGCCGGCTGGACGTACATTATCCCTTACTTAAAGGAGTTTAGAGTAACTTTAGTCTGATTGGCTTTGATTTGTGATTGTTCTGCGGCATCTCGTAGTCGTGTCATGCATGGTGAGGATAGAATCAAGGCAACTGCTTGTCGCTGGAATCACATCAGGTCCCGTTAGGAGACGGTGTTAGATTAATGATTTAGAAAACATTTTAACTCGACTTTGGCTTTGTTAAAGGATTGTGAGATGTGTATCGTTACACCCATCACTGAAATATGAGACGAACACACACTCACATGTAGATGCTGCAGTCGCGAGTGGTGTTGATCCTGACGCTGACGGTGGATCCGGCATCCAGGAATCGTCCTCTAATGGTGAGTCTGGTTCCTCCGGCGAGAGGCCCGTGTGGCGGGGAGAACTCCAGCAGTCTGGGCTCCTGTGCACGAGGAACACTTACTCAAAGAGTTCACAACTAACTGAGCTTCTGTAGAGCAAGATCTGTAAGAGCTGGGAAACCTTATTGGACCAACAACAAATCAGCTCCTGCTTCCCAAAACACAGCGTACTGTGACAGGCTTTAGCCAGAAGAGCAACTGAACCAGCGACTCAACTAGTAACTATGTTCCTAAGACCTCAGCGACAACCTTCCTCTCTCTCTTGAATCAACACTGAAGTGACTTCAACTGCAGTTCATCCACTGGCCACTAGAGACCGGCTGCAGAATAGGCAATCCCATAAACCCCCATGTTAAAATCTTTACAGCAGAAAAAAACATGTTTACAGCCTGCTGCAAAAAGTGGTTTTGGTCTATATAGCTAATTTTGCTCTTCATGACGACTGTAAGGAGGGTGAATTTTTTTTATAAGTCATCCGTTTAAATTATGTTAAGCTTTACAATTCTGCATAATTAAGGGTGTGGCCACTTGAGTGACAGGTGGGTTGCCGCTGATGTCACTGCTAGCCGCTTGTCTGCTGTGTGTTAGCGTCACGTCACCTCAGCTAATCCGCCTCGCTGCATGTTTGTTTATCCGGGAGTGATGCTGCCAAGATGGCGACGGCCGGCTCCGCCCACTTTGGGCTTCAATAATGCTCTTCAGAAACACTACGGGTGACGTCACGCACACTACGCCCATATTTTTTTTACAGTCTATGGTTTTCCATCAGGAAGGTGTGGTAATAGTAAGTTAGCAGCACATATAAATATTAATATTCCAGAATGTTAAAGAGCTGAAGCTGTTGATAAAGTTATAAACTCTTCTGGAAGGTTAGTTTAAATTAGCATGTTATTCAGAAGTAATGTGACATATAGAGTGAACGTCAGAACACACACACACACACACACACACACACACTCCGCTCAGACTATGACATCACTTCCTGTCGAGGCGAGGATTTTAGAGCGTAAGTGTGTGTCGCTCAGACAGATGTTTCCTGAGCTAAAGGTTGTGAAAGGAGTTTGGATGAGGAATGATTCCTCAGGGAAGGACCTGGACTTTCCTCTTTTATAATTTCTCTATTTCTGCTCCAGCTCCATTTCCCACGTAAACCAGTCCTCCGTCTGGAACCTCATGTTGGACACATTATGAGACTCCACTCTTTGCCAGATACTTGCTGTGTTTAGAACATGGTTGTTACTAGTTGGTCCAAAAATACGTTTTGCTATTGTTCCCATTAAGTTATGAAAACGTTATTTCTAAATGTTCTCTGACTGTTCAAAGCGTTTTTTCCTGGTAATGTGAACGTTAAGGGAACATTTCATTGTATCATTATTCAAACATAATGGGAACGTTACTTTTAAATGTTCTCTGAACGTTCTCAAAAAAAACAAAACAACGATTAACGACTGTCTAAAACATTCCATGAGCGATGTATAAATGTTTTTGTGCTGATGTTTTGAGACCATTATTAAAGAGCTTTGAGCGAGCGTTCTGTTAACGTCACAGGAGGAACGTTCGGAGAGCCTGGCACACATTCGGAGAGTGTTCCCTGTTCGCTCAGCAGCACAAAATCACACGCATTATAAACACAGCGCTGTATCTCTCAATGCCATGAGAACATCAGCCCAGAAACCCTCAGACTAAACAAAACCTTCCTGAAGTTCACACCGGCCACTAACAGTGAATAGCTGATCTCGAGTGTTGTCTTTGCTCTCAGTTATCTGAGTTCTGCATCACACACTCATGGGAGAACGTGTTCTGCATCATACACTCGCGGGAGAACGTGTTCTGCACCTGTCAGCTGTCGAGGCGGGTGTAGAGCACAGCGGAGTGTGTGATGGGAAGTACATCAGGAAGATGAAGGGTGAAGGAGGGCATGAAACAGAAGAAACAGCATGACCAGAGAACAGAAGAACTGTACACACCACAAACGAGAACACGTCCTTCGAAACTCCCACTGCGTTACCGGCCACGCTCACCACCACATGATCCCTCATTGTTTCCCATGATGCACCAGTCTCACAAACCAACCTGCAACAACACACACACACCCCCGACATCAGCCGGCGGGTCATGACCCAAAACATGGCCCATAAAAGTTACTGGACAGTTTTTTCTGAAATGTTTAAGTTGGACATTCGTCTAACATTTTTAAATGTTACTTTTTCAGAACATTCAAATGGAACATTCCAATAATGACTGAAGAATGAAACAATGAAATGTTCCCTTAACCTTTACATAACCAAGACATTTTAAAAACATTTTATGTCATGCTATAAAGCAATTGTGTTTGTGTTTGCATGCATGTGTGTGCACTTGTGTGTGTGCGCTTGCGTGTGTGTGTGTGTGTGTGGTTACCTGACTGAAACAGTGTAGTGTTGTATGTAACAGGGCACTTCCCCGATGGAGACGTTGACGTGATCTGCTCGGTGTCCCAGATTCCTGCCCTGAACTGTGAGCAGCGTCCCACCCATCAGAGGCCCCGTCAGCGGCTTGATCTGCAGCACACACACACACACACACACACACACACACACACACACACACACAGTGGTGTGAGTGGTTCACATGAGCACTGATGACTCTTCTGTCCTTACACACACATTTACATTCTGATGATGCAAGTCTTCATTATGATCACAATCTGCATTATGTCAAGAGAAAATGTTCTATAAACTCTTGGTATGATTCCAGAGCCACAGTAATGCTGTCATTCTCTCTGACGAGTGTGTGGTTGTGTAATTCGATTAAATTGCTCATCACTTTTGTGCAATAGTTTGCACTGTTGCTAAATGGATGTTGTGTGGTCAGTGTGAGGAGACAACGACACACACAGTTTGATGTCAATATGCCAGAGAACAGGCTTGGCACTATGCCAACAACTTTGTTGATGTGTCATTAGAGAATGGCTCGGCCAATCAAAAAGCTTTTGATATCTTTTGGCCGGCATGTGTGAGGACGATATGAGCCGGTATTGGGGAATATCAGACCTAAGATCAAGCAGGAGTTCAAAAAGTAGCTTTGCAAAAAAAATGCAAAATGGCGGCCAGCAAGTTAGACCTAGTATGGCATAATTGGTATCATTGTTCACTGTATGACTCAAGGAATATATTTAGACCAATTTCATTAAAATAGGCAAAAATAATCAGTAGCTATTCGCATTTTTTGATATTTCATTTAGAATTTTGACCACAAGGTGGCGCTGTACCGAAACCTTTTGAGTTAGTATGATGGCACATAAAGTTTTGTAACGATACGCTAATGCTTTTATAAAATACAGCGTTTTATGATAACATTCAAAATGGCCGATGCCCAAAATGGCTGATATGAGAAAGTTGGGGGGGGGTTTTCGACTCGTATGCTGCACTGAATTTAAAGAGACCAGTTTTATGATTTTTGGGCAAACAGTTAGGTTTATCAGCATAATAGTGTTTTTCATATCTCCAGCGCTGTGTTGAAGCGCTGCATGTAGCCTCAGGTCATGCTTGTGATGACATGCACTAAGACTGGTCTGAATACACTGAAGCATTGCAGAGATATAACCTTGTGTCCAATTTGGCGCGCCAGTCATCGAGTTCTGCATGCGTTATTTGAGAATAGTTGGGATTATCATAACGCTTGGTCTGAAGATGATCTGAGCCAATTTTGCAGACTGAATTTCACACACCACAAAAGTAGGATATGTAAAGAATCATCTGCAAATTTAAAACCTGTAAAGCAGCAGTTCTCTGAAGGCCTGTAAACACCCCCGAGCTCATAATTATCACTGAACTGTGTAATGAGTCTCAGTTCACATTATTGTACCTGCTGTTGACTTCATTTACACCCCTTCCCCAAGTGAGAGACAGAGACACAAAGAAAAAGTGTGAAATAGAGGACAGAAATCACAGGCTGTTTTTAAACATTCAACTGCAGAAAATAAGTTTGACGCAAATCAAGGACACTGGCGGTTTGTCCCGAGCGCTTAACCAGACTGAACTCATTCATCATGCTTTACACACAGACTGCTTTTTCTACAAGGCATTTATCCATTGTGCTTCATGCACTGCAGCCACAAACATCAACAGCAAACCTATACATCTCATCCAGCCAATATAAAGTCGCATAACTTGCTTGCATACAGGTATAGAAAGCAAAATTTGAGAGTTTTGGGAAAGAATTTCAAAATGCATGTTGTGTTACTGGGTGAGTTTTGTCCATGAAAGGTGTTTTCTGTCATTTTTTCCACTTTCATACTTGACTCTAAGAAACTGAAGAAAGTAAGTGCTAACTGTCACAGCTGGTTAGCATTAACACCTAGATGACATCTGGTAAAATGAACATCATTGCTGTGAAGAATAGTGGTGAAATGAAAGCAGGAGGCCAATGAGTCCTGAACCGTTGCTCTACATCTGAGGACTCTTGCACCACAATCACAGTCACTCCATTACTTCTCTGTTCTCCTGTCTGTAGATCAGCAGGATCTCTGCCTCATCATGAACGGCTCAGCAAATGTGGGTCAGAAGCACTATTGCGTATTATACTGTTATTAAATCATGGTTGTTTATGTCTTTGTGCCCAAACCAATCCCAACACGCTGGTTATAGAACGACTAATGGTTTATTGTGGCAACTTATGGTCACATAACTCATCAACATAAAAAATATGACTAAACTTGACCATGTGACCTGTGCCACATCGGACAGCAATTTATAGTCCTTGAGCGCTGGAGTTGTTGGTTTCATTGATGTGTGCGCTCAGATATCGAGATAAATGTTTCACGGCTTCATATTGAGCAGCCTCTCACTTTCGCTTGCAGACTTTAGCATATTTTGAGCAGAATTCACACATTGTAGGGCTTTGCTTCTCCTGAAACATTTAAAATCAGTCTTTATCTACTCAACCTGCCATTGCTCTTGAGCCATATGGCCTTCGTTCCTAGCTTAAATATTAAATTATGTTTTGTTTCTTGCGCAGAAAATGAAAGGAGGTCACAGCTTCAGAACAACACCAGGCTGAGTCAATATTTACTGGATTTTTATCTCTTAAATTCTCCATCCATCCTCACTGCTGTTCATGATCTCGTTTATGATTTGTCTTTGCTATGTCTGTGTTGTTGTGTGTTTGTGTCAGTCTCACCTTCTGGATGTGTGGATCTGGGCAGTGTGCAGTGATGGTCTGGCACTGGTCTCGCTGACGACACTCGCTATGGCACCAGACACACATGTGACCCTGCGCCTCACGACCCCGGCACTGGGAGCAGTCACTGTCCCCCGCACCACAGCTGTACACCTCCACTGCCCACACACACACACACACACTCAATATTTGTCCACTGAAGCCCTTGTGAAAACGTGTGATGAGCACATTACAGCAGTCTGTGCATTTGATAATATCTGAAAACACAACAGCGTTGTTGCTACTCAACTGTTGTGCAACAGTGAACAACGGTGTTATTGAGATGGGAAATGACCAGTGTGCTCTAAAACAACATGTCTGATGCTATAAAGCATTTGGTTGATCTCACATCTGTTAACGAACGCAATCTGGATGTACTGTAATTACTCATGAGTTCATGAGCTCACCCATGTCACACTGCAGGACCAATCAAGACAAAGGTGATTAAAATGGTGGAAAAACAACCTTTCTACACTTTCTCCTACACATTCATATAGAAGTTCATGTCAAAACTGTGGGGACAAGTTTGTACCCATAAGTGAGAAGTTTCTCAATCCTCCTGCACCGGATTGGGTGATAGGCTGGATCGGGAAGCACGTTCTTTGGCATCTTTCGGTCCAGCGGAGAACATGTTGCTAGCTGCATCTAGCTCTGAGGAGCTTGATGTGGATGAAGAGGGCAAAGAGAGAGAATCAGTTGAGCCCTCTCCTTCCATCAGCCCAGTATATGGGGAGTTATTGGATGTAATGGCCCGCACCACAGCCAGGTTTAACTTAACCTAGTCTCATGAGAAACTGGAAGTCGCTCGTGGTAAACTCAAGCGAGAGCAATGATCATCCCCCATGAGCCTTCTGGATATTGAGACCCTGAAAGAAGACATATTCAGCCAGCATCTTTCCTTTCCCACATTCGAATTGCGAGAATGTGGAGGGATTGTGCGAGTGGAAATGTGTGAAGATGCTCCTGTAGAAGAGACGCTGGCTAGCTATCTCTCTCAGAGTGAGGCGTCCCCTTTGAAGGCTCCGGTTTAGCCATTATAGACGGTGTTACAGACAGTGTTACAGATGGTGTTACAGAAGCTGTTTTGCAGACGTATCAGGCTGACCTGCTGAGAGATTTGGATCAGGAGCAGGATTGTCTCCTGAAGCGATCGCTTAATTGCCAAACAGTCGGCTGTAGCTATCGATCCTTCATTGGCGGCTATGGTGGTTATGGAGAGGCATCTATGGTTGAATCTCTCGGAAATTAAAGATAGGGAGAAAACTTTCCTTCTTGATACTCCAATTTCACCCTCTGGACTCTTTAACTGCTTTTCCACCGTCGGCCGAACGGTTCTTAGAGTGGTAAGGAACGGTTCCAGTTGTGTTTCCACTTGAGCCTGGTACGGCACGATCCACATACTGTAGTGTAGGATTTGAATTCACTACCAATGGTGGGTATTGGAGAGTGCTTTGACTCATGTCAGGGTATGAGGGCCAAGATATACTTCAAACGAAAACGAAGAACGAACTGATGTAACGTCACATAGAACAAAATCAGGACGAAACTAAGTTAGTTTTGGGAGTTCAAAACAGCTTGCCAAAGTAAAATTTCCTGAAAAGTTTGCTTCGGCTGGTAAATACCTTCGTACAACCATTGGTCCGTGGCCATTACGTGAGGTAGGTGTGCGCGGCGGCTCCACCTTTTCCAGTTAATTTCTCCTCACGAGACTGTGGGAGTCAGTCATAGTGCCACTATGCAATCCCATAGGATACGGCTTTGGGGTTGACACACTCTTGACTCCAGTCATTTAATGCTATGCCCACTATGTTTGTGCATAATCACAGCTCAGTGAGGCTGGTATCGGTTCCCCATAGCGTCAACACAGCGTCAAAGTTTGAAACACGTCTCAGGTGGCGTATGAAATCCGGTTCCCTGAGACGGGGAATGAGATGCTGCCCGTCTCCTTCGCACAAAGAGTTGATGACATGTAGATCAGGTGCACTTATACATGCGCGGGCGCTCCACATGTGGCGCCACAGACTGCCGTGTGCCAACGAATACTTTCATGTTTACAAGTGTTTCAGACACTTGCATTCCCCTTAGCATCAACACCAAGATAAAGCGTCTTGTGTGTGTATGTGTGTGTGTGTGTGTGTGTGTGTGTGTGTGTGTGTGCTCTGATGAGTCAGCATGAGTGAACAGACAGTCTGATGGCGACGAGACACATACTCAGCACAACTGATAACTACACACTCTTCAGCTGGATTTCATACACTTCTTTAAAAACACCAGTGAAACATCTGTTGTTTGTGTGTGTGTGTGTGTGTGTTTATGTGTGTGTGTGTGTGTGTGTGTGTGTCTGTGTGTGTGTGTGTGTGTGTGAGTCCCCACAAGGATGGCAATATCCGAAATCCTTGTTCGTGTGGGGATATTTTTTGGTCCGCATGAGGAAATCAGCTTATAAATCATACTAAGTGATCTTGTTTGAAAATGTAAAAATGCAGAATGTTTCCTGTGATGGGTAGGTTTAGGGATAGGGTTAGTGTAAGGGAATAGAATATACAGTCTGTACAGTATAAAAATCATTATGTCTATGGAAAGTCCCCATAAAACATGAAAACACAACGTGTGTGTGTGCGTGTGTGTGCGCATGCATGTGTGTGTGTGTGTGTTGATACCTGTCATTGGTTTTGGACTGTCTATATATGTGTTGGTTCCTCTTCTCCGCAGATTCAGATGGAATATTTGGCTCCACTTTGTAGTTTTTAGCTACACAAACATATGGAACTTTTATTCATTTAGTAAAAACCAAAGTTCTGAGTTACAGTTACAAACAACAAAGCTTGTTTCTGCCACAGAATAAAAAAATAAAAAAGAGAATTGCAACTTTTTATCTCATAATTCTTATCTCATAAAGTTTATATCTTACAATTCTGAGTTTACTTCTTGCAATTTCGAGTTTATACCTTGTAAAACTTACAATTCTCACTTTAATTCGTTCAATTCTGTGTTTATAACCTGTAATTCTGACTCTTGTTTTCTCAGAATTGTGTCAGTGTGGTAAAGTGACTGTGAAATGTACTCTTCTTACTTGAGTTGATCGATTGCATGTGTCTGAGTCAGATATTAATGTGAATTTGCACTGTCTATGACTGTATTTGAATCAAACATGTTACCGCTCTCCCTGACAACTGCTGGAAGTGTGTGTATCGGATGAACTTACGGTCACTCCACTGCAGTTAACCGAGGACCCATGCAGCCACTGCACACCATACAGCTGCCCATCACCGAAGTCACAGTCCAGCGCAGTGCCCTGCACACACACACACACACACACACGTTTACTTACTAAATGGGGACATTCCATAGACATAATCGTTTTTATACTGTACAAACTGTATATTCTCTCCCCTTACACTGACCCTACCCCTAAACCTACCTATTACACACACACACACACACACCATGACGACCACACACACACAGCATGACGACCACAGCATGTCCAATCACATCAGAGTCATGTTCACACAACATCACAAGACCATGAGACAGAGACGATCTCTCATGACTACCGGTCTCTGATATCCAGTGACTCTCATGGCCTCAGTTGCTTTCAGGAACGACACACACACTACACACAAACTGTTTTGTTTAGTGTGTCAGACTTCTGATATTACCAATATGCAAATCTTTTTTGGTGTGTCTGAAACCACTATGTATGTACTAACATTTAAGTTAATTATTCAATGCAATGCACCTATTGCGTATAACATATACAACACCTTACTTCATACATCTGCACACACACTCACGAACACACTAACTTCATACATCTGCACACACACTCACAAACACACTAACTTCATACATCTGCACACACACTCACGAACACACTAACTTCATACATCTGCACATACGTCTCACGAACACGCTAACTTCATACATCTACACACACGTTTCAGGAACATGCTAACTTCATACATCTGCCCACACACCACAAACACGCTAACTTCAAACATCTGCGCACACACTCGAGAACACGCTAACTTCATACATCTGCACACACGTCTCACAAACACACTGACTTCATACATCTGCACACACATCTCACGAACACACTAACTTGATACATCTGCACACACACACACGAACACACTAACTTCATACATCTGCACACACGTCTCACGAACACGCTAACATCATATATCTGCACACACGTCTCACAAACACGCTAACATCATACATCTGCACATACACTCACGAACACACTAACTTCATATATCTGCACACACATCTCACGAACACGCTATCATACATCTGCACACACACTCACGAACACACTAACTTCATACATCTGCACGCACGTCTCACGAACACGCTAACTTCATACATCTGCACACACGTCTCACAAACACGCTAACATCATACATCTGCACACACACTCACGAACACACTAACTTCATATATCTGCACACACGTCTCACGAACACGCTAACTTCATACATCTGCACACACGTCTCATGAACACGCTAACATCATACATCTGCACACACATCTCACGAACACACTAACTTCATACATCTGCACACACGTCTCACGAACACGCTAACTTCATACATCTGCACACACATCTCACGAACACGCTAACTTCATATATCTGCACACACGTCTCACGAACACGCTAACTTCATACATCTGCACACACATCTCACGAACACGCTAACTTCATATATCTGCACACACGTCTCACGAACACGCTAACTTCATACATCTGCACACACGTCTCACGAACACGCTAACATCATACATCTGCACATACACTCACGAACACACTAACTTCATATATCTGCACACACATCTCACGAACACGCTATCATACATCTGCACACACACTCACGAACACACTAACTTCATACATCTGCACGCACGTCTCACGAACACGCTAACTTCATACATCTGCACACACGTCTCACAAACACGCTAGCATCATACATCTGCACACACACTCACGAACACGCTAACTTCATATATCTGCACACACGTCTCACGAACACGCTAACTTCATACATCTGCACACAAGTCTCATGAACACGCTAACATCATACATCTGCACACACATCTCACGAACACACTAACTTCATACATCTGCACACACGTCTCACGAACACGCTAACTTCATACATCTGCACACACATCTCATGAACACGCTAACTTCATATATCTGCACACACGTCTCACGAACACGCTAACTTCATACATCTGCACACACATCTCACGAACACGCTAACTTCATACATCTGCACACACATTCACGAACACGCTAACTTCAAACATCTGCACACACATCTCACGAACACGCTAACTTCAAACATCTGCACACACATTCACAAACACGGTAACTTCATACATCTGCACACACATCTCACGAACACGCTAACTTCATACATCTGCACACACATTCACAAACACGGTAACTTCATACATCTGCACACACATTCACGAACACGCTAACATCATACATCTGCACATACACTCACGAACACACTAACTTCAAACATCTGCACACACACTTCACGAACACGCTAACTTCATACATCTAAACACACGTCTCACGAACACGCTAACTTCATACATCTGCACACACGTCTCACGAACACACTAACTTCATACATCTGCACACACGTCTCACGAACACACTGACTTCATACATCTGCACACACACTCACGAACACACTAACTTCATACATCTGCACACACGTCTCACGAACACACTGACTTCATACATCTGCACACATCTCATGAACACACTAACTTCATACATCTGCACACACATCTCACGAACACAGTAACTTCATACATCTGCACGCATGTCTCACGAACATGCTAACTTCATACATCTGCACACACGTCTCACAAACACGCTAACATCATACATCTGCACACACACTCACGAACACACACTCACGAACAAACTAACTTCATACATCTGCACACACGTCTCACGAACACGCTAACTTCATACATCTGCACACACGTCTCATGAACATGCTAACTTCATACATCTGCACACACACTCACGAACACACTAACTTCAAACATCTGCACACACACTTCACGAACACGCTAACTTCCTACATCTGCATACACGTCTCACGAACACGCTAACTTCATACATCTGCACACACGTCTCACGAACACGCTAACATCATACATCTGCACACACACTCACGAAACACGCTAACTTCATACATCTGCACACACGTCTCACGAACACACTAACTGCATACATCTGCATACACGTCTCACGAACACACTGACTTCATACATCTGCACACACACTCACGAACACACTAACTTCAAACATCTGCACAAACACTTCACGAACACGCTAACTTCCTACATCTGCACACACGTCTCACGAACACGCTAACTTCATACATCTGCACACACGTCTCACGAACACGCTAACATCATA
>CM060623.1:595000-702500 GCA_030578275.1 Meda fulgida
CCTCCTGTTGAATAAAGTGTCGTATAAACGAGTGTCCCGTAACTCTATAATCCTGCTTTCTCTGCGTCTGGAAGTGCAGCAGGACAACGGCCGCCAGCGCTGCTTCAGACTCATACACACACGACTGGGTTTGGGCATTTTTACTGTGTGATCAATATAAGCAGCGGCACAACAGCTCATACGCTCATTATCTCCAAATCATGACCAGAGACGGATATCAAGTCTGCTGTTTAAAACAAATAAAGAATCAATGTAGGAGAATGGTTATTAAGTGTAAACAGTGGGAAACTCTGTATATTCGTACAGCGTGCGCATGTCAAAAAATAAATTCAGATTTGAATCTTGTGACATATACCCCGATCACTTTATTTAGTGTTCATACAAACACTATGTTCGGATTCATCAATCGGAATGAATTCAGTCCGATTGAAAGAAAAGTTGTGCATGTAAACGCAGCCCTTGAGGTTCCCAGTCCTTCAGCCTCGTCCTCGCTGTCTCTTCTCTGCTCCCGGATCCACCTTAGACTGAGAGTTTGTCCTCAGGCACTGGCTCCACCTCGGCCCTCGGGCTGCACCATTGGTGTGTGGGACCTGGAGTCTCCCACTGTTAGTTATCTCCACCCTGTGTCCTGCGGTGTCTGGTGTGCGTCCTCCTCTGTCGGAGTCGTTTTTGTTATAATAGATAATAGTCACAACCTCCTGATGGGGGGGGGGGGGGGGGGGGTAACGGTGTTCATTTCATTTGTCTGTCTTTTTATTTCTTTGTTGCAACTGCGCTTTACAGTCCTCAATTTAACGGACTGCATATTCTTACACCATTTGAGAGAGTAATATATATAGATTTGTGCACTGGTGTGAACATTTTAAACTGATATAGATGTGAAGTTAAACATTGTACTGTGTCTCCAGTGGCCCGGAGCTTATTATCACCTTCACAGACAGCAGATGTAGATGAACTCACACGTACCTGACAGTCATGCAGCAGATCAGCACTTACAAACTGTGTTTTACATCTTAAGTCACTGTTGAAGACCGTGCTGAATGAAATATTACAGCAGAAATGTGGCTGTATATATATATATATATATATACACTTACCTAAAGGCTTATTAGGAACACCATACTATTACTGTGTTTGACCCCCTTTCGCCTTCAGAACTGCCTTAATTCTACGTGCCATTGATTCTGTAGTGCTGAAAGCATTCTTTAGAAATGTTGGCCCATATTGATAGGATAGCATCTTGCAGTTGATGGAGATTTGTGGGATGCACATCCAGGGCACAAAGCTCCCGTTCCACCACATCCCAAAGATGCTCTATTGAGTTGAGATCTGGTGACTGTGGGGGCCATTTTAGTACAGTGAACTCATTGTCATGTTCAAGAAACCAATTTGAAATGATTCGGGCTTTGTGACATGGTGCATTATCCTGCTGGAAGTAGCCATCAGAGGATGGGTACATGGTGGCCATAAAGGGATGGACATGGTCAGAAACAATGCTCAGGTAGGCCGTGGCATTTAAACGATGCCCAATTGGCACTAAGGGGCCTAAAGTGTGCCAAGAAAACATTCCCCCCACACCATTACACCACCACCACCAGCCTGCACAGTGGCAACAAGGCATGATGGATCCATGTTCTCGTTCTGTTTACGCCAAATTCTGACTCTACCATCTGAATGTCTCAACAGAAATCGAGACTCATCAGACCAGGCAACATTTTTCCAGTCTTCAACTGTCCGATTTTGGTGAGCTCTTGCTAATTGTAGCCTCTTTTTCCTATTTGTAGGGGAGATGAGTGGTACCCGGTGGGGTCCTCTGCTGTTGTAGCCCATCCGCCTCAAGGTTGTGCGCGTTGTGGCTTCCCAAATGCTTTGCTGCATACCTCAGTTGTAACAAGGGGTTATTTCAGTCAAAGTTGCTCTTCTATCAGCTTGAATCAGTAGGCCCATTCTCTTCTGACCATCAATAAGGCATTTTCGCCCACAGGGCTGCCGCATACTGGATGTTTTCCCCTTTTCACACCATTCTTTGTAAACCCTAGAAAAGGTTGTGCGTGAAAATCCCAGTAACTGAGCAGATTGGGAAATTGTCTTGAGGAGATTGTCTTGACCAGGACCACACCCCTAAATGCATTGAAGCAACTGCCATGTGATTGGTTGATTAGATAATTGCATTAATGAGAAATTGAACAGGTGATCCTAATAATCCTTAAGGTGAGTGTATATGTATATATGCACAGGAACTCTTATGACATCCCATGACATTCCATCCCATCCAGCAGGGGGCGCTCACCCTGTGCTCTGTGTGGGTCCTAACGCCCCAGTGTAGTGATGGGGACACTATACTGTCAAAGAGCACTGTCCTTCGGATGAGATGTTAAACTGAGGTCCTGACTCTCTGTGGTTATTAAAAATCCCAAGATGTCCTTCGAAAAAGAGTAGGGGTGTAACCTCGGCATCCAGGCCAAATTTGCCCCAGTGGCCTCTGTCCATCATGGCCTCCTAATCATCCCCATATATATATATATATATATATATATATATATATATATATATATATATATATATACATACTGATTGGCTTCATCACTGTCTCCTCTCCACCAGTAAGCTGGTGTGTGGTGGGCGTTCTGGCGCAATATGGCTGCCGTCGCATCATCCAGGAGGATGATTCCCCCTTCCATATGTGAAGCGCTTTGAGTACCCAGAAAAGCGCTATTTAAATGTAACAAATTATCATTATTATTATTATTCCTTATCCGTAGGGTTTAATATGGAGTTGCTCCACCGTCTGCAGCTCTAACAGCTTCAACTCTTCTGGGAAGGCTTTCCACAAGGGTTAGGAGTGTGTTTATGGGAATGTTTGACCATTCTTCTAGAAGCGCATTAGTGAGGTCTGGCACTGATGTTTTTAACGAGAAGCTCTCAGTCTCCACTATGATTCATCCCAGAGCTGTTCTATCAGGTTGAGTTCAGGACTCTGTGCAGCCAGTCCAGTTCTTCCTCACCAAACTCCTCATCCATGTGTTCATGGTCCTGCTTTGTGCACTGGAGCGCAGTCATGCTAGAACAGGAACATCCACAAACTCCACAAAGTTGAGAGCATGAAATTGTCCAAAATGTCTTGGTATGCAGAAGCATTAAGAGTTGTTTTCACTGGAACTAAGAGCCAAGCCCTGAAAAACAACCCCACACCATAATCCCCCCTCCACCAAACAGCCCCACACCATAACCCCCCATCCACCAAACAACCCCACACCATAATCCCCCCTCCACCAAACAACCCACACCATATTCGCCCCTCCACCAAACAGCCCCACACCATAATCCACCCTCCACCAAACAAACCCACACCCTAATCCCCCCTCCACCAAACAACCCCACACCATTATCCCCCCTCCACCAAACAACCCCAATCTATAATTTCCCCCTACACCAAACTACCCCACACCATGATCCCCCCTCCACAAAACAACCCCACACCATAATCCCCCCTCCACCAATCAACACCACACCATAATCCCCCCTCCACCAATACCCACACCATAATCCCCCTCCACCAAACAACCCCACACCATAATCCCCCTTACACCAAACAACCCCACGCCATAATCCCCCATCCACCAAAAAAACCCACATCATAATCCCCCATCCACCAAAAAACCCCACACCATAATCCCCCATCCACCAAACTGTACACTCTGCACAATGCAGTCAAGCAAGTACCCTTCTCCTGGCAACCGCCAAACCCAGACTCGTCTATCAGATTGGCAGACAGAGAAGCGTGATTCGTGATTCGACCGATCAGTTCCCTGAGCTCCTGAGAGCGACCCATTCTTTCACAGATGTTTGTAGAAGCGTCTTCATGCCTAGTGCTTGATTTATACAACTATGGCCATGGAAGTGACTGGAACACCTGAATTCAATGATTTGGAGGGTTGTCCCAATACTTTTGACAATATAGTGTATATATGTGTGTGTGTGTGTGTGTGTGTGTGTGTGTGTGTGTGTGTGTGTGTGTATTTACTCACGCAGTTGTGAAGTGGATTGCTCCCATTTGTTCACACTCGTAAATGATGAAACTTCCAGAAACCACAGGAACACCATTAACCTTGATGGCCACTGGGACAGTGATGTGATCTGAACAGAGACACATTCAGCTGCATTATAACTCTACACTAAACTCTACACTCTAATAATCCAAACTTTAAACAGTTCTCAGTGTATTGTGTGTTCTGGCTCCCTTTTGTCTCTTCTTGCACTGAAATGCCTTTGACAGTATCATTGAATGAACAACAATAAAAAACAAACGTATGCTGGAATTATTCAGCAAAGGTCTAAAAGGATTTACTGCATTTCACGAGTTCACACATACATATAATTCTGAGGGAGTAAGATTTAATGCGTATTTGGCGTGCTGTCCGGAGGGAGGGCTCCGAGCTCGGAATTCAGCCCGAACCAAGAGTACTCCCCCCGTATGTAAGTGATTTTATAGAACTAGGAGTGTGGAGAACTAGGAGTGTGGAGAAGGGGTGGAGGGGGGATGCTGCAAAACTGTCAATGGATCGAGGTAAGACTGCTGAGTCTATATGTACCCTCTTATCATTGATTGCTGATTGCTGTCCACTCGTGTTAATTATCTGAATGTGCTCCTCCCGAACTTAGTTAATAAAACTTCATATGTTTACTGAAGCTGTGTTTGTGTAAGCACCTTTGCCCAAGGGGATTGTGGGATACATGTGAGGCGGAGGCAGAGGACATGTCTGGATCTTAGTCGTGCCGAAGTCCAGATGCACTGTGGCGTTAGTGGAGATTCCCACTCCGAAACCACACTCCACCCTCAGACCCTGCAGATCCGGCACACTGCCGTTAATCAGGATCCCCACGTCCTGAGAAACAAACACACACACACACACACACACACACACACACACACACACACACACACACACACACACACACGATCAGGATCCCCACGTCCTGAGAGAAACACACTTCTGTCAGGACCAGAAGACGATTGACAGTTAGCATGCAGTTTGGATTGGCGGTCTGGTTCTGTTCTGGTTAAGAACTATCTACACACACACACATCCGTAAACACACATACACACACACGCCCATACACACGCAAACACACACACACACACACACACACGCACGCACACACACACACACAAAGACATGATTTGGTTTCATTGTGTTAGGTGAAATATGACCAAATATTTTTCATGAAATTCCTCCAATAGTAAAAGTTTCTTCAATCAAGCCGACAGACTTTCTCTTACTCCTCCTCTGAGTCTCTAAGTGAGACACACACACACACACACACACACACACACACACACACAGACAGTGATCATATCTCAATCTGAAGCTGAGGCTCTCTCTTCACACACTCATCTCTCCATCATCACACGCCACATTGAGTCTATTGTTGTCAGGATGGTGGACTTCCTGACATGGTGCCTGTTTCCTGTTTCCTGTTTCCTGTTTGGGCTGAAGACTCAATTCCTCTTGCCTGAATCATCATCAGATGAGAAATTCATCAGGACAGAAGCTCCTTCAGGAGATCTTCCAGAGATTCCCAGTGTTTATGTGGGAACAACACAATCTGAGCCAAATATACTCTTAAAATGTTTGTTTGTGCAAATATTAATCTCATTTTAACACAGCAAACTGAAGATTGAAATGTGTTTCATTTGCAAGGAATTATGCAAATCAGTTTATTCCACAAACATACAAAAAAAGAGAGGTAATTATTTTACTTTTTATCATGCAAATGAATGCATAAATTAAGCTTTGAAGAGAAACAGTGATGAACAGACTCTCTCGTTCAGACGAGACCGTGTGATGACAGAAACATCTGGAGTTATTTCTCATAATTAAAGAAAAACATCTATTTATTATAATGCTTTTATTGAACAATTGCTGTATGATTATTTAAATGAAAGTTTCTGTATTTGTTGTGATGAATGATAATTCGATAATTTGCATATTACTTTTATTATATGTTATAAAAGGCTCAAACATATTGTTGATTGGCTGTAATGAGTCGGATATTCTCAACTGTGATTGTGATGTGCCATACAAATATGCCATTAAACAAACATTATTTAATAAATACTTTATGCTGATTCTACATTCATGTTATTACAAATAAAATGTATGCTTAATGTTAAATGCAATTAAAAATGATGAATCAAAGAAAGCTCCATGATTAATTAGTTAAAATTCAGTTTCTAAAGCTTACTGGAGCTTTATCATTGTATACACATCATATACATATATATATATTACACGGCTCTGTGTAATACTTTATTCTGATTGGTCAATCACACATCCAGCGGTATATTATTCCCAGATAACAACAGAACACAGAAACACAGACTCATCCGGGTCACTGCAGTCAGCAGCGCTACACAATCGCTAGGAACAATTTGTGGAAGTTTTGCATTTGGTGAGCTAAAAAAATATCTCAAATCACTCAGTCAGTTATAAAACTCAGTCAAATCAATATTTTGTGTACAATTATTTAATTATGCCATCAAGTATCGTGGACTCGCTCTCTCTCGTTTCATTCAAACACAGCGGCTGCCATTTAGTGACAGTTTAAAACAGTTTCATCTGAAATCAATATCTAGATTCTCCATAATTATTTATGTGTTGAAATGCTGTGTAATAAGTGTGTGTGTGTGTGTGTGTGTGTGTGTGTGTGTGTGTGTGTGTGTGTGTGTGTGTGTGTGTGTGTGTGTGTGTGTGTGTGTGTGTGTGTGTGTGTAAGTTTGTGTGTGTTGCTTGTGTGTGTGTGCGTGTGTGTTTGTGTGTGTGTGTGTGTGTGTGTGTGTGTGTGTGTGTGAGTGAGTGCGTGCGTGCGTGCGTGCGTGCGTGTGTGTGTTACCCTCATGTGTGCGGAGTAACTGATCTCTGAGGGAGTGATGGTCATGGATGGACACTGCTGGACGCCGTCAGCGCTGCTGATCCAGGAGCGGCTCAGAGTCCCACTGGAGCAGTTCTTCTGCACCGAACACCTGCAGCATATCATCATCACCATCATCATCATCACCAACATCATCATAATCATCATCACCATCATCATCATCATCATCATCATCACCATCATCATCACCTTTATCATCATCATCATCACCTTTATCATCATCATCATCATCTTCATCACCAACATCATCATCATCACCAACATCATCATCACCAACATCATCATCATCACCATCACCTTTATCATCATCATCATCATCATCTTCATTACCAACATCATGATCATCACCAACATCATCATCATCATCATCATCATCATCACCATCATCATAATCATCATCATCATCATCATCACCATCATCTTCATCATCATCATCACCATCATCATCACCTTTATCATCATCATCATCATCATCACCTTTATCATCATCATCATCATCATCTTCATCATCGTCATCACCTTCATCATCATCATCATAATTATCGTCATCATCATCATTATCACCATCTTCATCATCATCACCAACATCATCATCACCATCACTAACATCATCATCACCTTCATCATCATCATTATCATCTTCATCATCACCAACATCGTCATCATCATCACCATCATCATCACCATCATCATCACCATCATCATCATCACCATCATTAACATTTCAAACACTATACGCCACACAGAGAGCCGTGATCGAACTACACTTCCCTTCACACGCATGCGAACACACAACAAGGGCAGCATATGAGTCACGAACACACACGATCTAAGCATCCTGCTAGATACACACAACACGAGCTTCAAAGCTGCTGGTTTGCCATGTTGAGGGAAACTGGAGCAGATATTGTATTATCAAATGTTTTTTTCTGTGCCACGGTGCCTCTGTGCCACGGTGCCTCTGCGACTCTGTGCCTCTGTGCCTCTGTGCATCTGCGCCTCTGCGCCTCTGCGCCTCTGCGCCTCTGCGCCTCTGCGCCTCTGTGCCTCTGTGCATCTGTGCCTCTGTGCCTCTGTGCATCTGCGCCTCTGCGCCTCTGCGCCTCTGCGCCTCTGCGACTCTGCGCCTCTGTGCCTCTGTGCATCTGCGCCTCTGCGCCTCTGTGCCTCTGCGCCTCTGTGCCTCTGCGCATCTCTGCCTCTGCGCATCTCTGCCTCTGCGCATCTGTGCCTCTGCGCATCTGTGCCTCTGCGCATCTGCGCCTCTGCGCATCTGCGCCTCTGCGCCTCTGCGCCTCTGCGCATCTGCGCCTCTGCGCCTCTGCGCATCTGCGCCTCTGCGCCTCTGCGCATCTGCGCCTCTGCGCCTCTGTGCCTCTGCGCCTCTGTGCCTCTGCGCATCTCTGCCTCTGCGCATCTCTGCCTCTGCGCATCTGTGCCTCTGCGCATCTGCGCCTCTGCGCATCTGCGCCTCTGCGCATCTGCGCCTCTGCGCCTCTGCGCCTCTGCGCATCTGCGCCTCTGCGCCTCTGCGCATCTGCGCCTCTGCGCCTCTGCGCATCTGCGCCTCTGCGCCTCTGCGCCTCTGTGCATCTGTGCAACTGTGCATCTGTGCCTCTGTGCCTCTGTGCCTCTGTGCCTCTGTGCCTCTGTGCCTCTGTGCCTCTGTGCATCTGTGCCTCTTGCCTCTGTGCATCTGTGCCTCCGTGCATCTGTGCCTCTTGCCTCTTGCATCTGTGCCTCTTGCCTCTGTGCCTCTGTGCCTCTGTGCATCTGTGCATCTGTGCCTCTGTGCCTCTGTGCATCTGTGCATCTGTGCCTCTTGCCTCTGTGCCTCTGTGCATCTGTGCATCTGTGCCTCTTGCCTCTTGCCTCTTGCCTCTTGCCTCTTGCATCTGTGCCTCTGTGCCTCTGTGCCTCTGTGCCTCTGTGCCTCTGTGCATCTGTGCATCTGTGCCTCTTGCCTCTTGCCTCTTGCCTCTTGCCTCTTGCCTCTGTGCATCTGTGCATCTGTGCCCCTTGCCTCTGTGCCTCTGTGCCTCTGTGCCTCTGTGCATCTGTGCCTCTTGCCTCTTGCCTCTGTGCCTCTGTGCCTCTGTGCCTCTGTGCATCTGTGCATCTGTGCATCTGTGCCTCTTGCCTCTGTGCATCTGTGCCTCGTGCATCTTTGCATCTGTGCCTCTTGCCTCTGTGCCTCTGTGCCTCTGTGCATCTGTGTATCTGTGCCTCTGTGCCTCTGTGCCTCTGTGCATCTGTGCATCTGTGCCTCTTGCCTCTGTGCCTCTGTGCCTCTGTGCCTCTGTGCATCTGTGCATCTGTGCCTCTTGCCTCTTGCCTCTTGCCTCTTGCCTCTGTGCATCTGTGCATCTGTGCCTCTGTGCCTCTGTGCATCTGTGCATCTGCGCATCTGCGCCTCTTGCCTCTGTGCCTCTGCGCCTCTGCGCCTCTGCGCCTCTGCGCATCTGCGCATCTGTGCATCTGGGCATCTGTGCCTCTGGGCATCTGGGCATCTGTGCCTCTGTGCCTCTGTGCCTCTGTGCCTCTGTGCCTCTGGGCATCTGTGCCTCTGGGCATCTGTGCCTCTGTGCATCTGTGCCTCTGGGCATCTGTGCCTCTGTGCATCTGTGCCTCTGTGCATCTGCGCATCTCTGCCTCTGCGCATCTGTGCCTCTGTGCCTCTGGGCATCTGTGCCTCTACGTCAGTCAGTCGTTCAGTCAAGTAACTAAAATTCAAGATGCTGACTTTGAAACAGATGCATGGACGCATACTTCCATGTCTCAATCCTTCCACAACACAGGGAGTTCCTGAGGTTTGCTTTCGGGGGCAAAGAATACCAGTATCGGGTTCTTCCATTCGGTCAAGCTCTATCACCCCATACATTCACCAAATGCGTAGATGCAGCTCTAGCCCCGCTCATATGCATTGTGAACTTCGAGATGCATTCGGCATCGAGATGTCGTTCTCGTGCGTGTGAAGAAATTAGGGTTGAGATCTGTGCCTCTGTGCCATTGTGCATCTGCGCCTCTGTGCATCTGCGCATCTCTGCCTCTGCGCATCTGTGCCTCTGCGCATCTGTGCCTCTGTGCATCTGCGCATCTGCGCATCTGGGCCTCTGTGCCTCTGTGCCTCTGTGCATCTGCGCATCTGTGCCTCTGTGCCTCTGTGCATCTGCGCCTCTGTGCCTCTGCGCCTCTGCGCATCTGCGCCTCTGCGCATCTGCGCCTCTGTGCCTCTGTGCATCTGTGCATCTGCGCCTCTGTGCATCTGCGCATCTGCGCCTCTTTGCCTCTGCGCATCTGCGCCTCTGCCCATCTGTGCCTCTGTGCATCTGTGCCTCTGCGCATCTGCGCCTCTGCGCATCTGTGCCTCTTGCCTCTGTGCATCTGTGCCTCTGCGCCTCTGCGCCTCTGCGCATCTGTGCATCTGTGCATCTGTGCCTCTTGCCTCTGTGCATCTGTGCCTCTGTGCCTCTGTGCCTCTGTGCATCTGTGCATCTGTGCCTCTTGCCTCTGTGCATCTGTGCATCTGTGCCTCTTGCCTCTGTGCCTCTGTGCCTCTGTGCCTCTGCGCATCTGCGCCTCTGTGCATCTGTGCATCTGTGCCTCTTGCCTCTGTGCCTCTGTGCCTCTGTGCCTCTGTGCCTCTCTGCATCTGTGCCTCTTGCCTCTGTGCCTCTGTGCCTCTGTGCCTCTCTGCATCTGTGCCTCTTGCCTCTGTGCATCTATGCCTCTGTGCCTCTGTGCCTCTGTGCCTCTGTGCCTCTCTGCATCTGTGCCTCTTGCCTCTGTGCCTCTGTGCATCTGTGCCTCTGTGCCTCTGTGCCTCTGCGCATCTGTGCCTCTGCGCATCTGTGCCTCTGCGCATCTGTGCCTCTTGCCTCTGTGCATCTGTGCATCTGTGCATCTGTGCCTCTTGCCTCTGTGCCTCTGTGCCTCTGCGCCTCTGCGCCTCTGTGCCTCTGTGCATCTGTGCATCTGTGCCTCTTGCCTCTGTGCCTCTGTGCCTCTGTCCCTCTGCGCCTCTGTGCCTCTGTGCCTCTGTGCATCTGTGCCTCTGTGCATCTGTGCATCTGTGCCTATTGCCTCTGTGCATCTGTGCATCTGTGCCTCTGTGCCTCTGTGCCTCTGTGCCTCTGCGCATCTGTGCCTCTGCGCATCTGCGCATCTGTGCCTCTGTGCATCTGTGCCTCTTGCCTCTGTGCCTCTGTGCATCTGTGCCTATTGCCTCTGTGCCTCTGTGCCTCTGTGCCTCTGCGCATCTGTGCCTCTGTGCCTCTGTGCCTCTGCGCATCTGTGCCTCTGTGCCTCTGTGCCTCTGTGCCTCTGTGCCTCTGTGCATCTGTGCCTCTGTGCCTCTGTGCCTCTGTGCATCTGTGCCTCTTGCCTCTGTGCATCTGTGCCTCTGTGCCTCTGTACATCTGTGCCTCTGTGCCTCTGTGCCTCTGCGCATCTGCGCCTCTTGCATCTGTGCCTCTGTGCCTCTGTTCCTCTGTGCCTCTGTGCCTCTGTGCGCATCTGTGCCTCTGTGCCTCTGCGCATCTGTGCCTCTTGCCTCTGCGCATCTGCGCATCTGCGCCTCTTGCCTCTGCGCCTCTGCGCCTCTGCGCCTCTGGGCCTCTGGGCCTCTGGGCCTCTGGGCCTCTGGGCCTCTGGGCATCTGGGCATCTGGGCATCTGGGCATCTGGGCATCTGGGCATCTGGGCCTCTGCGCATCTCTGCCTCTGCGCATCTGTGCCTCTGTGCCTCTGGGCATCTGTGCCTCTACGTCAGTCAGTCGTTCAGTCAAGTAGCTAAAATTCAAGATGCTGACTTTGAAACAGATGCATGGACGCATACTTCCATGCCTCAACCCTTCCACAACACAGGGAGTTCCTGAGGTTTGCTTTCGGGGGCAAAGAATACCAGTATCGGGTTCTTCCATTCGGTCAAGCTCTATCACCCCATACATTCACCAAATGCGTAGATGCAGCTCTAGCCCCGCTCATATGCATTGTGAACTTCGAGATGCATTCGGCATCGAGATGTCGTTCTCGTGCGTGTGAAGAAATTAGGGTTGAGATTGAATGGCAAGAAAAGTGTGCTTTCTTCAGCACAGAGGACCACCTTTCTTGGTGTCGTGTGGGAATCAGTGACAATGAGGGCCATTTAATTTCTGCGGTGTCCCTTCAAGAAGTTTGTGATGCAGCGGGCTGGTCTTCGCCGCTCACATCTGTAAGATTTTATGACCTAGACATGGATACCCCTGGGCAGCACGAGCTCCCTTGAAAGGGAACTAGGGTTACAGTCGTACACACACACACTCTCTCTCTCTCTCTCTCTCTCTCTCACGCACAGACATACACACACTCTCTCTCTCTCTCACGCACAGACATACACAAACACTCGCTCTCTCTCTTTCTCTCTCTCTGACACACAGATATACACACACACACACACACACACACACACACTCTCTCTCAGGCACAGACATACACACACTCACTCTCTTTCTTTCTCTCTCTCTCACAAACACTCACACACACACACACACACACACAGACAAGATGAACAGACTCTCAGTTTGACATGTTCCTCTGAAAGAGCTTCTATCATGAGAACAATCATCATGAGTGGGATAATGTTAAAACGAGAGAAGAATCTCTGCTCTTTCACCCAGTGACGTCTGACTCAAATTCCAAGCACTCAGGAAAACCCATGAACAAAGATAAACTCTACAGGAAATCCAGCCCAAAACATCTGAAATCCCATTCAAACACACAGTTTGACAAATTCCACACGTGTATTTTTGTGGAATATTCTATTCTATGAAACACAAAAGAAAATATGATAACACTTCATTTCGACAGTCCACTTTAGATGTTCTATTAACTATAAGTAACTTTACAACTACAGGTCAACTTATTCCACTAACCCTAGCAGAGTCTACTAATACTCTACTGATACTACTATTACTCTAATGAGAGTTAGTTGATATTAGTTACTTATAGTCAACAGAATGGGTTAAAGGGACCATCAAAATAAAGTAAAACTGAAAATATTCAGCAGAATTGACACTGTTTTTCCCACAGAAAGAGAATGGAGACGCAAGCTGAGAAAGGGTGAAAAAAGAAGTCCATACAGTACAACTCATGCATTATATTTCCATCCATCGTGTGTGTGTGTGCGTGTGCGTGTGTGTGTGTGTGTGTGTGTGTGTGTGTGTGTGTGTGTGTGTGTTAATTAAGACGTGATCCTCGAAAATCAAAATCAACATTCCCAGACAGCAACAGAGTCGGCCAGATCTGGAGCGCGGTGCATCCACATGTACCGGATGTGGGCCGGATGTGGGCCGACTCTATGTTGCTGTCTGGGTTCCTGTCAAGTATTGAGATTGTGGAGTGAGTGATTTCTGGCTGATTTGAGAGTAAATTTGAGAGATTGTGGAGTTTGTTTACCGTGTGTCCAGCGTACACCAGCCGCAGTGAGCATCACCAGCACTCAAACACTCTCCACAGGATCTGTACTGGTCACACGCCGACACAGCCACACGCAGGAGCTGCACACACACACACACACACACACACGGAGGATCAGACATATGCTCAGTTTCACAGCCTCTATCAATGATGGTTCACACAACACTCTCTCATCACCTCACAGAAATAGACCTGATGAAGACAGTGTGTGTGTGTGCGTGTCTGTGTGTGTGTGTGTGTGTGTGTGTGCTAAACAAACATTCATGCTACACTTTCATCAAATATATGACACAAACGGCTAAATATCTCTGTAATATAATAAGGTCTCAAAAGTTAACGCTTAGCTAACACTAACAGTGAGCAATACATTTGTTGCAGCATTTATTACCATTTGTTAGTTAATAAAAATAATTTATTATTTTTAGCTGTTTATTATATGTTCATGTTAGTTCGCAATACATTAACTAATGAATACAACTGTGGACTTCAAAAATGTAAATGTAAATGCATCCCATTGGCAACTCCCATTGGCATGTGTGGTGATGTTGTAAACAGGTGGGTGTGGCTCTGAGGCTCCGCCTTCTTTGAGGAGTAAATCAGGTCCTTGAATCAAAAGTATGATGTGTATGATGTGTGTATAAAGCTCGTTTACTCACATGGTGTGTGGTCATGACGTACAGGTAGTTGCTGTCACTGGGGTCAAAGGTCATGATGTGGTGAACTGGTTCATAAGCAGGGAGTCTGAGTGACCACAGATTCGCCACAGAGAGGTTGGCCAGCAGAGTCAGCTGATGAAGACACACACACACACACACACACACATACACACACACCTCAGCACAACTACAGAGAACACACTGCAGGACTATGGAAGTACAATAATGTTTTTGAAACAATAAAGCTTGTTGAATTGCACTGATTGAAAAAAATATGCATTACATTAACCGTGCTTGAATTTTAAATATTCAAAACATTTCACACACATTTTCATTATTAAAAATTTAATAATCCATATTCAACTTTCAGATTTCACTTCCAAAATGTACAGTCCATTTTCTGTCATTTTTATTTTGCTTTACATATCCAGTGGATCAAATTCACACAAAATGAACATTTTGGAAGTGAAATCTTAAAGGTGAATATGGATTATTACATTTTTAATAATGAAAATGTGTGTGAAATGTTTTGAATATTTAAAATTCAAGCACGGTTAATGCAATCCATATTTTTACAATTAGTGCAATTCAACAATTTTTTTTGTTTCAAAAACATTTGGAATTATTTACTGATACTGTATCCCACAATGCAACACACTTGACTTGCCCAATGGGTTTAAACTTTTTCTTGACTCATTATTTGATATCCTCCTGCATTACAGCATCGTTGCGGCACTGCAGGACGAGGTCATGTGATGAGGTCATGTGATCACGGTGTCGCGACCGCTTCTCGGCACAGAGAGTGAATGGAAGCGGCAGATGAGAGGAAGAGCATGATAATGATATGATATCATAAAGCACCATAATTATCATCCTGTGAATGCTGAGAGAAGAGCAAGAACACAGTCGTGTGTGAAACATCCGTCAACTCAGATCTGACAAGCCGAAATCATCCTTCAGACACACACACACTGCTAATTACACATGTAGACAAGCTCCACACACACACACACACACACACACACACACACACACACACACACACACACACACACACACACACAGAAACACAGATAAGCAGATCTTGAGCTCTAATAGAATTAAGCTCTACTAACACAGATCCTCAAATAAGCTTATCTCACCAAACAAATAACATTACACACACTCCTGAAACCATCAGCGGCATCATGAAAGCCCCCACAGGACATTTTGAAACCGACTCATACAAACACTCGTATATGCAGTCGCACTCATACACCCACCGCCATCAGCAGTGAAACATTAATAACTGATGCAATAAGAGTTAATTACAGTGAATATATGACAGGGTCGTGCAGTGGCAAAGCTTTCGTTCAGACCAACTGTGTTCAAATCCACAGAAATATGACAAGAAACGACAAACTGAGAAACAGCAGAAACAAAAAAGAGCACCAGAAGACATTATCAAAACAGTAGAGCAAACACTACACTACCAGAGCTCTCTCTCTCTCTCTCTCTCTCTCAAACACTACACTACCAGAGCTCTCTCTCTCTCTCTCTCTCTCTCTCTCTCTCTCAAACACTACACTACCAGAGCTCTCTCTCTCTCTCTCTCTCTCTCTCAAACACTACACTACCAGAGCTCTCTCTCTCTCTCTCTCTCTCTCTCTCTCTCTCAAACACTACACTACCAGAGCTCTCTCTCTCTCTCTCAAACACTACACTACCAGAGCTCTCTCTCTCTCTCTCTCTCTCTCTCTCTCAAACACTACACTACCAGAGCTCTCTCTCTCTCTCTCTCTCTCTCTCTCTCTCTCAAACACTACACTACCAGAGCTCTCTCTCTCTCTCTCTCTCTCTCTCTCTCAAACACTACACTACCAGAGCTCTCTCTCTCTCTCTCTCTCTCTCTCTCTCTCAAACACTACACTACCAGAGCTCTCTCTCTCTCTCTCTCTCTCAAACACTACACTACCAGAGCTCTCTCTCTCTCTCTCTCTCTCTCAAACACTACACTACCAGAGCTCTCTCTCTCTCTCTCTCTCAAACACTACACTACCAGAGCTCTCTCTCTCTCTCTCTCAAACACTACACTACCAGATCTCTCTCTCTCTCTCTCTCTCTCTCTCAAACACTACACTACCAGAGCTCTCTCTCTCTCTCTCAAACACTACACTACCAGAGCTCTCTCTCTCTCTCTCTCTCTCTCTCTCTCTCAAACACTACACTACCAGAGCTCTCTCTCTCTCTCTCAAACACTACACTACCAGAGCTCTCTCTCTCTCTCTCTCTCTCTCAAACACTACACTACCAGAGCTCTCTCTCTCTCTCTCTCTCTCTCTCTCTCAAACACTAAAACACCAGATCTCTCTCTCTCTCTCTCTCTCTCTCTCTCTCTCTCTCAAACACTACACTACCAGAGCTCTCTCTCTCTCTCTCTCTCTCTCTCTCTCTCTCTCAAACACTACACTACCAGAGCTCTCTCTCTCTCTCTCTCAAACACTACACTACCAGATCTCTCTCTCTCTCTCTCTCAAACACTACACTACCAGAGCTCTCTCTCTCTCTCTCTCTCTCTCTCTCTCTCAAACACTACACTACCAGAGCTCTCTCTCTCTCTCTCTCAAACACTACACTACCAGAGCTCTCTCTCTCTCTCTCTCTCTCTCTCTCTCTCTCTCTCTCTCTCTCTCTCTCTCTCTCTCTCTCTCTAACACTACACTACCAGAGCTCTCTCTCTCTCTCTCTCTCTCTCTCTCTCTCTCTCTCTCAAACACTACACTACCAGAGCTCTCTCTCTCTCTCTCAAACACTACACTACCAGAGCTCTCTCTCTCTCTCTCAAACACTACACTACCAGAGCTCTCTCTCTCTCTCTCTCTCTCTCTCTCTCTCACACACTACACTACCAGAGCTCTCTCTCTCTCTCTCTCTCTCAAACACTACACTACCAGAGCTCTCTCTCTCTCTCTCTCAAACACTACACTACCAGAGCTCTCTCTCTCTCTCTCTCTCTCTCTCAAACACTACACTACCAGAGCTCTCTCTCTCTCTCTCTCTCTTTCAAACACTACACTACCAGAGCTCTCTCTCTCTCTCTCTCTCAAACACTACACTACCAGAGCGGTCTCTCTCTCTCTCTCTCTCTCTCTCTCTCTCTCTCTCTCTCTCTCTCTCTCTCTCTCTCTCTCTCTCTCTCTCTCTCTCTCTCAAACACTACACTATCAGAGCTCTCTCTCTCTCTCTCTCTCTCTCTCTCAAACACTACACTACCAGAGCTCCCTCTCTCTCTCAAACACTACACTACCAGAGCTCTCTCTCTCTCTCTCTCTCTCTCTCAAACACTACACTATCAGAGCTCTCTCTCTCTCTCTCTCTCTCTCTCTCAAACACTACACTACCAGAACTCTCTCTCTCTTTCTCTCAAACACTACACTATCAGAGCTCTCTCTCTCTCTCTCTCTCTCTCTCTCTCTCTCTCAAACACTACACTATCAGAGCTCTCTCTCTCTCTCTCTCTCTCTCAAACACTACACTACCAGAGCTCTCTCTCTCTCTCTCTCTCTCTCTCTCTCTCTCTCTCTCTCTCTCTCTCTCTCTCTCAAACACTACACTACCAGAACTCTCTCTCTCTCTCTCTCTCTCTCTCAAACACTACACTACCAGAGCTCTCTCTCTCTCTCTCTCAAACACTACACTACCAGAGCTCTCTCTCTCTCTCTCTCAAACACTACACTACCAGAGCTCTCTCTCTCTCTCTCTCAAACACTACACTACCAGAGCTCTCTCTCGCTCTCTCAAACACTACACTACCAGAGCTCCCTCTCTCTCTCTCAAACACTACACTACCAGAGCTCTCTCTCTCTCTCTCTCTCTCTCAAACACTACACTATCAGAGCTCTCTCTCTCTCTCTCTCTCAAACACTACACTACCAGAGCTCTCTCTCTCTCTCTCAAACACTACACTACCAGAGCTCTCTCTCTCTCTCTCTCTCTCTCTCTCTCTCTCTCTCTCTCTCTCTCTCTCTCTCTCTCTCTCAAACACTACACTACCAGAGCTCTCTCTCTCTCTCTCTCTCTCTCTCTCTCTCTCTCTCTCTCAAACACTACACTATCAGAGCTCTCTCTCTCTCAAACACTACACTACCAGAACTCTCTCTCTCTCTCTCTCAAACACTACACTACCAGAACTCTCTCTCTCTCTCTCTCTCAAACACTACACTACCAGAGCTCTCTCTCTCTCTCTCTCTCAATTCAATTCAATTCAGAAAGCTTTATTGGCATGACAAAAAATACATTTTGTATTGCCAAAGCATCAAAACAACATAGAAAATAATTTAGAACTTTTAGTACACAAAAATAATAATACTGATATCATAAAACAATAGTAATAAAACAAAGATTAATAAATAAGATAAAAAGGATTTAGAAATCATCTATATAGAAAAACAAAAACAAACAATATTGAACATTATATACATGTGTGTAGGTCTTAGGCTGTGAGTGTGTGTGTGTGTGTGTGTGTGTGTCTCTCTCTCAAACACTACACTACCAGAGCTCTCTCTCTCTCTCTAACACTACACTACCAGAGCTCTCTCTCTCTCTCTCTCAAACACTACACTACCAGAGCTCTCTCTCTCTCTCTCTCTCTCTCTCTCTCTCTCTAACACTACACTACCAGAGCTCTCTCTCTCTCTCTCAAACACTACACTACCAGAGCTCTCTCTCTCTCTCTCTCAAACACTACACTACCAGAGCTCTCTCTCTCTCTCTCTCTCTCTCTCTCTCTCTCTCTCTCTCAAACACTCCACCACCAGAGCTCTCTCTCTCTCTCTCTCTCAAACACTACACTGCCAGAGCTCTCTCTCTCTCTCTCTCTCAAACACTACACTACCAGAGCTCTCTCTCTCTCTCTCTCTCTCTCAAACACTACACAACCAGAGCTCTCTCTCTCTCTCTCTCTCTCAAACACTACACTACCAGAGCTCTCTCTCTCTCTCTCAAACACTACACTACCAGAGCTCTCTCTCTCTCTCTCTCTCTCAAACACTACACTACCAGAGCTCTCTCTCTCTCTCTCTCTCAAACACTACACTACCAGAGCTCTCTCTCTCTCTCTCTAAAATACTACACTACCAGAGCTCTCTCTCTCTCTCAAACACTACACTACCAGAGCTCTCTCTCTCTCTCTCTCTCACTCTCTCACTCTCTCACACGTGTGTGAGCAGAGCCTCTACATCTCAGCAGTCGTCTCTGTTTTGGCAGCGAAACAAAAAGCCTTTTCTGACTCTTCCCAGCGATGTGTGTTTGTGTGTGTGTGTGTGTGTGTGTGTGTGCGTGTGTGTGTGCGTGTGTGTGTGTGTGTGTGTGTGTGTGTGACTCCCCACAGCCAGATATTCCTTATCTGTGGGGCCGAACACTAAGAGCTCTGCCCCAGCGCTCCCGGCTCCAGCAACTCTCTCGCTGTGGCTCTGAACAGACACACACACACCTTCTTCTGGCCCTCATTACCCCTCTTTTGTTCCAAGGTTTTGTTTTCTCAGGCAGCGGCTCATGAATACTGTTTCTCTCTGGGTTTGCGTGAGTCGGTGTGTGTGACTCGGGTTTTGCTTACATTTTTAAAGCAAACAAAGGACAGTAAAACCTAAATTCACCTGCGTTGGCTTCAGAAACATGATAAATTGTTATAAAGTGCCCTATTCTGCTATTTTAAAGTCTGCTAATGTTGTTTCTGAGTCTCCTACAGTAGATTCACATTCATCCCATGATGAGAAACTCTGTAATGTGCTCATAATCTGCCCTTCAGCATCAGCTCTTTTCTCTGTGTCTGAAACGCCCCTTCAAAGATTCAGGCTCTCTAAGCCCCGCCTCTCTGAGAGCTGCTCTGCTGTGATTGGTCAGAAAGCTAAATAAATTCGGTTGATTGTGACCGACACGTGAAGATCTCCAGAGGGTTAAAATAAGTATTGTGAAGGGGTTTTCACAGCGATGCCATTGACAAAGAACCTTTCAGGAACCGTTTTTAAAGTGTGCAGAACATTTTAATAATCTAAAGAACCTTGTTTTGGGATGGAAAGATTCCCAGCCTGTTAAAGGATCTGGAACCACAGGCGTAGATTAAGAGTGTGTCTGTAAACTACACCGGAAGACACTACCGTTCCTCATGCCAGACAATCCACAGAGACCAGCGGTTCCCAGACAGATCCTGAGCAAACACTGTGGCCTTTACAGCTGACCGTCTGTGTACAGAAGCAGTGCACACACACACACACACACACTCACACACTCACACACTCACACACTCACACACTCACACACACACACACACACACACACACACACATCACACACATCACACACACACAGTGTGCTCTTTGATAGCAATCTTTCATTTGAAAGTCACGTGTCTAGTATCCGTAAAACCGCATTTTTTCATCTTAAAAATATATCTAAATTACGTCATTTGCTCTCATTAACAAATGCAGAACAATTAGTTCATGCGTTCATGACATCAAGACTAGATTATTGTAATGCTCTACTGGGTGGTTGCCCTGCACGCTAAATAAATAAACTACAGCTGGTCCAAAACGCAGCAGCTCGAGTTCTTACTAGAACCAGGAAATATGACCATATTAGCCCGGTTCTGTCAACACTGCATTGGCTGCCTATTAAACATCGTATAAATTTTAAAATATTGTTGATTACTTACAAAGCACTAAATGGTTTAGCTCCGCAGTACTTGAGCAAGCTCTTAACACATTATAGTCCTTCACGTCTATTGCGATCTCAAAATTCGGGCCAGTTGATAATACCTAGAATATCAAAATCGACTGCTGGCGGTAGATCCTTTTCCTATTTAGCACCAAAACTTTGGAACAGTCTTCCTACCATTGTCCGGGAAGCAGACACACTCTGTCAGTTCAAAGCTAGACTAAAAACACATCTCTTTGACCTAGCATACACATAATATATTAAACTTCTATAATTCAATGTTAGGCTGCATAGATTAGGTCAGCCGGAACTGGGAACACTTCCCTTAAATCCTGATGTACTCGTTACATCATCATAAGAAGAATGGCATCTACGCTAATTATAGTGTCTTTGTTTATCCCGAGGTTTTCCCGCAGCCGACCGGATCCAGGCCGTATCCAGATCTGACTAGGAGCTTTGCCTGGAGCCGATGACAACGCAGTGCTGAAGTACCAACTAGCCTCTCCCTATGGAGGATCCCTTTCCCACTCTACACATAAAATGTTGTGATTCCGGTTCGCGTACCCACCCCGAAGTGATAAAATAAAACAAAATTCTGTATCAAATAACAGTTACTGTAAATCCGTCCTCTAGTTCATAAACGCCAGAGGAGAACTGGCCCCCGACTGAGCCTGGGTTCTCCCAAGGTTTTTTTATTCTCTCGAATCTCTCCATTAGGTCACCTGATGGAGTTTTAGGACACCAGTAGGTCACCTGATGGAGTTTTAGGACACCAGTAGGTCACTTGATGGAGTTTTTCGGTTCCTTGCCACTGTTGCCTTTGGCTTGCTCAGTTGGGGATATTCAAATTAATTAACCAATCATTAATACCATTGATCAGCCCTACCAAACGTGGATGTTTTTTCCACTAAGAAACAAACATTGTTATGTTATTTGATTGATACTGTGAAGCTGCTTTGATGCAATTTATATTGTGAAAAGCACTATATAAATACACTTGACTTGACTTGACACACACTCACACACACACACACACACACTCACACACATCACACACACACACACTCACTCACACACTCACACACACACACACTCACACACAAACACACAAGAGAAGATGGACCACCTGATCAGACAGGAATGCTTTAAATGGAGTTTGTGTACAAGGCAAACACTTGTACACAGAAAATGAACAAATATTGAAGATGTGTTTCTCTGTGCTGTAGCTTCACTGCAATCACAGCTGTGCATTTATCAGATACATAAACTATCACATCTTAAAGTCCCCTGTAGTCAATCACATTATATTATCACTTAAAACTCATCTTTGATCACCCAAATTACATATTTAAAAGTTTTTTCTTCATGCCTTAAAATATCTTGAATGTAACTCGACACCCTTGCCTCATTTAGTATGCACGGTTCTATGAATATGC
Source organism: Meda fulgida (assembly GCA_030578275.1). Classification (NCBI taxonomy): domain Eukaryota; kingdom Metazoa; phylum Chordata; class Actinopteri; order Cypriniformes; family Leuciscidae; genus Meda; species Meda fulgida. The sequence continues at coordinate 617,172 of CM060623.1, forward strand.
AGATGAGCCCCGCCTCCACTCACTCCCTCACTCAGAGATCCACTGGTTGACGATCACACGTTGATCTGATTGGTTACAAGGTCGTTTGTGACGTCAGAAACACCAGCGATTTCACACCGTGTTTTTGAGACTGTCTTTGGTTCACTGCTAGCCTGGCTGCGTCCTCCTACACACTTCCGCTCAATTTCATTTTCCTTCAGTACTACGTCTGGGACTGCTGTATATTGTAAGGTTTCCAGAAATCAATTTTTTGTAGGACCAATCAGTGAACAGAGGGAGTGGCTGAGAACGATGACGTTGATGTTTCCGTATCGCGCAGTAGCCTGGTGATCACTGTACAGCATTTGCGGCAGATCCGAAACCACGCCAGCGGCGTATTGTAAATGATTAGACCCAGCTTCGACAATTGACTGAATACATCACTGTCCTTAGCGTCAAATATACATTTAGAATTTATTTTCCTTGAACTCTTAAATTCGATTAACAAAACCTGCAGCTCTCGTTGACAGACATCTTATTCTAAACATAATCCTCTGATCATTCAGACTACTTGTTTCCGTCCGGTTTCGGCTCATGACACACGACCACACGTTAGCGACTGGCTACGGCAGATCCTGAGTGACTCTGGGCAGATCCAATAGTTTTGAACTTTAACAGAGAACCTGCCTACAAGGAAGTAAACGTTTCTCAATGGAGAGAGGCCAGACTCTCTGTAAAAATGAAATCTACGAGAGTCTGGTAGAACCAGGCTAGTTTACTGCAGTTTTAAGCAGAAAATACTCAGCAATGCTGTCGACTTATGAAAGTACACATGCTTTGTCTTAAAGCGTATTAAAAACACCACATAGACACATAAACTACATTAAACGCTCCCACAGGGGGACTTTAAGGGGGTTTATATGGTGTATAGAGATGCATTAACTAATCGTGAACCAACCAAATATTTGATTAAGTCAACACATCATATTATTCAAATATTTGCATAGTTTTAATATTTGATCATATTAAGAAGTTATTTAGTTTAGACTTTCAGCATTGCAAAATCCCTGCTCATGACGAGCCAATCGATTCTCACTGGACAAACCAAACCCCGCCTACACCTGTTCCCATTGGAGAAGCCGTTTCCCAACGTGCAGTCAAAGCAAACATTGCTCACACACCAGATATCATGTTTGATATGTTTTCACCATATGTTCACACACACACTCTGGGGACAACAGAGGTTCATTTTACATCTTGTAAGGTCGTTCACCCCATTAAAGAAGGAATCATATGAATGCAGTGTCAAGCTTCTGTTCTGCACATGTGTACACATCTGCACTGTTCTGTATGTGATGTAATGCCGGCTGGTGTCACCTTGCGCAGTCGGCCCCTGCTCGTCCCCAGGAACAGCACGGTGTTGTTGTGGACGCTGTCTACGGCTATAGAGCTGAGCCCCGGGGCCTCGTAGATGGGCCGGGCCCCCAGGGGCCTCCTCAGGGCCAGCGGGTGCTGGAGGTGCGCGGCCCCACAGTTCAACTGCTCCGGCTGAAGCTGCAACACACAACCATTGTCACATTTACATCGGTGCGATCGAAAGAAGACGTTGTGTGCTGATCCATTCATAAAAGAAGCAAGGGGCCACTTTATGAACGAGTCATTGAATCAGTTTGACTCTCCCAATCTGTTCAAAAATGAAACATGAAACGCTCTGGGAACCATTTTCGTTGGTGAAATAGAGCAAAAACAGTCAAAATTGATAATGTTGTGTCTAAAAAGGGTTAATTATTATGATTGAGTTGCTGTTGAACTGTTGTATAAAATCTCATCACATTTGCTGATATTCAGGATATTCCCTTGATCGAGTCATCAAGCTGAATCACTGCATATTGGGTTATCACCACTCTGCCACTGCTGGGTTCAGCCTGCTGGCTCCTTTTATTGGGTTATTTGTAATATTTGCACGCAGTGCTGGGTAGTTGTCTGTAACTCAGCTGCTGGGTCATCACATGTCTACACAGGGCTGGGTCAGTGTAACCCAGTGTTGGATAGTTGGTGCCAAACCAGTTAGAACTGGACACTTTTGTCAACGGTCATTCTGAACTGCTCCTTTATAGCAGACATTTTAGAGTGCATTTTTATTATTTAAAATAAAAGACCTTCAATATCAAATTGACTGACCCAGCACTGTCAAAAAACATCATTTCGTTACAACATTTTCCTGCTGAGCAGAACTACAGACAGCTCAGCTGAGCCAGTGTGTGTCCTGAGCGAGCTTTAACACACTGATGACGCTCGAGTATCGAGAGGTTCACGGCAGGGTGATGGAGCTGGAGCGGGGGAGCCAGTGTTTCTCAAGAGCCGTGACCTCCTGTATCTCTCAGAGCCAACACACACACACCCACACGTCACCACAGCAACACACACACAGCAACACACACACACACACACACACGTCACCACAGCAACACACACACACACGTCACCACAGCAACACACACACACACACACACACGTAACCGCAACAACACACACACACACACACGTCACCACAGCAACACACGTCACCACACCAACACACACACACACGTCACCACAGCAACACACACACACACGTCACCACAGCAACACACACACACACACGTAACCACAGCAACACACACACACACGTCACCACAGCAACACACACACACACACAGCAGCACATACACACACGTCACCATGGCAACACACACACACACACACACACAGCAGAACACACACACACACGTCACCACAGCAACACACACACACACACACACACACACAGCAGCACACACACACACACACACACACACACACACGTCACCACAGCAACACACACACACACACACACACACACACAGCAGCGCACACATACACACACAAACACACACACACGTCGCCACAGCAACACACACACACTTCACCACAGCTGGAGCGGGGGAGTCAGCGTTTCTCACGAGCTCCTCAGAGCCGTGACCTCCTGTATCTCTCAGAGCCAACACACACACACACACGTCACCACAGCAACACACACACAGCACACACACACACACACACACACACACAGCAGCACACACACACACCCACACGTCACCACAGCAACACACACACACACACACACACACACACACACAGCAACACACACACACACGTCACCACAGCAACACACACACACACACACACACACGTCACCACAGCAACACACACACACAGCAACACACACACACACACACGTCACCACAGCAACACACACACACGTCACCACAGCAACACACACACACACACACACACAGACGTCACCACAGCAACACACACACACACGTCACCACAGCAACACACACACACACACACACACACACGTCACCACAGCAACACACACACACACACACACACACGTCACCACAGCAACACACACACACACAGCAGCACACACACACACACACGTCACCACAGCAACACACACACACACACACACACACACACACAGCAGCACACACACACACACGTCACCACAGCAACACACACACACATACACACAGCAGCGCACACATACACACACAAACACACACACACGTCGCTACAGCAACACACACGTCGCCACAGCAACACACACTTCCCCACAGCAACACACACTTCCCCACAGCAACACACACACCTCCACACAGCAACACACACACACTTCACCACAGCTGGAGCGGGGGAGTCAGCGTTTATCACGAGCTCCTCAGAGCCGTGACCTCCTGTATCTCTCAGAGCCAACACACACACACACGTCACCACAGCAACACACACACAGCACACACAAACACACACACACAGCAGCACACAGCAGCACACACACACACACGTCACCACAGCAACACACACACAGCACACACACACACACACACACAGCAGCACACAGCAGCACACACACACACACGTCACCACAGCAACACACACACAGCACACACACACACACACACACAGCAGCACACAGCAGCACACACACACACACGTCACCACAGCAACACCCACACACACACGTCACCACAGCAACACACACGTCACCACAGCAACACACACACACAGCAGCACACACACACACACATTTCACCACAGCAACACACACACACACACACACACAGCAGCACACACACACACACACGTCACCACAGCAACACACACACAGCAGCACACACACACACACGTCACCACAGCAACACACACACACACACACAGCAGCACACAGCAGCACACACACACGTCACCACAGCAACACACACACACACACACGTCACCACAGCAACACTCACACACACACACACACGTCACCACAGCAACACACACTTCCCCACAGCAACACACACACACTACACCACAGCAACACACACTACACCACAGCAACACACACACTTCCCCACAGCAACACACACACTTCCCCACAGCAACACACACACACACACTACACCGCAGCAACACACACTACACCACAGCAACACACACTACACCACAGCAAAACACACACACACTACATCACAGCAATACACACACACTACATCACAGCAATACACACACACTACACCACAGCAATACACACGCACACACACACATATGCTTCGTATAACCGCAGCTTCAGTGATAAACATGTTTTCAGAGCGGCTCAGAATCTGCTTTTCGGACGAGTTACAGGACTATAAATCCACAGCAGATCTGCTTGTGTTGGAGACGGATTATGTTGTTTTGAGTTCACGGTATATTATTATGCGGAGTTCAATCATTTCAATAACTCATTCAGTTCAATAACTCATTCATTTCAATAACTGCTGAAACATCAACACAGCCAAAAGGAAAAGGACTGTACAAATATATGATTATCAATAAGTTATGACAACATACAGTATGTTTTTAGATTGCTTTAACGCAATTTTCAACTTTTCTATATTTTAAGTTACTGGATTCAACTATTTTTTTAAGTCAGTTTAATGTAATTTAAGTTGAAATTACTGAAACATCCAAGGTGATTGTACATACACATTTAAGACAGCATGTCATATTTTCACTCGGCTCGACACGACATCCCGAGATCAGAAACTCTGATTTAACTCTTCTACTATAGGCAGTTTAAAGTTCAGAGATCAGGATCTGATGCAAAAGTAGTTTTAGTAGTTTTGATGAAAGCTCTGAGTTTATTATATCCTCCTAATATTGCAATTTATCGCGATGATCACTTTAAGCACACTTAGGCACTGTGTTACTGTGAACAGTGCTTTAGAGAATATACGGCTGTGACTTAAATACGACAGAAATGTAATTAAAACGTAGAACTTTGCAGGTCTGAAACAAAACTCCACAAAACAAATAATATAACTTCATCACATTCACTGTCAGGTATAAAAAACATTTCCCCAATAATGCAATAGTTCTTTAAGCTACCTAAACTTTAACTGACTCTTGAAAAGGGAATCAGTCGTGAAATTTAAGGCGGACTCTAAAGGAAAGTTTAATTTAAATGCTGGTCACCATTTCTATTCACATTCGCTGAATACACTCTAGAAATGCTTTCTGGGTCAAATTTTAGTCAAATATGGACAAACGCAGCCGTTGGGTTACATTTTTTAATTACATTTTAAACCCAACGTTTGGGTTTGTCCATATTTGACCCACAATTTTAGATTTTATTTTAGAGTGTACGTTTTAAATGAACTTTAAAGAATATGTTCATGTTTGAGGTGTTACAGGTGATGTTTTGATGATAATAAGCGCATCTCACCACGATGGTCCCCTTGCCCTCGCACTCGGCCCCGGAGCCCTGGATGACGCTGTCCAGCACCTGCACGTCACTGTTGGGCCCGTTCGAGCAGTTACGGCGGCCCGTGCGGATAATATCCTCCACATCCGACACGCGGAACGCGCACACCGCCGTGAGCCCGCGCGCGCCGCCGAACACCCCGAACACATGCGGCTCCGGGGCCGCGTCGCGCACGCTGATCTCCGCGGGGAACACGGACAGCAGCCGGTGATAGATGTTCCCGTGGGACCCGCACTGGAGCCCCATCTGGATGTAGGACTCGGTGAGTTTGCGGCTCTCCGCGGACCTGCGCGGCGCGTGCGTGTCCAGACAGACGCGCGCGAGGATGCTGTTCGGCTGGCTCTCCTTCGCGCCCGTGTGCGCGTCGTTGTTGATGGCGATGTACGCGTAGCTCTTGAGCACGAAGGCGTGCACGAAGCTCAGCTTGTTCTTTTGCTTGACCTCCTGCTTGATCTTGAACACGTTGTCCTCGGACGGGTTGATGTCGTAGGTGAAGAGCCGGCCGATGTCTCCGGTGTCGAGCGCGCGGATCGCGATCTCCGGCGTGTTCTCGAAGCGCAGGTCCTCTTTGCTGTGGTTCTTCGGGAAGAACTCGGTGCCCATGCCCGTGTACGTGGCTGCCACCAGCAGCCGCGGCGCGCCGCCGGTGCCCCGGAACACCAGCCCGACGGTGCTCGCGTTCTCGTGGTTGGCCGCGATGTTGAGCATGCTCGGGAACACCGTGGCCCCGTCCTGCGGGAACTTCACGGCCTCGCGCGACACATCGTCCACGCGCCGCAGCTCGCAGAAGCCCTGGAACACGGACCCGCAGGCCACCAGCACGCGCTGCTCTCGGTCCAGGACGAGCAGTTTGTTGTGGTTATCCGTGAGCGTCTTCTCGTGCTCGCATGTGGCCTGCGGGAGCTGCGGCGCGTGGCACAGCGGGTTGTCGCGCACGGGTCCCGTGCGCATCTCCACCTCGCGCGCGAGCGTCACGTTCAGCTGGAACAGGCTGTTCACGGCGGCCAGATAAACGCGCCCGGACTCCGCGTCCACCACGAAGTTATTAGTGCGTTCTGGAGACGCGAAGTCCTGTTGAATGTGGAGCGCGCACGTTTGGAGAGCGGCTGAAAACACGGCGAAAAGCGCCGCTAGGAGCCCGAGAGAGGAGCTCTGCGCTGTAGAAGAAGGCATGTCTCCTGTCTGAGGGCTTCGCGTGTCTCCTCACGCTGGGCGTCCGCGGGGTCTGCTCGGGACGCGCATCGAGCACCGGGAACAGCGAGGATCCGGGAGGAAACACTGTTTCCTGATGAACGCGTGAGCGCGAGTGACGCGTGATGATGAGCCTCCGCTTCCTCAGAGATCGCGCGCTCACGACCCTCCGCAGTGATGATCAGCTGAGAACTGCGGGGAAAGTGTGACTGTATTCATAAAGACAATCGGTAACACTTTCTTTTGATGGTCCCTTTAACTCATTCTGTTGACTATAAGTAACGTTACACATGTCTACTAACTCATTAGAGTATTAGTAGAGTGTTAGTAGACTCTGTTAGGTTAGTAAAATAGGTTAACATGTAGTTGTAAAGTTACTTATAGAATATCTGTTGGAGGAGCAATAAAGTGTTAGATATTGAAGTGGAAATAAGTTTACTAATGTAAACTTGTCTGACGGCTTCATTTCCACTTTAAGGAATAATACTCTAATGAAAGTTAGCAGAGTTAGTTAACATGTTGTTGCAAAGTTACTTTTAGTCAGAATGTTTAAAAGGGACCATCAAAATAAAGTGTTACTACCCATAAAGCCTATCGGTAAGACTTTGTTTTGATGGTCCGCTTTAGCCCTCAAACCCTCTTGGGGACAAATGTGGGCAAAATGATTTTGATTTTTTTTTTAAATACTTCCCTTGATCTGAGTGGTACAATCAGCTACTTTTACAGGTACAGCCTAAGTTTGCCACCTGAACACACACACACAAAAATTACTCGATTCTACAATGGTAAGTGGGTGAAAAAGAAACTCCTTAATTGTCTGTTCGTGGACAAAAAAGGGCACCCATAGGAATGAATGGGAAAAACTGTAATTCAGAGCATTCTTGTTGTTGTTTTTTTTGTAAAAAATAAAAATAAAAAAAATAATTCCAATACAATGTATATCTAATATACACACAAATGAAGGGCTGATCCTGTACAACATTCTCAACATGACAAAAACTCTCACTCTCTCTCACACACACACACACACACACACACACACACACACACACACACACAGCCGTCGCAAGGGCTGTGTGAGCTGTGCAACCGCACAGGGCCTCGCGCCACTAGGGGGCCTCGCAATCCTGCTGTTTTTTTCTCCCCCCAACAAATTAAGGGGGGGTTTAATAGGGCTGTAATCTCCCAGTCGATTAGTCAATTTATTGGTCGATACGTTTTGGATTTTTTTTATTTTTTGACGTGTTAATTTCATCAGGTGGAAAGCACTAATTGCTAATGGGGGTGTTTTCAGAGCACTCCTGTTTCACAGGTAACAGCCTGTCTTCAGAACACCCCCCTTGTTTTCACTTTTTTGGATTAGCCCAACCCACTGGAGACGGATTGAAGAAAGTACTAGAAGGCATTGGTATGGAGGTTTGCTGAATATTAATTTAGTTGCGAGTGTTTAATTTATTGTCAGTCCTCCTTTACCATGTCAAAGACATCGATAGTGTGGCAGCATTTTACGAAAATAGATAACGGAAAAAAAGTCGAATGCAAAGTTTGCAAGCAACAGTTTTCATATCACAGCTCGACTACAAACATGGCATATCACCTAAAAAGCGGCTGAAATGATAGTGTCTGTCAGTTATTATAACATTATGACAAAAACAATTGTCTAAATTATGTTGCATATTCCTCAACAGTTCTTGTGCTGATATCACTAGTTGACATAGTACTATTTTCGGAAATCATAGGGTTTATTGCGCAAAGCCGTCAGAGCCGATAGAGTGTGTACTTTCAGTACAAAATAATTAGGTCTAAAACTATTTTCAGTACAAAATAATTAGGTCTAAAACTATTTAATATACTGCAAATAGTCTATTAGTTTTTTATGTTTATTTATAATTCATTTAAGCGGACAAGGCTAACAAGTAGGCTGCGCAGCCAATTCTAACGTTCAGAGCCTGGTAGGGGCCTCGCATTTCAAGTTCGCACATGGCCTCACCCCACCGGCGACGGCACTGCGCACGCACGCACGCACGCACGCATTCTCACTGAGTAGGCACTTCATTTCAAGAAGTACTTACTTAACGAGCGCCAAAAGAGTAGGTACTTTATAGCCAGATCTCGCTGACTATGAGGTATGAATGCGAGCCGTACATCATCCGCCATGTTGACGTGTTCATGTGACCTATGGAGTAGGCTATACTTGGACCTATGACGTTATCACAAGCGCAACAACTGATATGAGGGACAGGTTTAACTTATATATATATATAAAAAAAAAAGAGCGACAGGTTTAACTCATCTATCTGTAAATATCATGATATTGACGAAATTTGCTCATTTAGTGTCTTGTTGAAGAAACAGCTGCCCATTTATTTTGTGAATACATTTAGGGTTGATTTAAGTTCTTATATTTTAAACCCTAACTAATGTGACTCAAAAATCGTCATCTCTTGAATATGTTTTTCAATCTCTTTTTCTTGTTTAATTTACCTCTCATTTCATCCCTTAGGCTTATAAAAAAAGAAATGCATTATTATTTTATGTATTATGTTGAATTATTTAAAGATATTTAACCATGTCATTGTTCTTTTTCCCTGTGTATAAAATCTCATATTATGATTTATGCAAACCCATTAAATTTGTTATTATTTTGTTGTTGTTCTTTGTTAAATATAGATCCATGGTATCTTTCCATGATCTTGTATACTAAATTTGCCAATAAAAAAAATTATATGAGAGACAGGTGCACTAACACCTCACAACACCAGTAACTCGACAGCCTAGAATTTCCTCAGAGTTTGTGATGTGTGTAATGTCTGCACACAGGAGACGGGCCGCTACTCGAAGATCTCTCCTTTGGAGAAAACTGTTGATTTTCTACTTGAAAAATTTTAAGTATCACTTACATTTGTAATTTGTACATATGTAATTTGTTTTGTCATGAGAGGTATGCATGAATATACACAAGATAACTGCAGTGAACACATCTCATTTTTTAGTCAAACAATGAATTAATGCATTAATTAAATAATTATATTTATTTACTGACAACAAGTAATTACTGTGTAAAAATAAAATACTGACAACAACAAGAAACATGAATTAATAAGTAAAAGAACAAATAAAAGTAACCATCAATAAACAAATGCATATACAAGTCAACAACACATGAAACTTTATTAAAACTACAATCATGTATTTACAGGCTGTGAACCCCACATCCTACTGCCATCTCAACACAGCGGTTCCCATTCTGTGGCTTTACTCTGATGAAGCAGCTGACCGTGCCTGAGGGCAGGAGGGTGTTGCGTGCTGCGCTGTGCTTCACAATCACAGGCAATAAGGGCAGGTGGAGAAATGGAGGGTCTCATACGGGCCTTTGGAGGGTCTCATACGGCCCGGTGGAGTGATGGAGGGTAACATACGGCCCGGTGGAGTGATGGAGGGTAACATACGGCCCGGTGGAGTGATGGAGGGTAACATACGGCCCGGTGGAGTGATGGAGGGTCTCATACGGCCCGGTGGAGTGATGGAGGGTCTCATACGGCCCGGTGGAGTGATGGAGGGTCTCATACGGGCCGGTGGAGTGATGGAGGGTCTCATACGGGCCGGTGGAGTGATGGAGGGTCTCATACGGGCCGGTGGAGTGATGGAGGGTCACATACGGCCCGGTGGAGTGATGGAGGGTCTCATACGGCCCGGTGGAGTGATGGAGGGTCACATACGAAGTGATGGAGGGTCTCATACAGCCCGGTGGAGTGATGGAGGGTCTCATACGGAGTGATGGAGGGTCTCATACGGGCCGGTGGAGTGATGGAGGGTCTCATACGGCCCGGTGGAGTGATGGAGGGTCTCATAAGGAGTGATGGAGGGACTCATATGGGCAGGTGGAGTGATGGAGGGTCTCATACGGGCAGGTGGAGTGATGGAGGGTCTCATACGGGCCGGTGGAGTGATGGAGGGTCTCATACGGGCCGGTGGAGTGATGGAGGGTCTCATACGGAGTGATGTAGGGTCTCATACAAGGCCGGTGGAGTGATGGAGGGACTCATACGGGCCGGTGGAGTGATGGAGGGTCTCATGCGGGCCGGTGGAGTGATGGAGGGTCTGATACGGGGCAGGTGGAGTGATGGAGGGTCTCATACGGGCCGGTGGAGTGATGGAGGGTCTCATAAGGAGTGATGGAGGGACTCATACGGGCAGGTGGAGTGATGGAGGGACCCATACGGGCAGGTGGAGTGATGGAGGGTCTCATACGGGCAGGTGGAGTGATGGAGGGTCTGATACGGGGCAGGTGGAGTGATGGAGGGTCTCATACGGAGTGATGTAGGGTCTCATACAAGGCCGGTGGAGTGATGGAGGGACTCATACGGGCCGGTGGAGTGATGGAGGGTCTCATACGGGCCGGTGGAGTGATGGAGGGTCTGATACGGGGCAGGTGGAGTGATGGAGGGTCTCATACGGAGTGATGGAGGCTCTCATACGGGCCGGTGGAGTGATGGAGGGTCTCATACGGAGTGATGGAGGGTCTCGTACAGGGCAGTGGAGTGATGGAGGGACTCGTACGGGCCGGTGGAGTGATGGAGGGACGCGTACGGGCCGGTGGAGTGATGGAGGGACTCGTACGGGCCGGTGGAGTGATGGAGGGTCTCGTACGGGCCGGTGGAGTGATGGAGGGTCTCATACGGGGCGGGGGAATGATGGAGGGTCTCATACGGGCCGGTGGAGTGATGGAGGGACTCATACGGAGTGATGGAGGGTCTCATACAGGCCGGTGGAGTGATGGAGGGTCTCATACGGAGTGATGGAGGGTCTCATACGGAGTGATGGAGGATCTCATACGGGCCAGTGGAGGGATGGAGGGATACGGAGTGATGGAGGATCTCATACGGGGCAGGTGGAGTGATGGAGGGTCTCATACGGAGTGATGGAGGGTCTTATACGGGCCAGTGGAGTGATGGAGGGTCTCATACGGAGTGATGGTGGGGGAGAGGGTCTCATACGGAGTGATGGAGGGTCTCATACGGGCCGGTGGAGTAATGGAGGGATACGGAGTGATCGAGGGACTCCTACGGGCCGGTGGAGTGATGGAGGGTCACATACGGAGTGATGGAGGGACTCATACGGGCCGGTGGAGTGATGGAGGGTCTCGTACGGGGCAGGTGGAGTGATGGAGGGTCTCATACGGGCCGATGGAGTGATGGAGGGACTCATACGGGGCGGTGGAGTGATGGAGGGACTCATACGGAGTGATGGAGGGTCTCATACGGGCCGGTGGAGTGATGGAGGGTCTCATACGGAGTGATGGAGGGTCTCATACAAGGCCGGTGGAGTAATGGAGGGATACGGAGTGATGGAGGGACTCATACGGGCAGGTGGAGTGATGAGACAGGTAGGATCTCATAAGAGCAGGTGGAGTGATGGAGGGTCTCATAAGAGCAGGTGGAGTGATGGAGGGTCTCATACGGGCCGGTGGAGTGATGGAGGGTCTCATACGGGCAGGTGGAGTGATGAAGGGTCTCATAAGAGCAGGTGGAGTGATGGAGGGTCTCATACGGGCCGGTGGAGTGATGGAGGGTCTCATATGGTCAGGTGGAGTGATGGAGGGTCTCATAAGAGGAGGTGGAGTGATGGAGGAGCTCATAAGGGCAGATGGAGTGATGGAGGAGCTCATAAGGGCAGATGGAGTGATGGAGGAGCTCATAAGGGCAGAGGGAGTGATGGAGGAGCTCATAAAACAGGTGGAGTGATGGAAGGTCTCATAAGGGCAGATGGAGTGATGGAGGGGCTCATAAGGGCAGATGGAGTGATGGAGGGTCTCATAAGAGCAGGTGGAGTGATGGAGGGTCTCATAAGAGCAGGTGGAGTGATGGAGAAGCTCATAAGGGCAGATGGAGTGATTGAGGAGCTCATAAGGGCAGATGGAGTGATGGAGGAGCTCACAAGGGCAGATGGAGTGATGGAGGGTCCCATAAGGGCAGATGGAGTGATGGAGGGTCTCATACGGGCCGGTGGAGTGATGGAGGGTCTCATAAGAGCAGGTGGAGTGATGGAGGAGCTCATAAGGGCAGATGGAGTGATGGAGGAGCTCATAAGGGCAGGTGGAGTGATGGAGGGTCTCATACGGGCAGATGGAGTGATGGAGGAGCTCTTAAGGGCAGATGGAGTGATGGAGGGTCTCATACAGGCAGCATCTCCAGGATTCAGCTCTGGGCTCCTCTCCTCAGTGCTCAAACCAGTCTGCAGAGATTTCAGATCCTGCAAAAATGCACAAAAATTATACAAAAGCATTCATTTTAACAGCACAATTTCATTTGATTGTATTAATAGTAACAAAATGATCTTACTTTATATTTTAGTATGATCCCTAAAATACCCCCCCCCCCCATTCCCCCCACAAATGCCCCCATCATGTTTCCTCACAGGTCCTGCTCCACCACCAAAGCTCTGCAGAAAATGCACAGAAATCAAGTCAGAAAAGTGTTGTAATATCTCTGTTTGAAATTACAATAAACTATTTCATATTTAAGTAGATTGTTTTCATTTCTGTAGGATACTCAATCAAAGCCTTCTTCAGCCACTCTCCACCGGATAAACACACACGTTCATGTGTTCCTGTAACACACAGACAATATTCACGTTACCTCTGGGATTTAAGTGCTCAATACTACATTTACATGTTGAGGTTTGTTGCTGATGTGTTAACTCACTTTTTATCCAACATAAAATGTTCTTCAATTTATCAACAGTACCAATGGACAAATAAAATACATAACTTATCTTAAGTTACTTTATAGATTTATTTACCTTCCAGATAATGTATCATATGTATGCAGTGTTGACAACAGTGAATTCTCTTACATAATAGCACACATTCATCACTCAGATGTCTATTTGATGTTGTGATGTGCTCATCTGCAATACTTATGGAAGATGTTCCTGTCAGATGTAAATAAACATTTAAAATGAGCGTCTTTAAGATGTATATGGTTTATGTAAATCCACTTTGGAATCGTAAACGTGTGCTTATTGGAGCTGATAGCTATAAATATATATAAAGCGTGTTTTTACAGCAAATTCATAACTATACTATACTGTCTAACGTCTTTACACCTTCACAAATTCAGCAGTTTACTCTACAGTAGTTCAGCACATGCGATTCTAGCACAAGGAACCGTGTTTACTCACATTTGAAAACACCCGCGTCGCTGATCTCCGTGATGTTCGATTATGACGTATGCTCCCACGTGGCCTCCTGGGATAGAAGAGTATCCATCGGACGAGCACTCGAGAATCTGGGCAAAAGCAGTAGATCATGCGGGAACTTCTCGCCTACTGTTTTGTGAATACTGATATTTCGAACATACTACTCCTTTCACGACCTGTTTTCTCCTACTATATAGTAGGTAAGTAGGCATATTCGAACGCACTGTATACGCACGTCCGAATCTCGCGAGAATTAGTACGTCACCCATGTAATTCTCACCTACTCTTTTATGAATACTAAGGATTCATACATACTTTTCGCTCGCCTAATCTTTTTCCCTCCCTAATAGTAGGGAAGTATGCGGTTTCAAACGCACTCTCTCTCACACACACACACAAACAAAGCATTCAATGAGCAGAGCTGTTTTTTTGTTGTTGTTTTTTTTAAATAAAAACTCACTCACACATACAAAGATTTGAATGAGCCAATGTCTGACTATGTTTATTGGTAAGATCCAATCCTCCACCGGCTCATCAGACTCTCTCACATATGCACGCACACACACACGCACTTCAGAGTCAGGTCACAGTGCTACTGCAAGGTTTGTTGATACTTCGAAACAAAACGTTTACAGCATATGCAACCTAACCCTGCAGTGGCAGCTACTGTATGAGCTCACTGCAGCACAATGAGTGAGCGGTTCAGTGCAGCAGAGACCCTGGACATTCTCCTGCAACCCAGCGGCGAGGAAGGAGGCCTGCCAGACGGTGGTTTGGAGTCCTCAGGTGATCAAGGATCTGAAATGGATAGTCAGACAGAGTTTGACCAGGATTATGAGGACACCGATGGGGAAGACTCTGAAGAAGAGGATCCTGGTGAAGTAACTTATGCATCTAAAAATGGTGAAATCGCCTGGGCTGCTACTGGACCTACGCAGACTCCAGGGAGAGCAGAGGCAGAGCACGTGATGAAGATGACCCCAGATATGCCTGGTCACGTGTGGAGAACAGCAGGTCAGCTTTTGAGCTTTTTTTCCCTGAGGAAACTCAAAAGACACTGCTTGACATGACAAATGTAGTGGGGAAAAGAGTGTATGGGGAGTCAGGGAACGAGGTGGACTGGGTGGACTTACAGGCCTACATCGGTCTGCTATTGCTGGCCGGTGTTTATCATTCTCACCACGAGGCTACGAGGAGCTTGTGGAATGCAGACAGAGGGAGAGCCATTTTTCGTGCTACAATGTCTCTTGCTGCATTTGAAGTCATGACAAAGGTCATCCGTTTTGACAACCGAGACACAAGACCTGCCCGTTGGAGAGATGACAAACTGGCTGCAATACGAAATATCTGGGACAACTGGGTCGAAAATCTGACTAAAATGTACAACCCAGGGCGAGAAGTTACAGCTGATGAATGCCTGGTACCTTTCAGAGGACGCTGTAACTTCAAGCAGTACATGCCGAGCAAACCAGCCAGATATGGGATCAAAATCTGGGCAGCCTGTGATGCCAAGAGCAGTTATGCATATAATATGCAGATCCATACAGGAAAGCCAGCTAATAGGCAGCGAGAAAAAAACCTGGCAATGTGCGTTGTCCTCGACATGTCGGCGGGTCTGCAAGGGCACACCATCACGTGTGACAATTAATTCACGTTGTATGCCTTCAGCCAGGAGCTCCTGAAGTGGAAACTGGGCATGCTGGGAGTGGTGAGGAAGAACAAACCTGAGCTCCCATCGGCACTGGTGACGACAAGGGGTAGAGCCAAATACTCTTCAGTGTTTGCGTTTACTAGCACACACACACTTGTGTCTTACTGTCCCAAAAAACATACAAATGTGCTCTTGAGTAGCACGGTTCACAGGGGAGCCACAGTCAGCACATGTGAGCAGAAGAGGCCGGATGTTATCCTGGATTACAACAGCACCAGAGGTGGAGTGGACAGCCTTGAACAGGTATTTCACCTTTTCTTTTTGTTTGCATTGTTTACTAATTTTCCTTTGACAAATTGTTTGTGGTTTATTTGTAACAAATGTATGAATTGCTAAGCAAATAAATGTAAATGTACTTTTTACTCTTTTTCTGTGTGTATTATTCAAGATGGTCGCTGCTTACACCTGTAAGCGAAAATCAAACCGCTGGCCCATGGTTGTGTTCTCCAACATGCTGGATGTGTCTGCCCTGAACGCCTTCGTCCTGTGGTCGGAAATCAACCCTGCCTGGAATGCTGGGAAGACCTTCAGAAGGCGGCTCTTTCTGGAGGAGCTCGGGAAGGCTCTGGTGTCCCCACAGATCGAGAGACGGAAGAGCGTTCCCCGTGGAGCGGCCTCTCTGAGGATGCTAACTCAGATCAGACAACCCTCCTCAGGAAACATGCCTGGCACATCCACCGCAGCGCCCCCAACCTGATTCACAGCAGCGCCCCCAACCACGTCCACAGCAGCGCCCCCAACCACGTCCACAGCAGCGCCCCCAACCTGATCCACAGCAGCGCCCCCAACCACGTCCACAGCAGCGCCCCAACCACATCCACAGCAGCGCCCCCAACCACGTCCACAGCAGCGCCCCCAACCACGTCCACAGCAGCGCCCCCAACCACGTCCACAGCAGCGCCCCCAACCACATCCACAGCAGCGCCCCCAACCTGATCCACAGCAGCGCCCCCAACCTGATCCACAGCAGCGCCCCCAACCACGTCCACAGCAGCGCCCCCAGCCACGTCCACAGCATCGCCCCCAACCACGTCCACAGCAGCGCCCCAACCACGTCCACAGCAGCGCCCCCAACCACGTCCACAGCAGCGCCCCCAACCACGTCCACAGCAGCGCCCCAACCACGTCCACAGCAGCGCCCCCAACCACGTCCACAGCAGCGCCCCAACCACGATCACAGCAGCGCCCCCAACCACGATCACAGCAGCGCCCCCAACCACGTCCACAGCAGCGCCCCCAACCACGTCCACAGCAGCGCCCCAACCACGTCCACAGCAGCGCCCCCAACCACGTCCACAGCATCGCCCCCAACCACGTCCACAGCAGCGCCCCCAACCACGATCACAGCAGCGCCCCCAACCACGTCCACAGCAGCGCCCCCAACCACGTCCACAGCATCGCCCCCAACCACGTCCACAGCAGCGCCCCCAACCACGATCACAGCAGCGCCCCCAACCACGTCCACAGCATCGCCCCCAACCACGTCCCCGACCACATCCACAGCAGCGCCCCCAACCACATCCACAGCAGCGCCCCCAGCCACGAGGAAACGGTGCCATGTCTGTACTTCCAACCGTGAAAAACAGCACTGTATGTGGAAATTGCAGAGAATACATCTGCAAAGAACATTCAATTACAGTTACCTGCTGCCACAAGTGCATGTAAATAACTATTACCTGTTTATTCTTAGCTAACACTTATTTAGTTATTGTTGTGTATATTCTTACCCGTTTGGTAATAATTAGTTATTGAAATTTGATGTTTTTTGTTTTAAATAAATTATAAATGATCTACTACTGTCTTTTCCTTATAGCTGGTCATATTTATCTAAGCATATTTTGGCATCTTTGTATAGTCTCACCTAACACAGATATATTTTTTTTAAATTACAATTTTAACCTGTGATAGTCAAAAACTTAAGGTCAAATTAATTTTATACAGTGGTTCGTAGAGTTCAGCCTATATGCAGCCATTGAGAGTACTATAGCCATAGTGGCTATTGATATTATTGTGTTTTTGATCATTTAATACCAATATAAGACACCATATGCCACCAAAGTCACTTCATCTTTAGGTTTGAGCTCTCTGAACTTAGTGGAATGATATTTTTAATGTAGTTAAAAAAATATTAAATATGACATAAAAATAAGCATAATTTACATAGAAAATGTGGTACTTTTAGAGGTAAATAAATTCCAAAATACCCCCAAAATAAATAAAACCACCATAAATGAATAGTAAAGATTTTATCGAAGACAGTGATATAACATTGATATTAAATAAAAAATTGTATCACACCTGAGACCTCTGTGCCCACATTTGTCCCCGAACGAACAATGAAGGGCTGTTCTGTGAATAGGGCACGAGGGTTAGACAGTCAGAATGAGCGCGCAAACACATGAGCAATCGAAAGGTTGTTTGAGGAACCGAAGATGTTCTTCTATGACATAACTGAGAAACCCCTCTTAATCTGTGAGAGGATCAGTGTGTGTGTGTGTGTGTGTGTGTGTGTGTGTGTGTGTGTGTGTGTGTGTGTGATGCTGTTAAAGTGGTCATATGGACTTCAGCTGTTCTTTACACTCATACATATTTAAAGACAGCAAGAACACAATCAGAATAATTGAGCATGAAAAATGATATCTGTGACTGACACATCTGTCTGTTTGTGCTTTCAGAGATTTATAGTAATTGCATTTGAAATTATTACATATGTTTTGTACAGAGAAGCATTTTTTACGAAGTTGTTTTCAGCACATTAGATTATTATCAGAATTAACTGATATTTAATGAAAACTGTTGCAATTAATAAGCGATAATAGCACAATGTATATGTATATATTGCAATTGTTAAAAGTTGTAAATGATAAACATATTTACAGTGAAATAATGATGTGCAAGGATAAAACATTGATAATAAATACTGCAACATTCCATTAAAGAAATCCCAATTATCGTCCATTTTTATTTCATGGTGACTTTAATAATTTGGGAATTGAAAAGTCATTCCATGATGATTTGTCAGTTTATCAACTAGGAAAAAAAACATCATTATAAATGATCTTTTCCATTCAATAACATTTTAGGAGATGATCAATTTTCTATGCGAATTAAAAAAAAAAAATCACCATTTTAAAGTTCAGTGAGATTTTGAAGGTTCGTCATGACCAGAATGAATTGAATGACTTAATCTCAGTGAAGGCATCAGCGGTAAATGTCTTAATTACAGTATTTAGTTCTGATCAGCTTTATTGACGTGAATCAAACTCTACAGAGAGTCTTAAAGTGTGTGAGACTAAGGAGAAACAGAGTTGTGCTGTAGAGGAAGAGGAAACACTGCTGGAGTGACTGAGACCCACACACACACACACACACACACACACACACACACACACACACATCTCCGGCGCCAACGACCTGCTTCCGCTCAGATAACACACACTCGTGCACGCGCTCGAGCTTACAGTGGAACTCAGTCTGAAAAACACACAAAATATCACCTTTCATAAAACTGAGACGTCAGAATCATGAATTCGCAAACACTCGATTTCAAAAAGTGCGAAAGTTAAAAAATAATCAATCTTTAAAATAGCAGGGTTAGGTTAAAATCTGTAACACTTCTGACCACTTCTGTTTTTTTAATGCTTTATTTCAAATAAACAGCATGTACAAGGGTAAGTTTTATATTACATCAGAAGAACATACATATCACATGCTCAACAACACAATAGAAATTACAAAAAAGATAAAGGGGGGGGGGGGGACCCCACGCGCACGCACACACACACGCACGCGCACACACACACACACACACACACAGACACACACGCACGCACGCACGCACGCACACAGCTCACGTTCATGAAGAACTGTGTGTGTTAGTGAATCTGCAGGTCTGATAGCGACACCTGCTGGAGAACACGCGCACAAACACACACACACTCAGGGGTGCGGCCAGGGATTTTGGGCCCCATGAAAAAATATGAGGTAAGGCCCCTACTACTGCACCCGTTCAATTAATAAAATCGATCTCGGGGGCCCCTAAAAGTGTGTGGGCCCTTAGAATTGTCCTAACTTTTCCCCCCTTAGCGGCGCCCCTGCACACACTGGAGCGCAGCTAGAAGAAAATATGACTTTTTTCGAATTTTGTGGAGAGCTCGATTGAAAAGGCCTTAAAAGCTGCTAGATCTGCTTATTTTTCGACTATATTAGAAGAAAATAAACATAATCCTATATTCGAAACAGTGGCTAAACTAACGAAAAAGAAAGCTTCAGGCCCAGAAGTGTCCAAGCAGCACAGCAGTAATGACTTTATGAACTTCTTCACTTATAAGATTGATAATATCAGTAGTCTCCCTGAGGAAAAATTTTATTCATTTGTTGCTACAGGAGACGAAGAATTGAGCAAACTTATTAAATCTAAATGGACACCTTGTATGTTAGACCCTATACCGACTAAGCTACTGAAAGAGATGCTTCCAGAGATCACAGATCCTCTTCTAAATATCATTAATTCGTCTTTGTCTCTAGGATACATAACAAAAACCTTTAAGCTGGCTATGATTAAACCGCTTGTTAAAAAAACGCAACTTGATCCTTCAGAATTAGTCAATTACAGGCCGATCTCAAATCTGCCTTTTCTGTCAAAGATATTAGAAAAAGCAGTATCCTCACAACTGTGTTCCTTTCTTGAAAGAAATGATATCTGCGAGGATTTTCAGTCAGGATTTAGACCGTACCATAGCACTGAGACAGCTCTCATTAGAGTTACAAATGATTTACTTTTATCATCCGATCGTGGTTGTCTCTCTCTATTAGTGTTACTCGATCTTAGTGCTGCATTTGACACAATTGACCACAACATTCTTTTAAATAGACTAGAAAACTATGTTGACATTACTGGAATTGCACTAGCATGGTTTAAATCAATCTTATCTGACCGTTATCAGTTTGTAGCAGTAAATGAAGAGATGTCTTATCGATCACAAGTTCAGTATGGCGTACCACAAGGCTCAGTACTAGGACCGCTGCTGTTCACTCTGTACATGCTACCCTCACACACACACGCGCACACGCACGCGCGCGCACACACACACACACACACACACACACACACACACACACACACACACACACACACACACACACACACACACACACACACACACACACACACACGCTACCATTAGGAGATATCATTAGGAAACATGGAATTAGCTTTCACTGTTATGCCGATGATACTCAGCTGTATATTTCTTCAAAACCTAACGAAACTTACCAATTCACAAAATTAACGGAATGCATAGCTGATATAAAAATTGGATGACTAGTAATTTCCAACAACTAAATTCTAAAAAAAACAGAGATACTAATTATTGGAGAAAAACTTCCACACGTAATAACCTAGAATACTGTCTAACACTTGATGGCTGCTCTGTTAAGTCTTCGTCGTCGGTTAGGAACCTGGGTGTGCTCTTTGATAGCAATCTTTCATTTGAAAGTCACGTGTCTAGTATCTGTAAAACCGCATTTTTCCATCTTAAAAATATATCTAAATTACGTCATTTGCTCTCATTGACAAATGCGGAACAATTAGTTCATGCTTTCATGACATCAAGACTAGATTATTGTAATGCTCTACTGGGTGGTTGCCCTGCACGCTTAATAAATAAACTACAGCTGGTCCAAAACGCAGCCGCTCGAGTTCTTACTAGAATCAGGAAATATGATCATATTAGCCCGGTTCTGTCAACACTGCATTGGCTGCCTATTAAACATGGTATAAATTTTAAAATATTGTTGATTACTTACAAAGCACTAAATGGTTTAGCTCCGCAGTACTTGAGCGAGCTCTTAACGCATTATAGTCCTTCACGTCTATTGCGATCTCAAAATTCGGGCCAGTTGATAATACCTAGAATATCAAAATCGACTGCTGGCGGTAGATCCTTTTCCTATTTAGCACCAAAACTCCGGAACAGTCTTCCTACCATTGACCGGGAAGCAGACAATCTGTCAGTTCAAAGCTAGACTAAAAACACATCTGTTTGACCTGGCATACACATATAACATTATACATTCCTATTATTCAAATCAGTTAAATGATTATTAAGCTGCATAAATCCGATGGTGGACCTGCGCCTAGACACGAGCACAACGCATCCCTGAAGTGTCAGCAGAGAGTGTGTCCACTAGACTCTCCCTGTGAAGGGCTCATCCACACGACAGCCATCGGCACTGATCCTCAACACACTCGTCTCCATACGCGCGTGGCTCCGATCTTCAACCAGATGAACTGGATAATATTCTGATTGTTCCAAACCAATCTGACCTCTGACCTGTAAAGCTCCTGAATCATAATCACACATAATCATAGTTCGTTCGTTGGCCAGAGGAGAACTGAGCGACTGAGTCTGGTTTCACCAAAGGTTTTTTCTCCATTCTGTCACTGATGCAGTTTTGGATTCTTCACTGTCGCCCTTTTCCACCTTTTTTGCCATTGGCTTGGCTTGCTTAGTTGGGGACATTAAATTTAACATTTCATTTAATATTCAACAATATTATTAATCTCCTGCATTGACACTGTTATACAAGAACTGAACTGAGCTGGACGATGACATCACGGTTTACTCCAGAGCGGCTATATATATATATATATATGAACTAAATTAATAGCTTTTTACAACAGAAATGAAACATCACTGAACTTACTTAAGCTGGAAACAAGCTTTTTACATTATTTTCTCGGTAAGGCTGCTTTGAAACAATCTGTATTGTAAAAAGCGCTATATAAATAAATGTGACTTGACACGCACACACAGAGGTCTGTTTTTAGGACTGTTCAGATGTTTTGTACATTATTTCCAAGAGAATGAGGCACATTTGCCTCCTATATTCCCATCAAGCTCTAATATAAGTCTTGTCATTTCATTTAAAATATAATAATATGATCAGATATAGGCCATATTTAGTTTGTTTTTCATCATTTTTTAAATGTAAGAAGAGTAAGAAACTTTAAAATGAATTATGAAGTTCCTGCACACTAAAGAGTTTATTATCGTTAACTAAACCTATATGGGTCCAGGACGCTAGGGGGCCCCAAATCACGATTTTGTATATATGAGGGGCTCTATATTCTTTAGGGGCTCTATATTCTATATGGGCTCTATATTATATAAGTGCTCTTTATTCTAGGGGCTTTATTCTTTAGGGGCTCTATATTCTATATGGGCTCTATATTATATAAGTGCTCTTTATTCTAGGGGCTTTATTCTATAGGGGCTCTATGTTCTTTAGGGGCTCTATATTCATTTGGGGCTATATATTCTAGGGGCTCTAAATTCTTTAGGGGCTCTATATTCATTTGGGGCTCTATATTCTATAGGGGCTCTATATTCATTTGGGGCTCTATATTCTTTAGGGGCTCTATATTCTAGGGGCTCTATTTCTATAGGGTTTCTATATTCTAGGGGCTCTACATTTTGGGGCTCTATATTCTATAGGGACTGTATATTCTTGGGGCTGTATATTATATAGGGACTCTATATTCTAGGGGTTGTATATTCTATAGGGGCTGTATATTATATAGGGGCTGTATATTCTAGGGGTTGTATATTCTATAGGCGCTATATTCTAGGGGCTGTATATTATATAGGGGCTATATATTCTATGGGGCTGTATATTCTAGGGGCTGTATATTCTATAGGGGCTGTATATGATATAGGGGCTGTATATTCTATAGGCGCTATATTCTAGGGGCTGTATATTATATAGGGGCTATATATTCTATAGGGGCTGTATATTCTAGGGGCTGTATATTCTATAGGGGCTGTATATTATATAGGGCTGTATATTCTAGGGGCTGTATATTATATAGGGGCTATATATTCTATAGGGGCTGTATATTCTATAGGGGCTGTATATTCTATAGGGGCTGTATATTCTATAGGGGCTGTATATTATATAGGGCTGTATATTCTAGGGGTTGTATATTCTAGGGGTTGTATATTCTAGGGGCTGTATATTATATAGGGGCTATATATTCTATAGGGGCTGTATATTCTATAGGGGCTGTATATTATAAGAGACTATTTCTATAGAGACATGCCACTTACTCAATCCTCAATACAACTATGTAGGGAAAACCCGTAACGCCAAAGATGGCGGTTGTATGCACATGTCCCGCCCCTCCCACTGGAAAGCCAATCATCTGCTTTTAACAGTCAAGCCGGGAAACATTTAAGCCTATCGTCTGGTTCCACTGACGCATACGCACAGTTGAGGTTTGCGACAGTGGAAAATATGTTACTGTTTGAAAAGGTGGCAGATTTGATATGCAGTGTATGTGTGCGTTGTGTAAATATCAGACATCCCAAGTGTCTACCGCATATTGATAGCGGCTCCCTGATGCCCGCAAATTAGTTCAAATCTCCCAAAATCTAGAGCGAGCGAGCGAGAGCTCACACATACTGTGTTTCAAACCGTGCCGTGCGCGCACGTCAGAGAGGGAGAGAACCCTTGCGCATGCGTAGTGAAGTTTAACCTGTGGGGAAAAAGGCGTTTTAAACCTTACTTTGGGGCAAAGTCATCAAACTTTTTCAGCGATTTTTATCATATTTTACTGCTGTTTCTATACATGCAGTTTTTATGTCCCGGTGACCAGTGAAAGTGCAGTTCTGACTCTCAGCCCATTCATTTAGATAGGAACCTGGTCTTGTTAGTCCGAAATAGCTGCCCGGAGGCGTTGCCAAGATGGCGGCCGAGTGGCATGACTTGCCTAAAAGGACTTTGATATTATATAGGGGCTGTATTTTATATAGAGGCTGTATATTCTAGGAGCTGTATTCTATGGTCATCATTTACTCTCTCATGTCATTCCTTCATGAAACAGAACAATAGCATCATAAAAGTATTATAGAATAGGACTAATTTTAATTTTCTCACTAATTTTAAATGGAATAGGCTACTTTCATTATGTTTTTGGATGCTTCAACAAAGAAAGACAGCAGTTCGGGTTAAGAGAGTAAACGATGACAGAATGTTAATTCTTATGGATTAACAAGTTCATGGATACAGTATGACAGCGTTTTAATCCTAATCGCAGTGTATTTGATTTCCTTTACTGGCATTATTGAAATGAAGACGAAGCAAAGCTCTTTGTGTTGTGCAGATTATTCCAGGCCATGCAAGGGTTAATCATTCAAATCAATACCCAGGAGACTTATAATTCAATCATTTATTATTTTTGATTTAAAAGACCATTTATTGTAGTGATTTTACATGCATTTTCAATCTTTTAAACAGTGTATTGTTATATTATTTTTCTTATTCTATTTTAATCTAATTTAAAAAGTGTTTCAAACCCATGATACAGTAGAGAGACTTTTACACTTCTTTTCTATTATTTGCACAGATGCTCGATTCCTATCATTAATGTTTTAATTAATGTTTTATTCCCTCGTCATAATTCAGTCATGGAAATACATGATTTTAATTAAGATCAAGATCACATTTGGTCATAATTCAGCTCAAAATCAAAAGAATGAACAGCTACTGATCATTAAACCCATTTCAGGACCACTAAGGTGCTGAGCTGCACTGTAATATTAACAAAATATTATATACCATCAAATCATTATTTTTAGTTAACATTAGTGTTGTGCACTGATATCAGATGAAACATTATTGTAAACTGTTACCCTACATGCTTTAATGTTTTTATGATTAATGTAAAGCTAATAAGAATCAACTTCGAGAATCATAACAATAAAATAATACGACTTACGAGATGAATATTAGAGTAAAATGTCAACAAATCTGTATGATCCTAAAACTAGCTTTATATTCTTTATTCTGAGGAGAAAAAAACAATATGAAGCCAATTCAGCAACTATCCGTCTTACAGTAATAGTTCACTTAAAAATAGATTCTGTCATTTAAGAAACTCATACGGGTTTGAAACATCTTGAAAAAGCATGTTTTGCAGGACAGGTCCTTGCACACCGAGTCCAAAAATATTACAGGATGCATTTTTCCGTGTTCGTCATTCGGTGGCTGTGAATTGTCAAATCTCGCTTTCAAATCAAGAAAAACGCAGAAAATCAAACCCGATCCAATTTTTTTTATGATGGATGAAATTTTCGGAGGCAGTGAGTAAAATTTCGGATTGGGTGTGCAAGGATCTTAAGAGTTAAAAACCTGAAATAAGAGTGGATGTTATTGGTCAGATGATGTCATCTCTGCGCGGGGATGTTATTGGTCAGATGATGTCATCTCTGCGCGGGGATGTTATTGGTCAGATGATGTCATCTCTGCGTGTGGAGACTGGCGGGCTTGTACACGGGAACCCCCGGGTCGTGAAGCGAGGGAAGGCCTTTAATGGCGTCCGCCGCCTTCTCCGCGATCATGATGGTGGGGGCGTTGAGGTTCCCGCTGAGCATGCTGGGCATGACAGAGGCGTCCACCACCCGAAGGCCCTGGACCCCGTGCACCCGCAGGTCCGGCCCCACCACCGCCCCCCCGTCCCCCGGCATGCCCATCTTACAGGTGCAGGACGGATGGTAGGCGCTGTCCGCTTTGCGCCGCACGAAGGCGTCGATCTCGGCGTCGGACTGCACCTCGGGGCCCGGCTGCACCTCGGGGCCCCGGAACGCATCGAAGGCTTCCTGAGCGAAGATTTCCCGCGTCAGCTTAACGCTTTCTCTGAACTCCCACACATCAGCGTCTGCGGGACGGACAGCCGGTATTAGCGCTGGGTGATTTGTAGAGGTGTAACAATATAGCACAAAAAAAAAGCAACAATATCTATTGTGGAAAGTGACAATATGTATTGTGTATGATTCACCCAAAATAAAAATTACTGTGTGAGAAATAATGCAAGTTTTCAGAGTTTTAGTGTCGGTACTACATATATAATGTTGAATATGATGTATAATGCTTATAACCGTGGGACGGAGAACGATTTGGTGATTTGTGTAACTTGGGCGTGATCATGTAAATGAGTCATTTCATAACATTAACTGTAAAAAGTGCACTACAAAAAATGATTTTCTTAGTATTTTTGTCTTGTTTCCAGTCCAAATATCAAAAAATCATTAAATCAATGTTTTATGAGTTTTCTGAGTTTTTGCTTAAAACAAGCAAAATGATCTGCAAAGAAAAAAAATCTTAATTCAAATGGAAAACGATTATTTTTCTTTGCAGATCATTTATCTTGTTTTAAGCAAAACTTACTTAATTTTCAACTTTTTTTTATCAGGAAACAAGATTCATTTTTTTGTAATTTTACTCCTCTACTAAATGATTATATTTGGACTGGAAACAAGACAAAAATACTAAGTAAGAAAAGCATATTTTGCAGTGTTCAGGTCACTTAATTTTAAGGCAACGGGTTTCCTCAATTTTTTTTAAGTAAATAAACGTAATGTTCAATTGAAAAAATTAAGTTATGTGAACTTGACAATTCCACGTTACTTCATTTTCTCGATTAAGCATGAAGTTTATTCACTTAAAAAAATTGAGGAAACCCGTTGCCTTAAAATTATTAAGTTAAGTCATCTGATCCCTTTACACAGTGAGCGGATGAAGAATGATGTGATCCCTGAAGGGCCGTTCACACCAAGAACGAGAACTATAAAAATAGCTATAACAATAACTATATTTGCGTTCACAATAACGAACGTTAACAGTTTGCTCCCCTTGAATCCCTTTATCATTGTCTTAATAAAGTTCAAGCCTGGATGTCTAAAAATCTTCTTAAATTAAAGACAGACAAAACTGAAGTAATTATCTTTGGGAAAAGGATCAGAGACTAAAGCCACACTATTGGGAACGGACGGTTTTGAGGGTGTGGAGCCCGTGAAGAACCTCGGGGCATTATTGACAGCGACCTCAGCTTCAATAGCCACATGAAGGCAGTCACAAAATCGTCTTTTTATCACTTAAAAAACATTGCAAAGGTTAAAAACTTCAAATTACCGGTAGACTTAGAAAAGCTTATTCATGCTTTCATCACCAGTAGGGTGGATTACTGTAATGGTCTTTTCACTGGTCTCCCTAAAAACAATAAAACCTCTTCAAATTATCCAAAATGCAGCAGCAAGGCTATAGAGCAGAGCCAAAAGAAAAGATCATATCACACCAATTCTAAAATCTCTACACTGGTTACCAGTGATCTATAGAATTGATTTTAAAGTTCTTTTTCTTGTTTTTAAATCGCTAAATGGTCAAGGACCTCTCTGTATAGCAGAGAAGCGTGAAACACACAGTCCTCGAGATCCCTGAGATCCGCTGGGACTGCACTGGTAGATTCCAGTGCTCGTGAGCAGGGAGAGGCCTGAGCTGCGGCCGTCTCAGAACCGGCTTCCTGTGGGCTTCAGCCGCTCCCAGCATCTCTATTCTTAGACCCAGATCAAAAACACAACTCTTCTACAATGCCTTCTACTAACCCTCCCTTGCCTGTGGTCTGTAAGCTCTTATCTTTTCTGTGGATTATGTTCCCTGTGAAGTCACATGTTTTTATTTTATGTAAATCATTTTAACTATTTGAATTGATTGATGTAAATCAATTTTTTAATTATTTCTTAACTGTTATGATTATGTAAAGCACATTGGCTACCTTTCTGTGTATGAAATGGGCTATATCAATAAACCTGAACCTAAGCTTGCGCTGTTTCAGTGTGTAACGTCACTGAAGATGTTTTTGCTGTTCCTGCTGCACTTACAGGCTTTAACCAGCAGATGTCCTCAGCATGCTGTGTTTCCGGTGAAGCTAGCGTAATCATCTAATAATCTACAGTGGATGTAGGTAATATTGTGTGAGCTCTGCTATTCTTTAATATTGAGAATGATTTTTAGAACTATATGTCGTTATCCCCCTTGTGTGCATGGGCCCTCGAGGGCCAGGAGAGTAGCGCACCGGTGGAAAGGTAGTTCGGCTGGATGATCGGGTGAGCCTTGGGGTCTTTACTCTTCAGCTTGATCCACCCGACACTCGTGCTCCTCATGGGGCCAACGTGAACCTGCACACACACACACACACACACACACACACACGCACACACGCACACACACGCACACACGCACACACACGCACACACACGCACACACACGCACACACACGCACACACACACACGCGCACACACGCGCACACACACACACACACACAGAGACACAGACACACACAGAGACACACACAGAGACACACACAGAGACACATCAGACCACCTCTTCAAGCAACGACTGAAGCATTATCAGGATCTGTCAGGAGACGACATCACTTCCTCAGCTGATGTTCACACATTACTGTTCATTTCCTCAACGAAATCTATGACAGAAAATGTTTGTTGACGAGGCGATGAGGTCATTAAACGAGAACTGTAAAAGACTCAAATGTAGCTTACAAATACAGTTGCCAGATTTCATGAGTTTAAAGATCTGATCAGAACTTTTCTGTTAAAAGAACCTGTTTTCTAGCTTATAGACATGTGATCTGTGTGTCTCTACAGTGCAGAAGCAGAGCTCGACACCAGCTAACCTTCAGGAGGAACCGACACACACGAGTCTGGAGGAACCGACACACACGAGTCTGGAGGAACCGACACACACACGAGTCTGGAGGAACCGACACACACACGAGTCTGGAGGAACCGACACACACACGAGTCTGGAGGAACCGACACACACACGAGTCTGGAGGAACCGACACACACACGAGTCTGGAGGAACCGACACACACGAGTCTGGAGGAACCGACACACACGAGTCTGGAGGAACCGACACACACACGAGTCTGGAGGAACCGACACACACACGAGTCTGGAGGAACCGACACACACACGAGTCTGGAGGAACCGACACACACGAGTCTGGAGGAACCGACACACACGAGTCTGGAGGAACCGACACACACGAGTCTGGAGGAACCGACACACACGAGTCTGGAGGAACCGACACACACGAGTCTGGAGGAACCGACACACACGAGTCTGGAGGAACCGACACACACGAGTCTGGAGGAACCGACACACACGAGTCTGGAGGAACCGACAAACACGAGTCTGGAGGAACCGACAAACACGAGTCTGGAGGAACCGACAAACACGAGTCTGGAGGAACCAACAAACACGAGTCTGGAGGAACCGACAAACACGAGTCTGGAGGAACCGACACACACGAGTCTGGAGGAACCGACACACACGAGTCTGGACACACACGAGTCTGGAGGAACCGACACACACGAGTCTGGAGGAACCGACACACACGAGTCTGGAGGAACCGACACACACGAGTCTGGAGGAACCGACACACACGAGTCTGGACACACACGAGTCTGGAGGAACCGACACACACGAGTCTGGAGGAAGAGTCTGGAGAAACCGACACACACGAGTCTGGAGGAACCGACACACACGAGTCCGGAGGAACCGACACACACG
The DNA here is from genome assembly GCA_030578275.1 of Meda fulgida. Lineage (NCBI taxonomy): Eukaryota > Metazoa > Chordata > Actinopteri > Cypriniformes > Leuciscidae > Meda > Meda fulgida. The sequence continues at coordinate 647,501 of CM060623.1, forward strand.
AGTCTGGAGGAACCGACACACACGAGTCTGGAGGAACCGACACACACGAGTCTGGAGGAACCGACACACACGAGTCTGGAGGAACTGACACCCTCTGTGTGACGATGCAGTCGATGCTGGTGTTTTCTTAGAAAACAATGTCATTTGGAATTAGTGGATTAGTTTTGATTTCTGAGAAAGGTTTCTTGTGTTAACAGTATGAGAAATATCCTGTAATAAATCAGGAAACTAGATGAGGTAAAATAACCCATGCGCACGATCAACCTTCTCTTGATGTGTGTTTATAGGTAAAAGAGCAATAATGCTGGTGAAATGTAAAAAACACATTTCTATTTATTATAATTGAGCACAATAATCGGGATTATCAATTTAAACATTATCCAGGATGAAGAAAATGTGATTAAGTTTTCATTGACTAAACAAAACCAGGACAAGGTTGACTAAATATGCTAAACACTAAAAAGTAAATTTTAAGTGTCACACTTTAGACTTTTGCCTCAATAAAACTCCTAATTTCTTCTTATTAATAGTTAGTAAGGTAGTTGTTCAGTTTAGGATTAAGGGATGTAGAATATGGTTGTGCTGAATGAGGCATTACTATGTGCTTTATAACTACTGATAAACAGCCAATAGCAATATACATGATAATAAGCAACTAGTTCATAGTGAGATTTGGACCCTAAAGTGTTACCCAGACTAAGACTAAATTAAAAAGTAGCTGACAAAATGAACACACTGATATGATGTTCTCCTTCGGCTTGTCTAGTCTGGGTTTAAGAGACCTGATCTGCACACACAGACACGCACGCGCGCACACAGACACGCACGCGCGCACACAGACACGCACACACAGACACGCACGCGCGCACACAGACACGCACGCGCGCACACAGACACGCACGCGCGCACACAGACACGCACACACAGACACGCACGCGCGCACACGGACACGCACACACAGACACGCACACACAGACACGCACACACAGACACGCACGCGCGCACAGACACGCACGCGCGCACACAGACACGCACACACAGACACGCGCGCGCGCACACAGACACGCACGCGCGCACACAGACACGCACGCGCACACAGACACGCGCGCGCACACAGACACGCGCGCGCACAAAGACACGCGCGCGCACACAGACACGCACGCGCACACAGACACGCACGCGCACACAGACACGCACACACAGACACGCACGCGCGCACACAGACACGCACGCGCGCACACAGACACGCACGCGCGCACACAGACACGCACACACAGACACGCACGCGCGCACACAGACACGCACACACAGACACGCACGCGCGCACACAGACACGCACACACAGACACGCACACACAGACACGCACGCGCGCACACAGACACGCACGCGCGCACACAGACACGCACACACAGACACGCACGCGCGCACACAGACACGCACGCGCGCACACAGACACGCACGCGCGCACACAGACACGCACACACAGACACGCACGCGCGCACACAGACACGCACGCGCGCACACAGACACGCACGCGCGCACACAGACACGCACGCGCACACAGACACGCACGCGCGCACACAGACACGCACGCGCACACAGACACGCGCGCGCACACAGACACGCGCGCGCACAAAGACACGCGCGCGCACACAGACACGCACGCGCACACAGACACGCACGCGCACACAGACACGCACGCACACAGACACGCACGCACACATACACGCACGCACACAGACACGCACGCACACAGACACGCACACACAGGCACGCGCACACACACACAGGCACGCGCACAGACACGCGCACACAGACACGCGCACACAGACACGCGCACACAGACACGCACACAGACACGCACGCGCACAAAGACACGCACGCGCACACAGACGCGCACACAGACACGCACGCGCGCACAGGCACGCACGCACAGACACGCACACAGACGCGCACACAGACACGCACGCGCGCACAGACACGCAAGCGCGCACAGACACGCATGCACACAGACACGCACGCACACAGACACGCACGCACACAGACACGCACGCACACAGACACGCACGCACACAGACACGCACGCACACAGACACGGACACGCACGGACACGCACGCACACAGACACGCACGCACACAGACACGCACGCACACAGACACGCACGCACACAGACACGCACGCACACAGACACGCACAGACACGCACACGCACAGACACGCACGCACAGACACGCACGCACAGACACGCACGCGCACAGACACGCACGCGCACAGACACGCACGCACAGACACGCACGCGCACACAGACACGCACGCACAGACACGCACGCACAGACACGCACGCACAGACACGCACGCACACAGACACGCACGCACACAGACACGCACGCACACAGACACGCACGCACACAGACACGCACAGACACGCACACGCACGCACACAGACACGCACAGACACGCACACGCACAGACACGCACGCACAGACACGCACGCACAGACACGCACGCGCACACAGACACGCACGCACAGACACGCACGCGCACACAGACACGCACGCACAGACACGCACGCACAGACACGCACGCACACAGACACTCACACACAGACACGCGCACACACACGCACACACAGACGCGCACACACAAACACACACGCACATGCACACACAGACACAGACACGCACGCACACACAGACACAGACATGCACGCGCACACACGCACACACACACACCTGATCTGACACTATAGAGTCGTACCTCGACGAGAGTCTGTCCTCTAGGTTTGCACCATTGCCCTGTTTATCAGCTCTGAACGCTTCTGCACGGTAGAAATACAGCCGTCTACACTGGAAACCTCCAGCATTGCGAGTGCGTGACTCACTAATAGTCCTGCTGTTGATATGACTCCAAACGCACCGCTGGTTTATGTACAGTGTGTTCTCCAGCATGAGCATGAGAATGCTAGGCTACGCCACTCGAGGCCTGCGTGCGCATTGCAGGCTGAGAGCAGCAGCGGTGTGTGGGACAGACCTGGAAGGCCTCGATCTGCGAGTTGACGCGTCCGTGGTCGATGACCTGCGACGGGAGGAAATGGAACTGGATGTCGGGATGAGGAACGCCGGCACGACTGCGGATGAAGCCGCCGCTCTCCAGATGAGCCGTGGCACCGTAACCTGCAGCACAACACAGTTACTCACGCACATATGCTTTCTGGCCTCAGTCCAAGAGAAAGTAATACTTTTGAGGCGCAAATTCTGGGATTTTTCTCCATCTAATGCAAGTGGATGGTGCCCAAAATGGCCATCCGTCTAGTGAACGCTGTCACGGAGCTGGACCACGCCGAGCACCTGTGGTTAAAACGCAATCTTGCTGGTTTTAAAGCTGCTTAACTATGGATTTTGGACCATCAAAAATGCACAACGTTAAGCACCGTTCACTTTCATCAGATGGAGAAAAATCCTGGAATGTTTTCCTCCAAAACCTTAATTTGTTTGTGTATGGCCATGGGGTGAGTAAACAATCACACTTAGATGTCTGAGGACGCTTCCATTACAACTGAACATGCCGAAAACCTTCAGTACTAATCGAGTGAATATATTCTATTCACATATATATATATATATATATATATATATATACCTGAATTCATATAAGAATAAACCTGCGCACATATTCAAACGCACATAACTATAGAATCAGCTCTTAATGCGCATGTGAACGCATCAGCGTTTATCACAGGTTCAGTTTAAAGTCTGTTCAGAGAGAACGCCGGCGTCTTAGCGGCCCCTAATTTAATAACACATGATCATTTCAGCGGAAGTGAATCAATCAAAACTAACTTTAGCTGGAAAATAACATTACTCAAAACTAAATTACTTTTAGTTTCCTAAAAAAGTAACAATTAGTTACTATTTAAGGGAGTAACGCAATATTGTAATACATTACTTTTCAAAGTAACTTTCCCCAACACTTGATATGACACAAATATGGGACGTTCAGAAATACCTGTGAATCTGAGCAGCCACTCCAGGCCGATCTTCAGCATGTGCAGGGGCTTCTGGGCTTTGTAGAGAGTGATGGGTTGAGTACAGCGATGCTGCACGTACAGCTCCAGATGGTCCTGAAGATTACAGCCCACACCTGGACACACACCACAAGACCATACACTCATCTGAAATCCCAGCATCAGAGGCCACAGCCAGCATGGACTCTGGAGCTTAAAGAGTGGTCTGTGGAGAGGGGACATAAGGAGGACATAAGGAGGAAATGAGGTCACCTGGGAGATGCTGTGTCACCGGAATATCGTGTTTGCGGAGCTCATCTGCGTTTCCCACTCCAGACAGCAGGAGCAGCTGTGGAGAGTTTATGGCTCCGCCGCTGAGGATGACCTCCTTATCAGCAAACACCTGAAGCAAACATGAGACACGCTCACGCCTCAGCCATAGACTGTAATAAATATGGGCGTAGTGTGTGACGTCACCCGTAGTGTTTCTGAAGAGCATTATTGAAGCCCAAAGTGGGCGGAGCCGGCCGTCGCCATCTTGGCAGCGTCACTCCCGGATAAACAAACATGCAGCGAGGCGGATTAGCTGAGGTGACGTGACGCTAACGCTAGCAGACAAACGGCTAGCAGTGACATGATCGGCAACCCACCTGTCACTCAAGTGGGCAAACCCTTATTTATGCAGAACTTTAAAGCTTAATATAATTTAAACGGATGAGTTATAAAAAAAAAATGCACCCCCCCACAGTCGTCATGAAGGGCAAAATTAACTATATAGACCAAAACCACTTTTAGAACCAGGCTGAAAACATGTTTATTCTGCTGTAAAGTTGGGCATTTTAACATGGGGGTTTATGGGATTGAGTCTCTTCTGCAGCGGCCTCTAGTGGCCGGTGGAGGAACTGCAGTGTAAGCACTTCAGTGTCGGGCTCGAGAGAGACAGGAAGGTTGCCGCTCACGCCTTAGCAAACCACACACTTCTTTATATATACCATCAGAAGAAACGAGCGAGAGTGAAAGAGTGATGACTGAAGATCACAGGAAGAGGAACAGGCGTCAACACCATCGCTTATCAGCCGTCTGTCATTTCCAGAGCAGATGGAAAGAAGACACAAACCCGCAACTGTGACTTATGTAGGTCGATCAGATTAATCAGATCACAGATATAACACCCTGCGTGCTGAAGGTCTCTCAAGCACGACTCACGAGAGCATTCGCCATCCAGGAAAACCAGCGACAGCAGCAGAGCAGTTACTGCACTTAAGAACTGCACATACCTATACTTTATCTGAGTGTTTTTCTTTTGGAAAACTTTTACTTTTACATCACTACATTAACAAAGCATAATATCATATTTTTTACTCCACTACATTTAATTGAGACGTATTGCTCCTTGTTATTTTGAGCTGAAGTCGCCCGATACCCGAGCCGACAGCGCTGCCTCGTTCATGAGCGACCGATTCTTCACAATGAACCTGTTGAATTGGTCCAATCGCACTGGACGCTTCGTTGAGGAATGGGACTGATCTGGAGTCAGAGGCTGATTCAATCACCCGGTCAAAGCCAACCGGATATTGGCGGATCTTAAATGGGGTGAAACTTAAGTTATCAATGCCAAATATTAGCATTGATTATAGTAAATAAAAATCATATTTAGATCAGTTTTTTGTGAATAAATCTGCTGTAAGTATAATGTACAACAAGTTTTGGTTAAGAATAAAAGGTTTGCTTATTTGCAGACATCTGCACTAACCGTTCTTATAACTGCTGATAATGAAAGTTCAGTAATATTGTCTGGACTAATATTTGAATAGGGCGTCTGTACTTTTACTCCAGTGTTTGATTAGTGTACTTCGTCCAGCACTGCAGTGTGCAGATCAAACATGCCGTCTACTGAGGGCCCTTCGCCACAGACGCCTCACTAGCCCACAGTCTCGTTTCAGGGCTTTCTGAAGGGGAAGCAGAAACAGCAAAACCTGTTACGTCATGGCAAGACTGGGCAGCGTTTAATATAAACAAGTTTATATTCTCCATGAAATCAAATTGGACAGTTCTTTTTTTGGGAATGTGTTTATCATAAATGATTTATGGGTGCACATCATCATCATTGTTTTAATAATCTTGAATAAGTCCCTCTGGCAGCATCTCTTCTCTGATGATGTGGGCGGGACTATAACCTGTCACTCACATGAGATCAGCCAATAGCAAACCACAACCCATCCAATCAATTCCCCACAGACACAATCAAGCCCCGCCCACATGTGCTATTGTTCCAGAAGCGTTTCACTCGATATAAGACACAATAGAGAAGACCAGCTCAACTTCCGTTTCATGATGATTTTAAAGGTAACACGTGATGCAGCTCAACACTACAAACACAAGACTTCACTACTTAAACACAAACCCATCCATATCAACCTTCTACAATACGTGTAAATCACTCACATATGCAACCAGCACTGAATAATGTCTGCTAAAACTGAGTTGTACAAACATTAAACTGCACAGTTTTTATATCAACTTTTTAATATCAGAATTGTTTCTACTCTAGTTTGCTGGTGAGATATAAACATTTAATAAACTGCAAAAATACATTTCATAATGAAAACATCACTAACAGGTTCAGTAATATAGTGCTATGTGCATCAGTACGCTCCTCTCTAGAGTTATTTTTCATAGCTGAATATTGAGTTTATGGTCACTGAATGAGGTAAATGTGACGTTACGTGACATTATTGTTCTCATATTGAGGATTACATGAGACATGATTGATGTCAGTGAGTTGTTCTGTATCTTTCAACATTCCTTCTGATGTCCATCATGCTTATTTGCTGCTGTAACTAGTAGTAAAGAGGAAGAGATGATTGGTTCATCAGACACACACACACACATTTATTGACTGATTCAGTGGCAGAATTTGAAAGCTGAGTGTTTCATATCAGAAGTAACCAAGCAAAAAGATAATTGGGATTTATTGAATGGGAGGCAATGCTACAAAGTTTTTTTCATTGATTAACTGAAAGAACCGATACGGGTTCGTAAAATGAGAATCAATCAAATAAAATAAAAATCAAGACATCGATATTTTTACCCAGCTCTACTAAGCGACACACAGACTGATACTAGCCTGGAACTATGTCCTAAACATTAGTGCCGTGTGAAGACGATTTGACCAGTTTTTTACCTGTTTGGTGTGTCCGTTCTGCATGTACTCGACCCCTCGCGCGCGCGTCCCGTCGAACAGCACCCGGGTCACCATACAGCGCACTTCTGTGCTCAGGTTGGGTCTGGCCAGCGCGGGCCAGAGATACGCACTAGCGGTGCTCCATCGCTTTCCTGCGCCGGGAACAGAGAGCGTTCAGACTCTAGCACAGTATTAGCGCTCATTCGCATGCCAAGTATTAGCCCTTAAACTCATAGCTCAGGTGAATAAAACCCAAAATAAAACCACAAACTAAATTATATAAAGTACAGATGCACGATAGAATGGCCATCACATCAATATCGGCAGATTTATGTCCATTTTTAATGTTATCGCTATCAGCCCGATAATAACATTTTGTCTGATATATTAAGGCCGATAAATAACGGATTATTTCCTTCAGCTGAGACTCTTCAGAAGCGCGCTGATCAACATGATGGGTTTGAATTGCTTGAAATATGTTTGGAATTGGTGAGGACACGTTTGAGCTGCATTCGGTGCAGTTGGAGCTGGAGTCCGTGGAGAAGCAGATCCGTGATCTACTAGAGAGGCAAACCGAGCTGCGAGATCGACGATCAGCGCTTGAAACATCACGCGCCGATGCTCACAAGTCAGTGGTTAGTAACTTTCTCACTCCGACCATCGTCTACTCCGTGTGTTTCTCTGCACAGGCCCCAAGCACCCAGGACGCGATCATCCCTGGCTTCATTCACTCCGGCACCGACACAACACCATGGACCCTGGGTGATCCCACAGCGAAAGACACGAGCCAGGACCAGAGCAAGAACCTCTCCGCCCCTCCCGGTCTTCGAGATCTCCACCCGGAACCGCTTCTCCCCTCTTCTTGAGTCGGAACGCGACGACGCCGTGATCATCGGCAGTTCCATGGTCCGTCATGTCCGCGCTACCTCAGGTTAAGGTAAGGTGCACACTCACTGCTTTCCTAGTGCTCGTGTTCTAGATGTCGCTGCACAGGTTCCCGAGATCCTGAACGGTGTCGAGTGCATCGGAGCTGTTGTGCTGCACGCAGAGTGAACGTCATCAGGCTGCGGCAGACGGAGGTTCTGAAGAAGGACTACAGGAGCCTGATTGAGACGGTTCGCAGCACATCGCCTGAAGCAACGATCATCGTGTCTGGACCGCTTCCCACGTACCGACAAGGACAGGAAATGTTCAGTAGATTATTTGCACTAAATAAATGGTTAATGTCATGGTGTAATGAACAGAAACTGCTCTTTGTAAATAATTGGAATCTGTTTTGGAATCTCTTTCACAGTCTTTGCTATCCCAACTTAATTGATATCATAAGTAGTGTAGAACATTATATAGAAACCGTCTATGCCTCGTTTAGTGAGGCCAAACAATAAATCTACTGTAGGATCTAGAAAAAATCTAATTGTAATTAAACCAAAAAATCTCAATATCAGTGAACAAAAACAATTTCTAAAGCTAGGTCTTCTAAACATTAGATCACTCAGACCTAAGGCGGTTATTGTAAATGAAATGGTCACAGATAATAGTTTCGATGTACTTTGCCTTACTGAAACCTGGCTTAAACCAACTGATTATTTCGGTCTAAATGAGTCTACTCCGCCAGGATACTGTTATAAGCATGAGCCCCGTCTGATCGGTCGTGGCGGCGGTGTTGCAACAATCTATAGAGATATTTTAAATGTTACTCAGAAAACAGGTCACAAGTTTAATTCGTTTGAAGTACTTGTGCTAAATGTTACGCTCTCAGATGTAAGAAAGAAATCCCTATTATCTCTAGCCTTGGCTACTGTATATAGACCTCCAGGGCCCTATGCTGATTTCCTAAAAGAGTTTGCAGACTTTCTCTCAGATCTGTTGGTCAATGTCGATAAAGCAATAATTGTTGGAGATTTTAACATACACGTAGATAATACAAATGATGCATTAGGGGCTGCATTTACAGATTTATTAAACTCCTTTGGGTTCAAGCAAAACGTCAGTGGTCCCACTCATCGTCTAAATCATATACTAGATTTAATTATATCATATGGAACCAATCCAACCGATATAGAGGTCCTTCTCAAAAAATTAGCATATTGTGATAAAGTTCATTATTTTCCATAATGTAATGATAATTTAACTTTCATATATTTTAGATTCATTGCACACCAACTGAAATATTTCAGGTGTTTTATTGTTTTATTACTGATGATTATGGCATACAGCTCATGAAAACCCAAAATTCCTGTCTCAAAACATTTGCATATTTCATCCCACCAATAAAAGAAGTGTTTTTAATACCAAAAAAAAAAAGTCAACCTTCAAATAATTATGTTCAGTTATGCACTCAATACTTTTGAATCCTTTTGCAGAAATGACTGCTTCAATGCGGCGTGGCATGGAGGCAATCAGCCTGTGGCACTGCTGAGGTGTTCTGGAGGCCCAGGATGCTTCGAGAGCGGCCTTAAGCTCATCCAGAGTGTTGGGTCTTGCGTCTCTCAACTTTCTCTTCACAATATCCCACAGATTCTCTATGGGGTTCAGGTCAGGAGAGTTGGCAGGCCAATTGAGCACAGTAATACCATGGTCAGTAAACCATTTACCAGTGGTTTTGGCACTGTGAGCAGGTGCCAGGTCGTGCTGAAAAATGAAATCGTCATCTCCATAAAGCTTTTCAGCAGGTGGAAGCATGAAGTGCTTCTAAATCTCCTGATAGCTGCATTGACCCTGCCCTTGATAAAACACAGTGGACCAACACCAGCAGCTGACATGGCACCCCAGACCTTCACTGACTGTGGGTACTTGACACTGGACTTCAGGCATTTTGGCATTTCCTTCTCCCCAGTCTTCCTCCAGACTCTGGCACCTTGATTTCCGAATGACATGCAACCACTGAGCAACAGTCCAGTGCTGCTTCTCTGTAGCCCAGGTCAGGCGCTTCTGCCGCTGTTTCTGGTTCAAGAGTGTCTTGACCTGGGGAATGCGGCACCTGTAGCCCATTTCCTGCACACGCCTGTGCACGGTGGCTCTGGATGTTTCTACTCCAGACTCAGTCCACTGCTTCCGCAGGTCCCCCAAGGTCTGGAATCGGTCCTTCTCCACAATCTTCCTCAGGGTCCGGTCACCTCTTCTCGTTGTGCAGCGTTTTTTGCCACACTTTTTCCTTCCCACAGACTTCCCACTGAGGTGCCTTGATACAGCACTCTGGGAACAGCCTATTTGTTCAGAAATGTCTTTGTGTCTTACCCTCTTGCTTGAGGGTGTCAATGATGGCCTTCTGGACAGCAGTCAGGTCGGCAGTCTTACCCATGATTGCGGTTTTGAGTAATGAAACAGGCTGGGAGTTTTTAAAAGCCTCAGGAATCTTTTGAAGGTGTTTAGAGTTAATTCGTTGATTCAGATGATTAGGTTAATAGCTTGTTTAGAGAACCTTTTCATGATATGCTAATTTTTTGAGACAGGAATTTGGGGTTTTCATGAGCTGTATGCCAAAATCATCAGTATTAAAACAATAAAACACCTGAAATACTTCAGTTGGTGTGCAATGAATCTAAAATATATGAAAGTTTAATTTTTATCATTACATTATGGAAAATAATGAACTTTATAACAATATGCTAATTTTTGGAGAAGAACCTGTAGATATTATATCGCAAAGTGATGATGTCACTGATCATTACATAGTAACTTGCATAATACGTACTGCTGAAATGTGTCATGTTGCGCCATGTTATCGACCAGGCAGAACAATCCTTCCAACCACTATAGATAGATTCTCAAATAGCTTACCTGATCTATCTCAGCTGCTCAGTGAACCCAAACAAACAGATGAACTAGAGGAAATGACTTGCACTATGAGCACCATTTTCTCTAGTACACTAGATATTGTTGCACCAATTAGACTATAAAAGGTTAGAGAGAAAACTAAAGCACCATGGTACAACAGTGCTACGCATGGTATCAAGAGAGAAACTCGTAACTTAGAGCGTAAATGGAAACAAAACTAATTTAGAGGTCTTTAGAATCGCGTGGAAAGACAGTATGTCACGTTATAAAAAGGCTCTAAAAGCAGCCAGGGCTGATCATCTCCGTAAACTAATAGAAAATAACCAAAATAATCCAAGGTTTTTATTTAACACCGTGGCTAGACTAACAAATAAACAGACATCACCTGAGCAAAATATTCTGTTACAATATAGTAGTAATGATTTCATGAATTACTTCACTGAGAAAACAGAAAGCATCAGAAACACAATTGTAAATGTACAATCTTTTATGGTGTCTTATGATTCAGCCTCAATTATCGTCCCTCAAGAACAACTACACCGCTTTACAACTATAGGACAGGAAGAGCTAAAACTTATCATTGCATCTAAACCAACAACATGTTTATTAGATCCAATACCCACTACTGAAAGAAGTGTTAGCTGTAGTGGAATATTCTCAATATTATTAACTCATCTTTATCTTTAGGTCATGTTCCAAGAATATTCAAGCTGGCAGTTATAAAATCTCTCATTAAGAAACCGCAATTAGATCCAAATAACCTAGCAAATTACAGACCCATTTCAAATCTTCCATTTATGTCTAAAATACAAGAAAAAGTTGTGTCCGCTCAATTGTGCTCTTTCTTGCAAGAAAATGATATCTATGAAAAATTTCAGTCGGGATTCAGATCGCATCATAGCACTGATACTGCGCTAGTTAAAATTACAAATTATTTACTTTTAGCTTCAGACCAAGGCTGTATCTCAATACTAGTTCTACTCGATCTTAGCGCTGCGTTCGACACTATAGATCATAAAATACTCTTGGATCGACTACAAAACTACACTGGTGTTCAGGGACAGGCATTAAGCTGGTTTAGATCATGCTTATCAGACCGTCGCCATTTTGTCTGTTTAAATGGGGAAAAATCGAAGATAACGTCAGGAGACTATGGAGTGCCGCAGGGATCGATGTTAGGCCCTCTGCTATTCTCAGTATATATGCTGCCACTTGGTAATATTATAAGAAAACATGGAATTAATTTCCACTGTTATGTTGATGATATTATATGAATTATTTATTTCATCACGACCAGATGAAAACACTAACTCATCTAAATTGACAGTGTCTTAAAAAAAATAAAATGCTGGATGACGTGTGATTTCCTGCTATTAAATTCAGATCAAACGGAGGTATTACTTATTGGTCAAAAAAACTAACAACAAAACCTCTTACAATACAACTTTAACATAGTAGGATGCCCTGTTACTTTATCCACTACAGTAAAAGACCTGGGTGTTATACTAGACCGCAACTTGTCTTTTGAAAGTCATATTTCATATGTTACAAGAACAGCCTTTTTCCACCTTAGAAACATTGCTAAGCTACGTAACATGCTATCTGTTTCTGATGCAGAAAAGTTAGTTCATGCATTCATGACCTCGAGACTAGATTACTGTAATGCTTTATTAGCTGGTTGTCCTGCATCCTCAATAAACAAGCTACAGTTAGTGCAAAATGCAGCCGCTAGAGTTCTTACTAGATCAAGAAAATATGATCATATAACACCAATTTTATCATCTCTACACTGGTTACCTATTAAGTTCCGTATCAATTACAAAGTATTACTGCTGACCTAAAAAGCCCTAAATGGTCTAGCTCCTGTGTATTTAATGGACCTTCTATCGCCATACAATCCATCGCGTTCTTTAAGATCACTAAATTCGAGGCTTCTGGTCATTCCTAGGATATCTAAGTCCACTAAAGGAGGGAGGGCGTTCTCACATTTAGCTCCTAAACACTGGAATAGCCTTCCTGATATTGTTCGAGGCTCAGACTCGCTGTCCCAGTTTAAAACTAGATTAAAGACTTATCTCTTTAGCCAAGCATTCACATAATGCTTACCTTTTATACTACTGTTGAATCAGATCGAATGCATTAATATTATGACCAGCAGCTATGCTAATTATTTCCCATCTGCTTTTCCGCTGTTATCTCGGGATGCGAGTCCGGAGGTAAATGGCGTTCGTAGCTACAGATTGTATCCAGCCTCTCACAGAGACTTCAGATGCCCCAACACCTGTGAAGGGACGACTCGGCGCCTGTGAAGGGACGACTCGACGCCTGTGAAGAGACGACTCGACGCCTGTGAAGAGACGACTCGACGCCTGTGAAGAGACGACTCGACGCCTGTGAAGAGACGACTCGACGCCTGTGAAGAGACGACTCGACGCCTGTGAAGAGACGACTCGACGCCTGTGAAGAGACGACTCGACGCCTGTGAAGAGACGACTCGACGCCTGTGAAGGGACGACTCGACGCCTGTGAAGGGACGACTCGGCGCCTGTGAAGGGACGACTCGGCGCCTGTGAGGGGACGACTCGGCGCCTGTGAGGGGACGACTCGGCGCCTGTGAGGGGACGACTCGGCGCCTGTGATGGGACGACTCGGCGCCTGTGAAGGGACGACTCGGCGCCTGTGAAGGGACGACTCGGCGCCTGTGAAGAGACGACTAAACGCCTGTGAACTGTGAAGAGACGACTCCACGCCTGTGAAGAGACGACTAAACGCCTGTGAACTGTGAAGAGACGACTCCACGCCTGTGAAGAGACGACTAAACGCCTGTGAACTGTGAAGAGACGACTAAACGCCTGTGAACTGTGAAGAGACGACTAAACGCCTGTGAACTGTGAAGAGACGACTAGACGCCTGTGAAGAGACGACTCGGCGCCTGTGAAGAGACGACTAAACGCCTGTGGCCTGTGAAGAGACGACTCGGCGCCTGTGAAGAGACGACTAAACGCCTGTGGCCTGTGAAGAGACGACTCGGCGCCTGTGAAGAGACGACTAAACGCCTGTGAACTGTGAAGAGACGACTAGACGCCTGTGAAGAGACGACTCGGCGCCTGTGAAGAGACGACTAGACGCCTGTGAAGAGACGACTAGACGCCTGTGAAGAGACGACTCGGCGCCTGTGAAGAGACGACTAAACGCCTGTGGCCTGTGAAGAGACGACTAGACGCCTGTGAAGAGACGACTCGGCGCCTGTGAAGAGACGACTAAACGCCTGTGGCCTGTGAAGAGACGACTCCACGCCTGTGAAGAGACGACTAGACGCCTGTGAAGAGACGACTCGACGCCTGTGAAGAGACGACTAAACGCCTGTGGCCTGTGAAGAGACGACTAGACGCCTGTGAAGAGACGACTCGGCGCCTGTGAAGAGACGACTAAACGCCTGTGAAGAGACGACTAGACGCCTGTGAAGAGACGACTAGACGCCTGTGAAGAGACGAGTCAACGCCGGCGATATGTTATGCCCTAAATTAATACATGATTAACTAAATGTATTTTTTCCATGTACATTTCTGATATGCACTTTCTGTAAAGCTGCTTTGAAACAATATGTATTGTGAAAAGCGCTATACAAATAAATTTGAATTGAATCACTTCAGAAAAGGAAAACACAGATCAGTGCAACATGTGCAGCGCAAGTCATATCGGCTACATACAATTATAATGAGAACATCATAACTGTGTTCATTGGACGTGGCTTTTTTTGTAATCAGACTCTCAAAAATGATAGAAAACTTTGGATTTAGATTTATCGACCAATATATTCAAAAGGTTAAATATAGGTTCAAATATAAAGAATTGTCGGTTATCGGTATCGGCCAAAATGTTCATTTCGGAGCATCCCTAATATAAAGCAATCGTGTCTGTTCAGAAGACTTGGATTAAACACCTCGATTCATTTGGATTTATTTACTTTATGAACGTTTTGAACAACCTTTCAATGGAGGGACAGAAATCGCATAGATTTCATTAAAACTGTTTTGAAGATTAACGAAAGCCTGGGTTTGGAACGACTTGAGGTTGAGTAAATTACTTATTTTATTTATTTTTTTTACATTTTTGTCTGAGCTAATTCCCAAGCTCCTCGCGTTTACCTCTGTGTATGGTCATGTCCATCCAGCCCACTCCCTCCTGCTGGAACCCGTTCATGTCCTCTGTGAAGGGGTATCCGGCCTGCTGGCCCGCCGAGAGGAAGGCGTGGTGTAGAGGGTGATCCGTCTTCCCTCGGGTCACATGCAGCGGGCCGTCTCCTCCCCGGTACCGGTCCGGCCCGAGCTCGTGAGTCTGAGCCTTACGGAAGTACGGCAGACAGTGGTCGTAGTCCCAGCCCTCGGCGCCCTGGCTCTGCCAGCGGTTATAGTCCTCGGCGTGGCCCCGGATGTACACCATGGCATTGAGCGAGGACGACCCTCCCCAAACCCGACCCCGGGGCCAGTACATCACCCTGTCCTCCATGTGTGCCTGAGGCAGTGTGTGGTAGAACCAGTTGTACCTGTCGTCGCAGAGGTTATAGGTCAGGGCGGCGGGCATGTGGATCTTCCAGGACAGGCGAGTGCTTCCCAGAACCTTGTCTTTGGGTCCGGCCTCCAGAAGCAGCACCGACTCCGACGGGTTCTCCGACAGACGGCTGGCCAGAACACAGCCCGCAGACCCGGCCCCGACGATCACGTAACTGTAGGACTCGCTGCTCTTCTGCACTGTCGTACCGCTGGACCTGTGCTGTCTCAGCGCTGCACGTGTGTGTGGGACGCCGACGCTCCTGCGAAGAGACGAGAGCCTCGTAGACGATGAGAAACACCACATACTGACTGAGATCACAGATCACTGATGCTCATCTGATGGAGATCACAGATCACTGATGGAGATCACAGATCACTGATGGAGATCACAGATCACTGATGCTCATCTGACGGAGATCACAGATCACTGACGGAGATCACAGATCACTGACGGAGATCACAGATCACTGACGGAGATCACAGATCACTGATGCTCATCTGCAGGGTTGAGGAGCAAAGGCACAGAACAATGTGTTAAACACACACAAGGTGATACAGCTACTGGGTTCCCACACTTTCCTTTCGTCCATACAGGATAAGGACTTATTAAAAAACATGTATGTGTATATGGATCACAAAACCAGTCACATGTCGCACGGGTATATGTTTACTTGGTTTATCTCTATTAAACAGCGATAACGTTAAGCGCACCAGAATGAAATATAATATTCAGAAGTAAACAGCATAGCTGAATTACAGATTCAATTAACATCCACAAATGAATGACGATTCAGGGAGCAGGCTACACTGTCTCCGAAAAAACGCTACACTGACAGTGTTTATTTTTAAACCACAACCTTCTAAACATATTAAATGTGTGCTTCTTTTACCAATATCTTTTGCATTTCTAATCAAAAGAACGTCAAACTGCGCTTACTCGTGCCCGTAGCAAGACACCTGTCAAGTTTGAAATCCATCGGACTAACAGTTCGAGAGATAAGCGAATAACTGACACACACACACACAGACAGATGTTCCTGTAATTTATAGGTAGATGTAGGCTCTGAATATCAATTTCAAAAAGTTGACCTATGTGACTGGTTTTGTGGTCCAGGGTCAAAATTTATTCAGACACCTTCAACATTTCACATATTATCACAGTTTATTCACTATAGTTTAGAAAATGGTAATAAAATATGACCAGAACTCAGAGTTCTCAGATCAGTGGATATTTCACTGGTTTTGTCCATCCTTCTGTTAGACTGTCTCACACATGAATTATGTTGAATATCTGTCAGATGTTAAATTTAAGTATAGAGTGCAGTCATAGTGCTTGCTGTTGGGTATCACACTTCCCTTTCATCATTACAGGATAAAGATTTATTAAAAAATATAACGTATATCAACTCAACATTTCTAGAGCACTTTCAAAAACCACAGTGCTGTACATGAGAATAACAAAAATAAATACATACAACCAAAAACACATACAATTTACAACACATTATTAAAAGCTAAGGAAAATAAACAAGTTTTTACCACCCTCTGCAATGACTCGAGCAGGAGATGTTTTTAAGGACGCAAGCTCCACAGTCTGGGACTCTCTACTGAAACAGTTCAATTTCATCCCTGATCATGAAAATTAAAAGGCTTCCTGCCTTAAAATATCTTGAATGTAACTCGACACCCTTGCCTCATTTAGAATACGCGGTTCTATGAATATGCAAATGAGCCCCGCCTCCACTCACTCACTCAGAGATCCACTGGTTGACGAGCACACGTTGATCTGATTGGTTACAAGGTAGTTTGTGACGTCAGAAACACCAGTGATTTCAAACCGTGTTTTTGAGACTGTCTTTGGTTCACTGCAGTTTTAAGCAGAAAATACTCAGCAATGCTGTCGACTAATGAACTTACACATGCTTTGTCTTAAAGCGTATTAAAAACACCACAGACACATAAACTACATTAAACGCTGGATTTTCACCACAGCGGGACTTTAATTACTCTTTCAGCTGGTTACATTGTTATGGCAGAAGTTTCTTTATAGGCCAACACTGACAGTCACCAAATTCAATCTGTGAAAACAAGTTCCGACAGAGATATTCGACAAAACACCACGAAGTGTCGGTTCCCTTTCGAGAGGTCTCTCTTACTGCGTAAGTAGCTTACGCTATGGGAACCCCATGCAAAACGCCATGCGTGCTTGACTTCGCTTTAATATCAGCCTGAGGCAAGATGCCTGAGCCTTAGTATGAATCCCAATATGCCGGTCAGAGACGGACTTTATAAGGGAAAAGGTGAGAGTGGCCTAATAAGGGGCCACTATATGATAATAAAAGGATATGCATACATATATATGAACCTCAGTTTGTTTAAAACAGGACCGGATAATATCGGGCCCGAATTTTATGGGGATATGTCCTTAAACATTTCATACTGAAAGTACCCAGGAGGTTGTAAAACCTGATAAATGTGGACCGCGAGGCGCAGCCGGCCGCCGTACAAATATCTTTCGATAGGTATTTCACTTGACCAAGCCCAAGACGAGGCCATGCCTCTCGTGTAATGGGCTCTGACGCCTAAGGGGCAATGAAGGCCCTTAGACTCATAAGCCAGCGCTATAGCGTCAACTATCCAGCGCGATAACCTCTGCTTTGAGACAGCGAGAACCTTGGTACGCCGCCAAAGAACACAAAAAGCTGTTCAGACTGTCTGAACGAGGCAGAACGCTCCAAATAAACTCAGAGCCCTGACGGGACAGAGTAGATTAGCGACACTTTCGTCCACTGGTGTGGAAAGAGCTGCAAGAGAAATAACCTGTGCACTGAAGGGAGTGGAGAGCACTTCAGGAATATACCCGTGTTTTGGCCTAAGGACGACCCTGCAGTCGTTCGGTCCAAACTCGAGTCAAGACGTGCTTGAAGACAGCGCGTGTAAATCGCCCACTCTTTTGACGGAGGCGAGTGCCAGCAAAAGAGCGGTTTTGAGCGAGAGCTGCTTCAGATGCGCAGACTGAAGTGGCTCAAATGGGGCGCCTTTTAGTGCTTCCAGGACTGTGGAAAGGTCACAAATAGGCACAAAACGGGGGCGCAGAGAGTTTAGCCTCCTGGCTCCTTTCAGGAAATAAATAATGAAGTTGTTTCTTCCCACTGATTGTCCGGCCACAGGGTCGTGCGGCGCTGTTATGGCCGCTACGTATTCTTTGAAGAGGTCAACCTCTGCCTCGCCAAAGGTGCTCCATATTAACTGAACCGTCAGAGGGTTGAGCGACCATTCTCCTGGGAGAACCTTGTCTCTGGATAACATATCTGCCCCTTGCTTCAGAATGCCTGGCACATGCGCTGCCCTCAGCGAGCGCAGATTGTGCTGAGCCCATAGAATGAGATTCCTGGCCATGTTGTGGAGTCCGACCTGAGGCCGCCCTGGCGATTTATGTAAGACACCACCGTCATGTTGTCCGTTCGGATCAGGACGTGTTTGTCTTTTAGATACGGGAGGAGGGCTCTGAGCGCCAAGGCGGTCACTCTCATTTCCAGACAGTTTATGTGTAGGCGCTTCTCTGGGCTTGACCAAAGGCCAGAGACAGACATGCCCTCGTAGACGGCTCCCCAACCTAGGTTGGAGGCATCTGTTGTAATCATCTTTCTCCTTGAAATCACGCCCAGACTCACGCCAGACTGGTACCAGTCGCTGGCTTTCCAGGGCGCTGCCGTTTGGACTTTGAGCCGAGCGGATAAACGGTCCGTGATGCGTGTGGTTTAAATGAGCTTCGTTCTGCTTTTGGCACATAAACATTATCGAACATTTATCGAACTCTTAATATCGTTTTATCGAGAAAAATTATATTGCGATAACTATCGTATTCGTTTTATCGCCCAGCCCTACTCGCGCCTCGCATAGAGGGGCACAGGCGAGGGAGAATCGTCCACAGAGAGCGAGGCACGCGGGGACTGTGTGAATGCCGCTTCTTCTTGCGCGGCTTAATCAAAGGTGGAGAGAGAGCGAATTTCGCTCTTTTAGGAGTGTCGCGGCGGCGAAAACAAGACAAAAAAGGATACAGGCACACCGGATGGCTCAGCAAAACAGTGAAGGCGGCAACTTGAAGCCGGCGTCCTCAGGGCTAGTCCTGCTGGATGCGTGTCCACGGAGCCATTTTAATCAAAATCTCTGACGGCTGATGGGAGCAATATATAGCCCTTGGCCACACCCATCTTGGCGGGCTCTGACGCGTGAGGGCGCGAGTTGCGCTGATTGGACTGCGCATCTGAGTCACCCCGACATAGGTGTGTGCAGTTGCCGCAGCACAGCCAATGCCCGAGCTCGAGGTTCATCTGTGTATGCTGTGCATTTAAAAAAAAATGCTTCAATATTCTCGAGAAAAGCAGTTTTCCCATAGCGTAAGCTTACCTCTCGAAAGGGAACTGCGTTATAGCTTCAGCCGTGAGGTTTCTCTGAATAACGCAGATTAACGCGTGTGTACAGCTGCTAATGAGAGCTCTGTAATCTGTGTCTGTGTAAAGATGTTTATTGTGAGAACTGGAGAGAATGGCACACTTGTCTTTACTCGAGGATCGGCCGACAGGCACGTCTGGAACAGCGAGTTTGACGAGCGTGACATAAGCTTCAGGAGTGAGCGGAAAGCCCTGATATGGAGATGTTTGAGCGTGTTTTATGCAAATGACCTTCCTTGGCCACTTGTCCGCTCATTTACAACACTCCACATTCACTGACCTCAAAACGAGGTTAAGAAAAGATGCATGTGCGTACGAAATAGGCAGAGGTTTTTCGTGAGGAGTTCTCCTGTGCGTACAAATACGATATAATCCACGCAATTATTAATCAAGAGACCCATTGTTTCTAAAATGCCAGTTTCTTAATATTAACCCCATTGAAGTGTTTTATAAAAGTATACTCGCACGTCGTGTTGTTGTTCTGAATATCAGAACAGTTGCATTTACTTACGATCCAATCACAGCGTGCTAAAATTCAGGACAGCATGATTGTGTGATATATTGATTAATTATGAAACATTTTGGTTTCTGATTTGCCAATGCATTGTTCAATATATCACTGCACAGCTCCCGTAGTGTTTATGTTTAGATGCTCCTACATTAAAAACAGCACACAGCATCTTATAGCCTACTTAATGGATACAATATAGTGATCATTATAAGGATCAATAATAGTTAATGTAGGCAAGGCTAAGGCAAGCAAACTTTTAGTATTTGAATAAGAACCACAACACTAGAACTGAAGAATGTAGTGTAGACGGTTAATGATTTATTCTGAAAGGTTTAATGTGAATGTTGAGTCAAACAAACAGCTGGTAAAAAATCTTATAAGAATAAGATCAACTAGAATTCTTAAAATTAAATTTAACAAATTCACATCCACATTTCCATTAGATATTGTAATGTTCCTCAGAACACTCATTTTAGGCCTACAAACAATCAACAAACAAACAAACAAACCCAGCTCGAGATTCCAACAGAGATCGTGTTCAAATTCCTGTAGGATTGTTTGTCTTGTTGAAATCGGTCTCATCAATGATTCACAAGACAAGTCCAGGCATTCACTCTCTAAATAGTTTTTATATACAAATGTTCTACTTTTTGTCGATGGTTTTGGGTAGTTTAATGAGAGAACACCCAAAACACAAGCGATTCCACGCGTGAGTGTGAAAACATTAGTTTCAGTAGGCGTTAATGCGCAACTTTTCCCTTTAAAACATCAGACTTTGAGCTGATAATCCAGCGAGACTGCTCTAAAGCGAGGCTTGCACAGTTAAAAACATGACGTTACAAGTAACTAGACAACAAAACATCTTACCGTGCAGTCGGTGATCTCTCCACAAACAAACACACACACACACACACACAGCTGACCTGCAGCGAAGTGAAAGACTCCTACTGGAGCCCCGCCCACTCACTGTCACCGCTCGCGCTGTGGGCGGGCTCTGAGAGTGATGGGCGTGGCGTGTAGCCCCTCCCACACTCGGCTGTCCTCAGTGCGTTCATCCATTAACTCAATGTTTTTCGAACAGGAACAAGCTGGTCTGGGAATATGAATGTTTAATTTGTTTTACCCACTGTTGTTCAAGAATTACAGTCTTATGATAATTTATCCTAAAAATTAAACTAAAAAATTATGAAAATTAAATACGGGTGAAACATTCAAACTATTTCAGATGCAGTGTTAAGTGGACACCAATTTACTGCAGCAAAGCCATTTTAAAAATAAATATAATGAAAAAAACTAAGTATAAATATGAACTAAATTTGTGTTTATGTCATAAAATCTGACAAATGTCTTCTAAATTACCCAAGAGCTAAAACAGGCAAAAGTGCAAAAAATTATAGGCCAATTACAGCAGAATCAGGACTTGTGGGTGTTCAATAGCATTTGACATCACAATAATCATATAAACATATGGCGAATACAATATGGCAGAATAAGTGTAAATAAATAAAAGAGCCAATCGCTGATTTGGTAGGGTTAAACCAGGTGTGGTTGAAAAGGCGTATTTGCAGTTTAGTACCATGGTTATTTTCGTAAACGAAAACTTTCCTTTCCTGGTTTCCTTTCCTCGCTTCCTTTCCTTGTTCCCTTTACTTGTTTTAATTTCCTTGCTTCCTTTCCTCTTTTTTCCCCTCACTTCCTTTCTTTGCTTCCTTTCCTCAGGAAGGAAACGAGGATGCACAAATAAGAAATGAGAAGCACCCTCGGTGCGTCCTTCGAAGGATGCAGCCCCTTAACTGGGAAACAGCTTTAGTGTCTTGTGTCGCAAATCCAATGACGCTGGCAATGACGATTCTCTCTGACCAATCAGTGATCTGCAGTGTTTACACGTCACATTTATCAGTACGGCTCGCACAGATCCTCAACTGAAGTGGAACTAAAATAAGAACCAGGTACTAGATACTGCACACAGTGGAAACCCCCAAAAGGGATCACTTATCACTTTTTGCTTCAGCATCTGTAACTTTGAATTTTTAAGCTAATGAGTTCTCAAACTTTTATACAAACTACCCACATTTGTTTACAGCAAAAGTTCCCATTGAAACCTCTGAAAGATCTTATGAGTTGATGTCATGTACATGTTGTGCCTTATAGTCCACACACTACTGAGATCAGCAACACATTTATATCTCCATATCTATATAGATATAACCTCGCAATTCTGACTTTTTTCTCAGATAAATGTGCAGGTACCTGACAATGCAAGTGTGCAGCCGGAACCTGTGTGTGTGTGTGTGTGTGTGTGTGTGCGTGTGTGTGTGTGTGTGTGTGTGTGTGCGTGTGTGTGCGTGTGTGTGCGTGTGTGTGCGTGTGTGTGTGTGTGTGTGTGTGCGTGTGTGTGTGTGTGTGTGTGTGTGGGTGGGTGTTTCAGGGAAGAGATAAAGTACTTCAACACAAGTTTTGTTTTCAGTCTGAGGAAGGCATTCGCTGCAGAAACCTGTGGGTTTGAAGTCCATAATGTGCATTTTTTAAGCTTTCTATGTGAATTAGACAGTTGAGTTAAGGCTTATTAATAATTGGAATCTTGGACGATCGTTGTTTGGATTGTTTAAGTCTGTTGAGATGGATCTTCTGAACCTCATGAGGGAAATCGCTGCTTTTTTTTTAATAATCCAGTGGAAAACTTCTGACAGCACTTCTCACAGTATCGTAAGTGACATAATCTCATAACAGAAAGCATTTAAAATCTTCTGATCAGATATTTACTAAATCATTGATTTCAGGTTGCAAAATGTCAACAAGGTAAGTATTAAAGAACAATCTTTCTTTCTTTCTTTCTTTCTTTCTTTCTTTCTTTCTTTCTTTCTTTCTTTCTTTCTTTCTTTCTTTCTTTCTTTCTTTCTTTCTTTCTTTCTTTCTTTCTTTCTTTCACTGCTGTAAAATACATGTTTTCCAGAGTCTGATCCCCCTGAAGAACTGTCGGGATATCACGCTGAGAACCCTTCACCCGTACACGATCTGACCGCAGAACTGAGCGAATCTCAATCCTCTCTCACTATAAAATGGGCCATTAATGTCGACAGTAAGTCACAGATTACACTATTATTATCATTTTAAATCAAGTATTTTTTATGCAGTTGTGTCTGGTGTAATCAGTCGTACATCTCTTTCCTTGTTGATGGACAAGCCCGTAGGCAGGGGGGGGGGTTCGGGCCTTACTGCCAAAGGTCCAGAATTTAAGTCGTTTTTTTTTTCCATGTGATTATTGTCATCATTGTTCTAATCAATGCTTGTGACAAATATTCTGGGTTGCTGTTTCAAATTAATATGATTATTGTAGCTGGATGTGTGTGTGACTGTGTGTGTGCCGCGCGTGCAGTTCAGAGAGAGTTCTCGCAATAGTCAAGTCAAGTCAAGTGTATTTATATAGCGCTTTTCACAATATAAATTGCATCAAAGCAGCTTCACAATATCAATCAAATAACATAATGTTTGTTTCTTAGTGAAAAAACATCCACGTTTGGTAGGGCTGATCAATGGTATTAATGCTTGGCTAATTATTTTGAATATCCCCAACTGAACAAGCCAAAGGCAAAGGCAATACACTTCAAAGCAATAATAACCAACTGCAGAACCGCAGAACCATTACGTCATAACAGTCTGAGGACCACAGCGCCAGCCCGACAGTCTGAGGACCACAGCGCCAGCCCGACAGTCTGAGGACCACAGCGCCAGCCCGACAGTCTGAGGACCACAGCGCCAGCCCGACAGTCTGAGGACCACAGCGCCAGCCCGACAGTCTGAGGACCACAGCGCCAGCCCGACAGTCTGAGGACCACAGCGCCAGCCCGACAGTCTGAGGACCACAGCGCCAGCCCGACAGTCTGAGGACCACAGCGCCAGCCCGACAGTCTGAGGACCACAGCGCCAGCCCGACAGTCTGAGGACCACAGCGCCAGCCCGACAGTCTGAGGACCATAGCGCCAGCCCGACAGTCTGAGGACCACAGCCCCAGCCCGACAGTCTGAGGACCACAGCGCCAGCCCGACAGTCTGAGGACCACAGCGCCAGCCCGACAGTCTGAGGGCGGAAGTGTACGGAGTTCATGTTTAGACATGTGTTTAGACTAGACAGTAAAATGTTTTTAGACAGTAAAAGATAGACAGTAAAAGGTTTAATTATGGCGGAGCACAATGTAGAACAAGGAAAAGAAGAAGAGAAAGAGGTAAAAAGAAGTTATAAAGTTGATATGGATCATGCAACATACTTAACATAATAACGTTACGCTTATACTAAACGGCTCTGTACTGAAATGTTTTTTTGAAAGGAAGTATTTTGAAACGAAGTATTTTGTAAGTTAATATTTAACAATATCAGCAGAAGGAAAGGAAAGGAAGAAGGAAAAGATGCTCTGGAACTGGCCAAAGAGCCTTTCATGTTTCGGTTCCAGTTTCAACAGGACATGGAAGTTTTTCTTTTCAAATGTCACGACGAAAGGCACCTCAGAATAAACTCCATGTGAATGGAGTTTTAATTTGTTATTTATTTTTCTCTTGAGAATTATTGTTGTCAAATTTGTGCCTGTATAACTTTTATAAGATTTATTTTCTTTGGTTTAATTTTGTTTTATATAACTTATTTATATAGTTTAATTTTGTAATTTAATTTAATTAGAAAACAGCTAGTGTGTGATTTATTTTTATATTTCAGAGGAAAAAACTCATTTTATTTAAATTAATAATTTTTGTGTTTTCAGTCCATCATATTATTGTGTATGGTGGTCTTTGTTGGTTGAGTATTTAAAAGTATTTTCAATTGAATAAAATGTTCAAACTCTCAAGCTTTGTTTTCATTGTATTATTTATTTTTCATTTTATGCTTTGTTTAATGTATAATATTGTTTATCAATCTTAAATATACATTTTCAATTAAATCGTTTAAAATAAAGTTTTTATAATAACGTTGTTTTAAACTTTAAAACTTTCCAAAACACGGAAGTAGCGTAATGCCCTGCCGCGCCCACTTCCGCCCTCAGACTGTCGGGCTGGCGCTGTGGTCCTCAGACTGTCGGGCTGGCGCTGTGGTCCTCAGACTGTCGGGCTGGCGCTGTGGTCCTCAGACTGTCGGGCTGGCGCTGTGGTCCTCAGACTGTCGGGCTGGCGCTGTCGTCCTCAGACTGTTATGACGTAATGGTTCTGCGGTTCTGCAGCCAGACCTATCTCCTTCAAAGCCACGGTGAGGAAGCATCGCCTCTGAATGATAGGGCTGGGGATCGATTCCAAAAAGAATTTGATTCCGAGGCTTTGGGAATTGAGAGTAGATTCCAAAGGTTCAAAATGCAAAGGTTGGAATCAATTCCATTAAGGGGAATGATCTTACTCGTTATAGTTTAGGACAATGTAGATCATTGTGATAAATGATCTGTACAAAAATTCAATATAAATTGTGTATTATTAACATGTTACTTTAAATGTGCTGGGCTCTTTAAGAAGATGTGGATGTGGGCAGTTGAATATACGGGATCGTGTTGACAAGTTGAGATGTTAATCAAAAAAGCATTGCATTCTCAAATGGCAGTTGCTGTGTAATTCATCGGACATGCAACATGGTGTCAGAAGACGACACGAACCTTTCGCCCGTCAGCGAACCAACACATAGGCTGAACTGCTGATTATAGTTTTCCCACGACCGCGCACGCAGTGTGTGATAATAGCGGACTGTTTTAGAAGACCAGACCCGCTCACTTTTGATGTAAATGGCGCCGACAATTGGCTAATTTTTTAGCAAGAGTATGACATTTTCATCGCCGCAGCACACTATGACAAGCCTGCCAGGACAAGGGCATATTTCCTCCTCAATCTTGCAGGGTCGGAAGCCATTGAATGGGAGCGTTCCTTTGTCTATGCAGCGGAGAAGCGTGCACCAGGCGAGGGCGGCGCGATCGTAACTCCCGCGGAATCCAGAGAGGATCCGGAGTGCCTGAAAAGGAAATTTCGTGGAATATGCAACCCACAACAAAATACAACAATGGAGAGGCACAAGTTTCACTCAAGGAATCAGAAACAAGGTGAGGCTATTGAGGCTTTCATCAGTGATCTCAGGATTAAAGCTAAAAGTTGTCATTTTGGAGAATTGACAGATGAGCTGATCTGTGATCGGATTGTGTGTGGCATCAACAACGAAAGCTTAAGGAAAGTACTGCTAAGAGACAGCAAATTAACTCTGATCAAAGCAATCTCAATTTGTCGCATACATGAAATGACAGAAGAAAATAATAAGTTGGCTAGCCTACCTCGACTGCAACTAACGTTGATGCAATACAGCCTTTTTCCAGCAGGTGGCACCAAAACACAAAACATAAACAAAGAACAGAACAACATGATTCAACTATAACCAATTGCAGAAATTGTGGAGGTAATCATGCAGCAAAGAAAGAAAAATGCCCTGCTTTCGGACAACAATGTCATAACTGCAAGAAAAAGAATCACTACAAGAAATGTTGCAAAGCATGCAGTCAATTTAGTCAGACGAAATTTAATCACAGGAAAGCGGTACATGAACTTGAGGTAGACAAACCCCCTGACCATGATGACACCTTTTATGTTGATGGCATTGAATCTGACAAGTGTGTCAACGTTGTTAACCCTTACATGCCAGTGCTGGAGGAGGGATTTGTCACTGTACACATAAACAAAACTCCAATCGAGATGAAAGTTGACACTGGGGCAAAATGTAACGTAATTTCACAAAAGACTTTCAAATGAACAAATTGCCAACAATGAACGGCCAGCGAAACATTCAGAGACACCTAACCTTGTAGCTTATGGTGGAGCTAAAATTGAAACGAAAGGCTTGGTCTCATTGCAATGTAGCCTAAATGGGCAAAATGATCCACTGTCATTCTTTTTGGTGGATAAAGATGTTCAATCGCTGTTGGGATTCCGTGCATGCCTTGACATGGCGATCATGTCAGTATGGAGGGCAGCACCGGAGATATTCTTACAGAGTACAAGGACTTATATACTGACCAGCTCGGAGAACTTCCAATTACGTATTCTATGACAGTAGACCCCAGCGTGCAGCCAGTAGTTCGCCCTGCTCATCGCATTCCTCTGGCAATGCAAAGCCGTGTCAAAGCAGAACTGGACCGCATGCAGAGCCTTGGCGTCATAACGGCAGTCTCAGAGCCGACGGATTGGGTTTCGTCCATGGTGGTTACACACAAAAAGGACAGGCAAGAAATCAGGTTGGGTATTAACCCAAAAGATCTTAACATGGCTTTAAAAAGACCCCATCACCCTATGCGCAGCGTAGAGGAAGTAGCATCTCGGATGTCAGAAGCAACCGTATTTTCCGTGCTAGACGCAAAGAGCTCTTTCTGGCAGGTACGCCTCGACCACAAGTCCTCCATGATGACAACATTTAGCACTCCATTCGGGCGCTATAGATTTCTCCGTATGCCCTTTGGCATTAACTCCGCAAGCGAGGTGTTCCAGCGCTCAATGGAGCAGCTCTTTTCTGGGTACCCTTGTGCGATTATTGTTGATGACATCATCATCGGAGGTCGCAACCCTGCTGAACATGACATCAACCTGAAAAGGGTTTTGAACAGAGCATGTGAGATCAAACTCAAGATAAACCCTGTCAAATGCAAATTTCGTCTGGACCAAGTCAGCTATGTGGACCATATCTTTACAAGAGAAGGCCTAAAAGCAGATCCTTCCAAAGCAAAAGCAATTTCTGAGATGCCAGTCCCGAAGGATGTCCTTGCATTACAGCACTTCCTCGGAATGGTAAATTATCTGTGGAAATTTATCCCAAACTTCAGCAACATTGCTGCGCCCCTCAGAAAGCTGACACACAAAGAGACAGTATGGTGCTGTTACCAGCAACACCAACAAGCCTTTGACACCCTCAAGTCATGTTTGTCCCCTCCACCTGTATTATCATACTACGACGTGCAGAAGCCAGTTACGTTAACCTGTGATGCTTCCAGTTTCGGGCTGGGTGCTGCATGCATGCAGGAGGGAAAACCAGTTGCGTATGCGTCTCGCACACTCACAGACACAGAGACACGGTATGCGCAGATAGAGAAGGAGCTGCTTGCCGTCGTGTTTGCCTGTACAAAGTTCAGGGAAATCTACACTCGTTGAGACGGACCACCAGCCCCTGGTAACTATTCTGAAAAAAACAATCCACACAGCTCCTGCACGATTACAGAGGAAGATGCTCAGGTCACAGTGCTATGACATCACCCTGGTGTAAGCTCAAGAAGGGTAAGCTCAAGAAGGGTAAGCTCATGTACCATGCAGACACCCTATCTTTAGCTCCAGACACTCAAGTCCAACCAGACACTGAAAATGACACATTCGAGGTCATGTCTATCAACTACATTTCCACTGCTAGACTGGAGGAACTCAGAAAGCATACGGCGGAGGATGATGTGTTACAGGATCTAAGCACTGTGATTCAAAGAGGTTGGACAATTAAAGAACATGGCGTATGGCCCACTGTGCGTCCATACTTTCCCTAGAGATGAGCTAGCTGTGGAAAACGGAATAGTGATGAAAGGCCACAAAACAGTCATTCCTCGCTCATTGCAGAGAGAATATATCAAAATAGTCCACAGAGGCCACCCAGGGCTGGACGCTACCAAACACAGAGCAAGAGGTATCATTTTCTGGCCAACGATGACGGCTGACATCACAGCAGAACTCCTCTCATGCTCAGTCTGCAACAGCACAAAGCCGCACCAACAAAAAGAACCATTAAGACCATACCCAATTCCAGACCTGCCTTGGTCCACGGTGGCAACATGTTCGAGTGGCATGGACAAAATTATCGGGTACTTGTGGACTCTTACTCGGGTTGGTATGAGATTGACTTTCTCCGCAACATAAAGTCATCAGCTGTAATCATGAAACTAAAGAGGCATTTCTCAGTGCACGGCACACCTCATACACTCATTTCTGATAATGCTAGTCAGTACACGTGTCAGCAATTCAGAGACTTTGCCAAACAGTGGGACTTCATTCATGTCAGCAGTAGTCCAGAGTACCCACAGTCGAATGGCCTGGCAGAAAGAGCGGTTCGTAGTGCAAAACAGCTGATGGAGAAATCCCACAGAGATAGCACGGATGTGTTTCTTAACCTCCTGAATCTGAGAAACATTCCTCGTGACCCAACATTGGGTTCCCCTGCACAACGCCTGTTGTCACGAAAGACACGGTCAGCCATTCCTGTTAACTCTAGACTGTTGGAGCCAGCCCCAAAATGTACCAAGCAAGTCACTGCGCAGCTTCTTGCAAAGAGGATGACCCAAAAGTGATACTTCGATACATCAAGTCATCCTCTGCAGCCATTGGCAGAGGGACAAGTTGTTAGAATGCAAACGCCAAAAGGATATGAGCGCCTTGGCACAGTAAAAGAGTTGAACAAGGAGCCTCGCTCATACACCACCCAATGCAATGGGAGAACATACAGGAGGAACCGACGCCACATCCTTCCTGTAGCAGAGCCCCCCCCCCCCCCCCCCCCATCACGGCTCACCCCAGAAAACATTGACTTTCAAAGCACCACTACCCATACAGAGGACTTTGTTCCCCATATACCGGACTCACCACAAACACACCTCCCACAACCAAAATCCACACCTACTAAGTTGACAAAGAACACAGTACAGTCTCCCACTAAGGTCAATAATGCACCTTACATAACGCGTTCAGGTTGCATTTGCAAGCCGAATCCAAGGTACCAACAAAGGGAGAATTAGTAACACTCGCTCTGGTTCTTATTCTAAGTGCCGGATAAATGTGTTGATTATGCTCATTTCCATATTGTCTGCATCATTCTTTATTATGTGTTTTCTTTGTGCATATAGAGATCATATTTTGATTTGCATCTGTTGATTTGCATTTGTACAGTTGTTCACTGCAAAGGATACATTGTTACAACAGGGGAAGTCATTCATGTTCTTGGATGTTTGATCAAGTTAATTTCATACTACAGTATTGATCGTTGTTAAGTATGTTTATTCTCTTTCTACGATTGGTAGTTTCAGCTAAAGGAAAGGGATGTAGATCATTGTGATAAATGATCTGTACAGAAATACAATATAATTTGTGTATTATTAACATGTTACTTTAAATGTGCTGGGCTCTTTAAGAACGTCTGGGTCAATCATATTAATTTTTAAGTCATTAAATTCAAGTTCACGTAAACTTTTCCCTCCCCTGCGGCTGTCAGTGTGTGTGTGTGCGTGTGTGTGTGTGTGTGTGTGTGTGTGTGTGCGCGCGCGTTTCAGTGATTAGAGAAGACATCATAACGAGAAACGTACAGTCACAGAAAACAAACGCCACAGTTGACAGAATTACAGCTGATCACATCACAGTTAAGCTGATGATGCTGATATTTTGCTGATGTCGATGCTTCACACACACACACACACACACACACACACACACACACACACACACACACACACACACACACACATCTCTGTCTCATCTTTGAGTTCACACCGGAAGTTGAGTGTTAAGTTGAAAACACTGGTAAGAGCTGATCTGCACTTCAAAACACTTTTAATGATCATGTATTTGTTGTTTGTGTTCTCGAACTGGAAAAAATTGGTATTTCGAAAGATCGAAAAGATTTTAAAAAAGATTAATAAGTATTCATTAATACATACTTAATAAGTATTTTACAGTAATTACGTTATCTTAATAGTGAATCATTGTTTACTAAAGATCATAGTCATAGACTTGATGTAGGCTATTGTGGAAATTCAGTTTGACGCTCGTGTTCTCAGGCAGCATTCGCAATCTCAACGGCACATGGATCACGTGGAAAGAGTTAAATTACAATACAGGAGCAAGTTATAGATGTGGATACAAGCCTGAGTTCTCCTCTGGTAATATCAGCCTCGCTGACCTGCAACAGGTGAACATATGACCAGCACGCACGCACGCACGCACGCACACACACACATATCTACAATTGGGGTCAGAAAAACATATTTTGTTTGTCTGTAAAGCCTTATGAAGATGGATCAGAAAACAGACTGAAGACAAGAGCATAATTTCAAATTTAGTTTAGAGCTTTATTACAGTAAACACCCATGAAGCAAGTACTACATCATCACAGAGACACTGTGTGCCCTAATCTCACTCTTTTCTTGATTGACAGCTGTGGTTCAGTTTCACTGTGTCAAATGTATCCGTTTGTCCTTCAACCAAGTATGACTTCTCGGCCTATAACCTTCCCACCCCAAATCCTGGAACACACAGTGATTTTATAAAGAGTTTCGAAGCAGGTCAGTTTTATTTGCTCTTACAGCCATTCATTTAATCTTCTCTGTTCTCTGTGGTGTGATGTTTGATTACTTCCTCTCCATATTATTACAATTTAACATTAAAACTATAAACTACGAACCACTGCCCATTGTGTTCCACTTTTCATTTTGAGATCTACCTCTGCTGAAATATACAGATGAGTCCGGTGCTCAGACGTGCAAAACCTGTGATATTTAAGACGGTATCAAGTCCAGACAGCAACACATCAACAATGCAACACAGTGTCGGCCCACATCCGGGTCACATCTAGGCCACATCTGGGCCACATCCGTGAGGAATCCATGTGTGCCAGATCTGGGCCGGATCTGGGCCGACACTATGTTGCTGTCTGGGGTGATATTATGAGCTGTGTTTGAAATCATCCTCAGTCAAAATTCTCTATTTTAATGTCATAAAGTCCATTACATGAGAAAGGACCGAATGGATTGCTCACTGTGGGATTAAATCATTATACACAAAAAATAGTGACAATAAACTCACATCGGACTCTTTGTGAAATTGTGTCTAACCAAATCAATGATAATTAGAATAGGTTTTAGAATAGGACCATTTTCTGAGGGTATTTAAAGAAGGTGTTTGATAGAAGGTGTTGTGAACTCCTTCCAAAGTTCACACTTGTGAGTGTTAAATGTATGTGGCATACATGTTACAGTATGAATTCATATTTATCAAACATGAAGTAAAGTTTATGTTTCGGCAATAGTTTTATATTGGAGTTCCCCAAGGCTCAGTTTTGGGCCCTATTGTTCAGTTTATATATGAATGATTTTCAGTCTTTTCAGTTAGAGCCATTCATTATTGAAAAACGTCTCGGGTTTCGACTGTAACCCTTGTTCCCTGAGAACGAGACACTACATCAATGACGACACTGTGGGGAACGCCCCTGGCGCAGCGCCTCTGAAGCATGAATGAAACTAAGCCAATCGTGATAAGTGTTGCGTCATGACGTAACGTGTGACGGCATACACGGAAGCTACAAAGGGACGGCAGCACAGAACAGAGTTAGCTTCTGCGATGAAGCAAGCCGCTCCCAGGCAGGGGAAGGCGTAGCGGAGGGACGCAGTGTCTCGTTCCCTTTTCGGAGAACATAGGTTATAGTCGTAACCCGAGACGTACCCTTTCGAGGGAACTCGAACTGTGTCGACTACGACACTTTGGGGAAACGAGTACCCGCTATGCCACAACGAGCCCTGCCTGTCCCAGTGTGAAGCTGTCTCAGGCACACTTAGGACGAGGGCCTGGCTTAGAAGGAATGTCCAGGCTATAGAATCTGATAAAAGTGTGAAGGGGGGCCCATCCTGCTGCATCACACACTTCTTGGATAGGGGCCCCTGAGAGGAGGGCTCTAGAGGACGCCATGCCTCTGGTTGAATGAGCCCTGACGGCCAAAGGTGAAGGCAGCTGCGCACCTGATAGGCCATAGAGATAGCCTGAACAACCCAGTTACTGATGGTCTGTTTGGATGCGGGAAGCCCCTTCTTGGGCGACCCGAAACACACCAGCAACTGGTCTGACTTCTGCCATGAAGAAGACCTCTGGACATAAATCTTGAGAGCTCTGACAGGGCAGAGCAAATTAAGTCTTTCTTCATCCGCCATCACGTGAGGGGGAGGATGAAAGCCTGCAAAACCATAGATGGCACATTAGACACATTAGATGACACTTTAGGCACATAGCCCGGCCTGGGACGCAAAATAGCCTAAATGTCACCTGGAGCAAACTCCAGGCACCCGTGAGATATATAGAGCACCTGAAGATATCCTACTCTCCTCAGAGAAGTGATGGCTAATAAAAAGCTACCTTGAGGGAAGGTTCTTGGCCTCAGCCGACTCCAGAGGTTCAAAGGGGGCCTCGACCAGCCCTTCGAGAACCACTGCCAGGTCCCATGTGGGAAATCTGGTACGAGCCGCAGGTCTCATCCTCCGAGCCCCACGGAGGAACGGTACGACCAGCTGATGTCTCCCCAGAGGCCCATCACCAAGAGGAGCGTGGAAAGCCGCAATGGCAGCCACGTACACCTTGAGTGTGAACGAGGTAAGACCAGCTGAGAAGTGATCTTGGAGGAACTCCAGCACTGAAGCCACCAGGCAGTTAACTGGGTCCACCTCACGCTCTCTACACCAACGGTGAAAGCATTCAATTTTAGGCCGTACAATTTCCTTGTGGACAGAGCTATAGAGCTGAGTATGGTATTGACTACTCCTGCTGACAGGCCAGCCTCTTGTTATTGTGTCCCCTCAGGGACCAGACCCAAAGCTTCCACAGCTCTGGCCGAGGGTGAAATATTGAGTATATTGCTTGCGTCAGCCTGATAGGAATCTCCCGTGTAGGGCCATCTAGGAGCAATATTTTGTCTGAGAACTATACTCGGGCCGGCCACAACGGGGCTACCAGGAGTAGACTGACTCCTTCACGGCGAACTCTCTGCAGAGCTCCCGGGAGCAGAGCGATCAAGGGAAATGGATACAGATGTAGCCTCAGCCACGCCTGCACCATGGCATCCAACCCCAGCGGATGTAAACCACAGTGGGCAGTGTGTCGTCTCTCGAGACGCGAACAGATCCACTTCCACTGGGCCGAACCTCTGACATATTGACTCCACCGCCTCGGGCTGGTGTCTCCATTCCCCGGGCCTCGGCCCCTGCCTTGACAGGGTGTCTGCTCCCTGATTCTGATCCCCTGAGATGACTGTTGCTCTGAGAGACAACAGTGTCCCCTGGGACCACAGGAGGATCTGATGCGCTAGTCTGCATTGAAGGCGGGATCTCAGACCCCCCTGATGATTTATATAGTCCACCACGGACATGTTGTCTGACCTCACAAGGACGTGGTGACCTTTGAGGTCTGGCAGGAAGCTCCTTAGAGCTCGGAACACCGCCACCATTTCCAGGCAATTTATGTGCCAGGGTGAATGATTGTCCTGCCATAGACCTCTTGAAAGTGGCCGTCCGTGACCGCGCCCCAGTCCGTGAGGGAGGCGTCTGTCGAAGCGGCTTTCTGGCTACATGACGCTCCCAAGCACGGGACCTTGGGATAGAAACCAAGCTTTTTTCCACGTATATAGAGAATGAAGGCATCTGCGCGTAATCCTGATCATGTGGAACGGGTTCCCCCTTGGGGAAAACCCCTTGGTTTTCAACCACCACTGCAGGGCCCTCATGTGCAGCAGGCCGAAAGGAATGATTTTGGACGCTGCTGCCATGAGCCCTAACACTCTCTGAAAATGTTTTACAGTGTTGGCTTGGCCTAGCTTTATCCTGGTCACCTTGGCCAGGATGGATTCGATCCATGCAGGAGACAATTGTGCCCCGCATCGTGACCAAATCCCACACCACTCCCAGGAACGTGGTTCTTTGGGCTGGTGCCAACCCCATGCTCTGGATGTGGGCAAGGATGACATCTCGATCCTGAGAGTACTGCCATTGTGTACAGACTGGCACCAGACTGACCCGCAGCCATATATGCCCTGCCAACCAAAGAAGATGTATCACGGCAGGGTTTGGTGGGCAGCACTGGTGTTGTTAGGGATGATGCAACATTGGTGGAAAGATAGCTGGCCAGAGGCTCTTCCACCCGAGGCATTATCCCATTGCCACTCTCTCTCGTCCCCACAATATAACTGTAGTCTGATACGGGGGATTGGCCAGACGAGAATAGTGTGGCTTTCTCTTTGATTTATACAACTCGTTGTACAAATCTGGAAAAAAACGGCAAACCCCGGCAATGAGGTTGTTACCTGTGCTGCAGGAAGCGCTCATCAAGTTTGCTTTTCACTTGCGCCTCCTGCCTTTCACGTGGCCAGCTGATATTTAATCTGTCCACGGCAGGAGAAACAACCTCAACCAGCCCCTTATTTGCAGGGACATGGAGTGGCGAGTCATCTCCAAAATCCCGCCCTCGATGCTGAGCACATCCACTTCCTCGGAAGCAGACAGCTCAAACATTTCTCCGCTCGTGGGGAAGAAGCCGCTGAGCGGGAAAACATCGGACCTGGCAGAGGATTCCTGAGAAAGGGCCTCAGCAGTCTCAGGATCCCCGGTCAGATCCATTTGCGAACCCCATGATGAGCGCCGCCCCGCACCACGGGAAAGATCTCGTCAAAGATGGCCAAGCGGGAGCGCAGCACTCGGATTGGTAATTTTTCCCGAACCTCACAAGCAGCTCCCTCGAGAGTTCAGTGCGAGTTCCCTCGAAAGGCAACTATTGCAATACTTTACCACATGAGTAAATAGAGAGTACAAATTATTGAAATATAATTAAAGATAGCTAAAAGCAAATGCTGCAGGCTGACACACACTCCACTTTAATACATTTTCACTGACTGTTGATTGACTTCCCAGCTGAAATCCAATGGAACGCTCATATTTATTCAGTCCTTCACGATGATAAAATAATGGTGACCTTCAATGTGAGTTCTGTGGCGGACAGACACACCATCGAACTGGAAAACCCAACAAAAACCCTAAAGACTGTTGAGATAAAAGAGGTATGTTTCTCTTTAACATTTTATTTTGTGCTAAAATTAATTTAAAGAACACTGCAACCCACAGGAAAATAAGTAAATAAATAAAATATCTAAAAATATTTTAAATAAAAAGCCATACAATTGTTTTCAGAGAATATATTTTTATAATATAATTATATTCTTTAGACAGTCTACTGTCAGATTCTTTTAACACATTTTAATTGTAAACAAGTAAAAGAAATCTGCAGGTGAAGTAAAACATTTTTCATATTTGTTTGTTGGCCCTACAGGGATGCAAAGTAGAAAAGTGTCTAGTGGAGCTGGAATACATGGGTCCCTGTGAAGACCTCACAATATGGGTGACTATAAAATCAGATCTCATATATATAAGGTGCACAACACATGCATGACTAAAATAATGCAATACCCTAATATACATAACTGATGAAAATAATTATTAAAATGAAAACCCATCAAAGTGTCACAGGAATTCTGGGAATGTAATGTACAGGTTTTCACTGTAAATTATAAGATGATTTGTTCTGTTTTTTTCTTCCAAAAACGGTACATTTAAAATGACATGAAATGTAAGGTTAAATCTATTACCCAGTTTTCCCCTGTACTTATCATTAAATCTGTTTTTCCAAATATTGGTATATTACCAATAATTAGTAGAAATTGAGACTGCCTCAGAGATCGCTATAAAATGATTTTTTGAAATCATAATAATTATCATTATAAATGACTGGAAAGTCATGGAAAAATCATCAGCAAATGATGTAAGAAGTCTGTGCATGGTATCACATGTTCATCATGGTCATTATTGGGGTTGTATTCAAAATAATTAGCCAAGCATTAATACCATTGATCAGCCCTACCAAACGTGGATGTTTTTTCACTAAGAAACAAACATTATGTTATTTGATTGATATTGTGAAGCTGCTTTGATGCAATTTATATTGTGAAAAGCGCTATATAAATACACTTGACTTGACTTGTACACAGTCAGCCAGTATTCTGTACTGTTTTCTAGAACTAGCTAGATCTCCTTGAAGCAAATGAAATATATTAAAGCATTTCAGAGAAGAAATCGTCTGTTCCGTATGTGGCCTGGCTCCCTGAGAAAGGGAATGAGATGCTGCGTCCTCAGGCGCTTCACGTGAGCCGCTGTCTGAAGCATGTGTATTACACGCCCATTTGTATTGGCTCCCGCAGTCAGGTGACGTTACATGTGTGCCCACAGGTTACATAAGGGTGCCTAGAGAGAACGGCATCAGCTTCAGACTGTCTGAAGGAAGACGTTGCCATGCCTGAAGTATGTGTAAGTATGTGAGAGCGATGAAGCCCAACTCTACACCTGCAACACCAAACATACAAGGAAGGCATATCCATATTACCTCCATTGCAAGAGGTGCAAGCTTCTGGAGAGACAAGTAAGGGAGTAGATTGTATTGATCACTCTGCATCATCTACAACAGTCTAGCTTTACTGCTAAGGAGACATACAGACGCAGTCAGTTCCAACTGCGTTCAAGGACTCAATAGAAGATGAGGCGTGACACCAACAGCAAAAATCCTGCAACCCTTCCTCTTAAAGTCCCCCTGTAGTCAATCATGTTATCCCTTAAAACTCATCTTTGATCACCAAAATTAAAAAAAAACTTCATGCCTTGAAATATCTTGAATGTAGCTCGACACCCTTACCTCATTTAGTATGCGCGGTTCTATGAATATGCAAATGAGCCCCGCCTCCGCTCACTCACTCACTCAGAGATCCACTGGTTGACGATCACACGTTGATCTGATTGGTTACAAGGTCGTTTGTGACAATGGCCATGTGACACACGTGCTTCAGACACCGGCTCGTTCCAGCTGAGGACCCAGTGCAGATTTGCACTTCGAAAGGGAACCTGAATTAACTTGCTTTTTTTTGTTCTTTTTTAAGATAACACCTCAATTTGAACACTGCATGAATAGAAATCAAGTTCAGCATAAAGTGAACTGTACGAGTGAGTATCCTCTAATTCATCATCTCGTTGTACTCGTTGCGTTGTCTGCTCAGAACATTTGTCTGGTTACTCTTGTTATTTTCTGTTGCAGACAGGTCTGGGCTGGCCATTGGTGTTGTTGGGTGCGTTCTGGCGCTTATTTTCGTGCTCCTCTGCTCCTGCATCACGTGTAAGCGAACAATAAGATGACTTAAAACCTGCTTTCACACCTTTGTACACAGGTATGGGGGGAAGCAGGACTTTTCTCACTGTCATTACGTTACAAACCTGCTTGCCTTTCTTTCTTTTGTGGAACAAAGGAAGATATTTTGAAGAGCATTGTTTCCAAAAAGATTTGGCATTGTATGGACAAAGAACTGCAAACCCTGTTAAGCTGGCAGAACAAAAAAAACGACAAAAAAAGGAAGTTAAACTCAAAGCTGGAAAACCATAAAATAACACTTAAAAACATTTAGTCTCCTTATTCAGTCTGATGCAAAGCATGCTGGGAGCTAGAAATCTGTTGCAACTTATTCAGTTTGAAGTTGGCAAGAAACAGAAGTTGCAATCGTCTTTTCTTCCCTATTGTGACGTATATCTGAGTGAAACGCTTCTGGAACGAGAACAAACGCAGGGCGGCCCCTGCCCTCACGCAAGTAAACCCGTCATCAGAAGAGATGTGTGTGTGTGTGTGTGTGAGGGTAGCATGTACAGAGAGCGAGTGTGTGTGTGTGTGTGTGTGTGTGTGGAGGGTAGCATGTACAGAGAGAGTGTGTGCGTGTGTGTGTGTGAGGGAAGCATGTACAGAGAGAGAGTGTGTGTGCGTGTGAGGGTAGCATGTACAGAGAGAGAGTGTGTGTGCATGTGTGAGGGTAGTATGTACAGAGAGAGAGTGTGTGTGTGTGTGTGTGAGGGTAGCATGTACAGAGAGAGAGAGTGTGTGTGTGTGTGTGAAGGTAGCATGTACAGAGAGAGTGTGGGCGTGTGTGTGTGTGAGGGAAGCATGTACAGAGAAAGAGTGTGTGTGCGTGTGTGTGAGGGTAGTATGTACAGAGAGAGTGTGTGTATGCGTGTGTGTGTGAGGGTAGCATGTACAGAGAGAGAGAGTGTGTGGGTGTGTGTGAAGGTAGCATGTACAGAGAGAGTGTGTGTGTGTGTGTGAGGGTAGCATGTACAGAGTGAACAGCAGCGGTCCTAGTACTGAGCCTTGTGGTACGCCATACTGAACTTGTGATCGATAAGACATCTCTTCATTTACTGCTACAAACTGATAATGGTCTGATAAGTGTGATTTAAACCA
This sequence comes from Meda fulgida, assembly GCA_030578275.1. Taxonomy (NCBI): domain Eukaryota; kingdom Metazoa; phylum Chordata; class Actinopteri; order Cypriniformes; family Leuciscidae; genus Meda; species Meda fulgida. The sequence continues at coordinate 687,084 of CM060623.1, forward strand.
TGCTAGTGCAATTCCACTAATGCCAACATAGTTTTCAAGTCTATTCAAAAGAATTTTGTGGTTGATGGTCAAATGCAGCACTAAGATTCAGTAAAATCCACTAGATAATGTTACATTAAAGATGATGTTCACCAAAAGATGAAAATTATCCCATGATTTACTCTCCCCCAAGCCATCCTAGGTGTATATGTCACTCTTCTTTCAGGCGAATACAATCTTATATACAATCTAATTATATTAAAAAATGCCCTGGCTCTTCCAAGCTTTATAATGGGAGTGAATGGGTCTAGATATTTTTCTTACACAAACGCATCACTTCACTTCAGAAGGCCTTTATTAACCCCCGGAACATTTTTAAATATCACTCTGATTGTGTTCGTCTGAAAGAAGAATGTCATTTACACCCAGGACGACTTCAAGGAGAGTAAATCATGGGCTAATTAAATTTTTTGGGTGAACTAACCCTTTAAGCACCAACACTTCAAAATAATTATATTTTAACTAGACCTCTGTATTATATCTGTTTTTCATTTGTTATACATCAATTAAATGGGTTTGGGCGTTTTTTGTATGTCCTAATTCGGGGAACAGACACAGTCTCTAAATGCTGATAATGTAGGTGACAGAGTCAGAGCTGGGTTTATCAGTGGCGTGAGACCGCTGGCAGACGGCCGGTCTAGCCAGTCTCTCCGGCCCTGAGCCGCTAGTCAAGGTTCAACTCTACATAGTCTTGTAGGTATTTAATGTTAGTACATAGTAGTTAAGGCCACCTAATGTGAAATGTGACCAAATGCTTTATGATAAGTGTCGTCGTACTCGTGCTCTTCCAGGTCAGATGCTTCTGTGGGTCCGTGGCTCGAGGCGTGCCGTGTGTGTGCGAGTGTTGCTGGTGTATCCCGCGGTGGACGGTGTGTTTCAGCGCGCTGTGATGCTCCTGGCTCAGTCCCTGCAGAGTCGCGCTGGCGTAACGGTGGTCATCGACGTGTGGGACAGAGGAAGCCTAGCAGAACAAGGCCCGCTCCGCTGGATCAACACACAGGCCGAGCTCGCACACAGAGTCCTCATCATCACACCGCCTCAGACCGGTACCAAACCCACTGTTTTAATCCCAGCACCTATCAATGTGGCTCAGATTCTGTGGTGAATTACGGAAAATTACATGCAACTAACCCAATAGCAAATACTAGGGCTGCTCCCTGATAGTCGACTAGAAGAGGCTTAGTCGACCTACGTTTTATCAGTTGTTTTAGTCGCAGAAAAAGAAAAAACTCAAAAAGTGGCGAACTCACGCAGGCTTGTAACGGACAGATCGTTAACGGAAGGAAATCCAAACATTCGTCAATTATTATTACATTATATATATATATATATATATATATATATATATATGTATAAGTACAGTAGTAGCACTTTACAAGTCCGCTTGCTCTAATGCTAACCTAGACAAATGTGTTATTAGACAAGTGTTTGTGTGGAGAGCGCGTTTACGCTGACGCCATCACTGCATTTAACTTACATACTCTGTTATTTTTGGCCATACAGATAAGATTAACGCACACTGAAAAAGGTCTAACAGTTGTTGTGCTTTAGTAACAAAATGGCGCTTTCTGTCGATTTGGTCTTGAACTTGATTAATGAACCGAAACTCATCGTACTTGCCTCACAGACATGAGAAATATATCTAGAGAAAGCTTGACATTTTTACATTTGAATGAACAGATTCCAATGGAAAATATTGTCCAATTATGTAATCCGAATGAAACGTGCATATAGGCGCTTCCACCACTGCGGAGAGTCAGCATCAACACAGAAAACATTACCAATAAATTATTAAAATGTTTAGTCTCATTCTGTTTTTTTCACGACACATTCATAATCATTGTTTGCCGATGTGCTGTGACTTTATGTTTGAATTTGAGTGCTGATTAGGCTATACGTATTTTATATAGGCAATTAAAGGCGCATTATGATTTATGGCTTATTAATATAAATGCGTGATTAGTCAACCAATGGCTTAAATAAACGACTACTAGTCTACAAGAAAAATCTTTAGTTGACGGCAGCCCTAGTAAATACATGTTTATTTTACGAAGTACTTATTTGTGTAATCAGACTGTTAGACACCTTAAAATAAAGGGTAACCAATGATTCTCAATGTGAAGCAGATGAATATTAATAACAGTCCTGTCAATTATATGGGGACAGATTTTCTGAGAATGACCCATTTGTTTGTGTCTCAATATTAGGCAATTTTTTTAAATACTCATATTAAAAAGCACACTTCTGGTCTTCTTTGAATGCTTCTCTTTGCAGACGGCCTTAAATCAAGCCTAGTTCCCGGCGAGAGCGCGGACACGGTTTCAGCTTCGGCCAGCAGTCTCTTCGCCCTGACCCTTAACCTGGTGTCTAGCGCTGCCCATGACCCGCTCGGGCGGGACAAGTTCTGGGTCGTCAACCTGCGGGCCGAGGCCCCGAGTGAGCCCCCCGAGCTGAGAGGCTTCAGGAGATTCCTTCTGCCCCGAGACTCAGAGAAGCTCATCAGAAGCTGTCGAGAGGAGAGGTGTGCTCCTTCAGGAACGCCCTGGAGAAGATGGAGATCCACACAGACCTCCTGACCTGTGCCGAGGACCACACCTCCGCTCCTGCATTCATATGTGCCTTTCTGTTCAGTTTCATCATGACCGATGCTTGCGTCCAGCAGACTGCAGTTCCAGCTCTGATCAAACTCTGAGCTGGGCTTCACTGGCTCAGCTGGGTTTGGAGGTTTAAAAACATTGTCTTGGTTATGCGAACGTTAAAGGGATATTTCAAAGCTGGAAAGATGAATGTGTATTTAAATTGGGTCATTTATGTAGTAGAAATGTGAAATTATTTTAGAAGTTGGTGCCTTCTTCCCTTTAAGGGAACATTCCGTTTTGACACTTTTGAATGTTCGCTGAACATTCTGAAACAAATAACAAATGTAACATTTACAAAAATGTTAGACGAACGTCCAGCTGAAATGATACAGAAAAAACACAACATGACCGATGTATAAATGTTTTTAGTGTGCTAATGTTTAGAGGACGTTGGGAATCTTTCCACAGCGTTAGCCAGAGTGCTGAGCGTGCTCATAAAAGATCCTGTGCCAATTTATATATATCATATATATCAAGTATATCGAGATAAATAACTACTGTTGCTTGAGTTTTATTAGTACACTGCACTGCCTTTTGTCACTTGTGTTGTTTCCTTCTGATGTCTAATCTGTAAAAGTGTTATTCATATGCTTAAAACTGATCTTACATGTTTATGTAATGAACTGAGATAAAAGCTTTTCTTTTATTATGATGATAATACATTATGTAACAGGCAAATGTCTTGTAAATTAAAAACAAGCTCTAAATTACAATGAAATGAAAACAAAAACACTGAATAGTCATTATGCAACTGAGCAGCATTTTATTGGTGTATTGGCAGGTTTGCAGCGTCTGATGCTACTGTTTGCATTAGTTTAGACTCTGACCACTTCAACAAACATACAGTGACGGGACGGCGTATCGGATCCATCTCTGCTCGGGTTCATAAAGGGAAACTGTGCTGCTGGAACAGAGGAGCCTGATGGTGCTCTGCTTGAATGTTGAAATAATTTCCCCATATTCTCCATTGTTGCAGCTCCTCTCTTCCCAGTCTGTCAGTATCTGCCAGTTTCAACACACTACTAACTGACTCAACCAGGCCCGCCCCTTTATTCCCCATTTATTCCGCCCCTATATTTAAATTAGGAATATTGTGATGTGTTCGTTCCCAGAAGAAACGTCTCGGTTACTTGTGTTACCCTCGTTCCATGAAGGAGGGAATGGGAGACGTTACGTCGATGTGCTGGCGTATTTGGGATCACTTCAGGGAGCCCTATCATCTTCAAGTATCTACAGAACAAGCCAATGAATGTTGGCGTGTGTGAATTGCGTCATGCGGCCCACCGCGCGGGTATAAACAGGAAGCGGACGCACACACCTCTTTTCCGCTGAGGAGCAGAGATCGTGGGGGCCGTACAGCGATGGTCAGCAACCGTAGCGAGGGGACGTAGGTATCGAGGGTATCGAGAGTGGGAGAGGCGGATTTAGTCTCCTCGCCCCCTTTAGGAACCTGACGACCAGGTCGTTCTTTCCCAGCAACGTACCCTCAACTGCATCGCGATGTGCGGCGATAGCGGCAACATACACTTTAAGAGTGGAGGGAGACAGCCTTTGCTCCAACCCTGGAGGAAGGAAAGCACTGCCCTGATCGAGCAAGTTCTGGTGGTTCTCCTGGTGAGAACAACACCACTCAACAAACAGGTTTCACTTCAACGCATAGAAGCGCCTCGCAGAGGCGACTCTAGAGGAAGTGATGGTGTCAACTACCGCCTGGGGTAGGTCACCTAGAACTTATGCATCCTGTCCAGGGACCAGACATGGAGTTTCCAGAGGTCTGTACGCGGGTGCCATACGGTGCACCGGCTCTGAGAGAAGAGGTCCTCCCTGAGAAGAATGGTCCAGGGAGGGGCTATCGCGAGGAACACTAGTTTGGGGAACCTGGTCCGGTTGGGCCAATACGGCGCAACAAGCAAGACCTGCTCCTCGTCCTCCCTGACTTTGCACAGTGTCTGCAAGAACGCTCAATGGGGGAAACGCATACTTGCATAGGCGCCGTGGCCAGCTGTGTTCCAGTGCATCCGTGTCGAGGGTGCCCTTGGTCAGGGAGTAGAACAACTTGCAGTGGGACGAGACCGGTGAGGCAAACAGATCTACCTGAGCGGTCCTGAAGCGTCTCCAGATCAGCTGGACCGCCTGGGGGATGGAGTCTCCACAGCCCCGAGCAGCCCCGTAATATGAATGGCACAAAGTGACCTCAGATGCTTCTGACTTCAAAGGAGGAGATGGCGGGCGAGTTGTGACATGTAGAGGGAGCGTAGACCACCCTGGCGGTTGATGTATGCAACAGAGGCCGGTCTTCATATTGGCTGGAGGGACCGGCTCGATCGCGTCCTTTGCTTGCCACCTAGTTTGGCAGCGGCCTGGATGGGCGGGGTCGACTTCCTGCGGCTGGCTCCACGCTGAGCCCTGGGTGTTGACTGCAGCTGTGCCTTAGCGGGAGCGGAGGATGCCTCTGTCCGTCGTCGAATAACCCGACCTGGGAGAGGAGGGAGTCCAGGAACCGATATTTATCCGTCTCCCTCATGTCCACCATGTTGAGCTAGAGGTGGTGTTCCTGGACCACGAAGGTGGACATCGCCTGACCGACTGAATGTGCCGTCTTCAGGGTTAGAACCACCCTCTTGCATGTGCAAGGATCTGTAAGCCTTCGCCAATAGACTAGACAAACTTTCAGGCCCTGGACGGGATGCGAGGATTACCCTGCCAAGAGGCAGCGGACGCCGAAGGGGCACGAGAGGCAACTATTGTGGCCATCAGCTGGCGCCAGGGAACGGCCGCGCCCTGAACGCACAGGCGGAATGACATCCTGAAAAGGACGCAGTGTCAATGTTGCTCTTTTGTGAAGAAAAGTACTGTTTTTTTTATTTCTAAAAAAGGTGCGTGCGTCCGCTTCCGTGTTTATACCCGCGCGGCGGGGAGGGGCGCGTGACGCGGTCGCGAACACACACTGACACAGCTGAACTCCATCCGTGTTCTTTGGGTTCTGGATTTGTTTAGATTTCGACAGACAATTTTATCTGAAGTGATTTACTCAGGGTGATATTTCATCAGTGTTAGAATTGGCCCGTGATGGCATGATTGAATCAATAAAATAAGATGAAAAATTATCCATTTACTACACTCAAAAATATATATTTTCTCACTCAAAACCCTTCTCAGCCTCCAGTTCGTGTGCTGATACTCCAGGCCCTGTACGCTGTGAACATGGCTGGCTCTGTGACAAACAGCTTATATTCGCTTTGGATCAAAGCCTCTGCTAAATGATTAAATGTACATGTAAATATAAAATAAAGTGTAACCCTAGAAAGAAATGAAATTTTGGTGATTTCATAATGTAATTAATTTCTCATAAAATAACATTATTCAACAATGTTATTACTCAATATGCATATTACATTATAAATATTTAACTTATTTGATAATGTAGTGCTTAACTACATTAAAAGTTGTCATAGTAAGTAATAATTAAGTAAACATTATTACATTGTTCACACTTTATTGGTTTTTGTTTTTGTTGAGAAAATTAGCACATTATGAAAAGTACATTTGACATGACATTTTATGCAATTATTACATAATGAGATTCTACAAAAGCTGTTCAGTTCCAGAACGGTTGGGGAAACAGTTATAAATATATTTTAAATAAACATGACTTTTGCAGTGGGTACAGGGAATGGTTCTGACCATTAAAATAATACAAAACAATACTTACTGTTAATGAAAAACTCCCACTGGAATATGAAATATTGTTTATTTGACGCCTGCTCTGTGCTAGTCTGTAGTAAGACCGATCCGCTTCCCGCAGTTCACCAGTTCACCAGACGAAGGCGGCCCGTTCCCGGAGCATCCGCACGCCGAAGCGCTGCCACTCGCGCTGGTGGATCCACAGCTCCTGTGTGGTGTCCAAGCACGCCAGCACCGACCCGCCCTTCCACGCCGTCACACGCGCATCCGTGTCCTGAGGAGAGGCACAGCGCAGGGGATTATGGGCAGGGTTGGCATCAGGCCCTTAATAACTACAGGCCCCAAAAATGCCATCAGCCTCCCGTGAGGGACGCCCATCCCATCATTCAATATCCTTTACAAACACCCAATTTATTCACTGAAAAGTGTCGGTACAAAGTCAGTACTAAAATATTTAAAAAATGTGTCATGATGAGCAGAATCATAAACACCTCTGATTGGCCGTTGTGCTCACACGCTCATCAGATTGGTCTGTGATTGGCCAAAATGATCAGCGCTTCAAAAACATGTTGTAAATCTACATCAATGATGCTCTTCAGTGAGCACACACACACGCTGACAGACACAGACACACACACACACACAGACACACACTCTCACACACAGACAGACATACACACACACGCTGACTCACACTCTCACACACACAGACACGCACAGACAGACACACACACACACGCTGACTCACACTCTCACAGACACAGACACACACACACACACACAGACACAGACACACACACACCTTGGGCCGTGTGATGACCTCCACGTTCTCCACCAGACAGCGGAAGGATGGCGGCATCTTGTTGAGGATTCGCTGCTGCAGAAACTCCTGCGCTCCGGGGAACATCAGCCCGCCGCCCACCACCAGAACACAACTGTACATCTTGCGCTTCGTCTCGTCCGAGCCTGAACACACACACACACACACGCACTTTTATGATGGACAGATGCACTTTTATGATGGACGGATGCACTTTTATAATGGACAGACAGATGCACTTTTATGATGAGAGATGCACTTTTATGATGGACGGAGATGCACTTTTATGATGGACAGATGCACTTTTATGATGGACAGATGCACTTTTATGATGGACAGACAGATGCACTTTTATGATGGACAGACAGATGCACTTTTATGATGGACAGACAGATGCACTTTTATGATGGACAGACAGATGCACTTTTATGATGGATAGATGCACTTTTATAATGAGAGATGCACTTTTATGATGGACAGACAGATGCACTTTTATGAAGGACAGACAGATGCACTTTTATGATGGATTTTATGATGGACAGATGCACTTTTATGATGGCTAGATGCACTTTTATGATGGATAGATGCACTTTTATGATGGACAGATGCACTTTTATGATGGACGGATGCACTTTTATGATGGACGGATGCACTTTTATGATGGACAGACAGATGCACTTTTATGATGGACAGACAGATGCACTTTTATGATGGACAGACAGATGCACTTTTATGATGGACAGATGCACTTTTATGATGGACAGACAGATGCACTTTTATGATGGACAGACAGATGCACTTTTATGATGGACAGACAGATGCACTTTTATGATGGACAGATGCACTTTTATGATGGACAGACAGATGCACTTTTATGATGGACAGACAGATGCACTTTTATGATGGACAGATGCACTTTTATTAGATGCACTTTTATGATGGACAGATGCACTTTTATGATGGACAGATGCACTTTTATGATGGACGGACAGATGCACTTTTATGATGGACAGACAGATGCACTTTTATGATGGACAGATGCACTTTTATGATGGACAGATGCACTTTTATGATGGACAGATGCACTTTTATGATGGACAGACAGATGCACTTTTATGATGGACAGACAGATGCACTTTTATGATGGACAGACAGATGCACTTTTATGATGGACAGATGCACTTTTATGATGGACGGATGCACTTTTATGATGGACGGATGCACTTTTATGATGGACGGATGCACTTTTATGATGGACAGACAGATGCACTTTTATGATGGACAGACAGATGCACTTTTATGATGACAGATGCACTTTTATGATGGATAGACAGATGCACTTTTATGATGGATAGATGCACTTTTATGATGGACAGATGCACTTTTATGATGGACCGATGCACTTTTATGATGGACGGATGCACTTTTATGATGGACGGATGCACTTTTATGATGGACGGATGCACTTTTATGATGGACAGATGCACTTTTATGATGGACAGACAGATGCACTTTTATGATGGATAGACAGATGCACTTTTATGATGAGAGATGCACTTTTATGATGGACGGAGATGCACTTTTATGATGGACAGATGCACTTTTATGATGGACAGATGCACTTTTATGATGGACAGATGCACTTTTATGATGGACAGACATGCACTTTTATGATGGACAGACATGCACTTTTATGATGGACAGACAGATGCACTTTTATGATGGATAGACAGATGCACTTTTATGATGGATAGATGCACTTTTATGATGAGAGATGCACTTTTATGATGGACAGATGCACTTTTATGATGGACAGATGCACTTTTATGATGGACAGACAGATGCACTTTTATGAAGGACAGACAGATGCACTTTTATGATGGATTTTATGATGGACAGATGCACTTTTATGATGGCTAGATGCACTTTTATGATGGCTAGATGCACTTTTATGATGGATAGATGCACTTTTATGATGGACGGATGCACTTTTATGATGGACGGATGCACTTTTATGATGGACAGACAGATGCACTTTTATGATGGACAGACAGATGCACTTTTATGATGGACAGACAGATGCACTTTTATGATGCACTTTTATGATGGACAGACAGATGCACTTTTATGATGGACAGACAGATGCACTTTTATGATGGACAGACAGATGCACTTTTATGATGGACAGATGCACTTTTATGAAGGACAGACAGATGCACTTTTATGATGGATTTTATGATGGACAGATGCACTTTTATGATGGCTAGATGCACTATGATGGATAGATGCACTTTTATGATGGATAGATGCACTTTTATGATGGATAGATGCACTTTTATCATGGACGGATGCACTTTTATGATGGACGGATGCACTTTTATGATGGATTTTATGATGGACAGATGCACTTTTATGATGGCTAGATGCACTTTTATGATGGCTAGATGCACTTTTATGATGGATAGATGCACTTTTATGATGGACGGATGCACTTTTATGATGGATTTTATGATGGACAGATGCACTTTTATGATGGCTAGATGCACTTTTATGATGGCTAGATGCACTTTTATGATGGATAGATGCACTTTTATGATGGATAGATGCACTTTTATGATGGACGGATGCACTTTTATGATGGACGGATGCACTTTTATGATGGACGGATGCACTTTTATGATGGACAGACAGATGCACTTTTATGATGGACAGACAGATGCACTTTTATGATGGACAGACAGATGCACTTTTATGATGGACAGACAGATGCACTTTTATGATGGACAGACAGATGCACTTTTATGATGGACAGATGCACTTTTATGATGGACAGATGCACTTTTATGATGGACAGATGCACTTTTATTAGATGCACTTTTATGATGGACAGATGCACTTTTATGATGGACAGATGCACTTTTATGATGGACAGATGCACTTTTATGATGGACAGACAGATGCACTTTTATGATGGACAGATGCACTTTTATGATGGACAGATGCCCCTTTAAGGACTTCAAAACAGAAACAGTCATTCACTGCCATTATAAAGCTTGGAAGAGCCAGGATAGTTTTTAATATAACTCTGATTGTATTCGTCTGAAAGAAGAGTGTCATATACACCTAGGAGGACTTGAGGGAGAGTAAATCATGGGCTAATTTTCATTTTTGGGTGAACTATCCCTTTAACCACAGCAAATCCAAAAATCTGTTTGAGAACTGTCTTGATATGAACAAGCTTTAATTATGGTGTTTTTGAGAGATTCACACACATGCACAACAGTGCTAAGAGCGAGTGCTCACCGCAGGAGTCGATGCTGTGTAAGATGGCCTTATCCACGCCGAGGGCTTTTCCCTCGAACTGAGTGATGGCCGAGCTCCTGGACACCAGCGCTGGGCACTCCTCTGCTTCGGCCCCGGGGCCCAGGCCCTCGGCGTGAGCGTGGCTGAGCTCCAGATCCTGAGCCTTCTCCAGCGGGTCGCTCAGGCTGGACTCCCCCTCCACACTGCCGGGCTTCGGGAGCGCTCTGCGGTCCGCTGTAGCTCTGGAAGACTGAGACACACACCGTCATTCCTCACCCGGTTCGAGTGTGCTAAGTAAAGGATAATGTACATCCAGCAGGTTGTTATATCAGAATAAACCCGAGAGGGAGATCAGGATCAGGTCTAAAAAAATTAATTCGGATCGGGTTTGATTTTCTGCATTTTGCGCATCCGTAGCCAGCATTTTGAGGTGTTTTACAATTCACTGAACAACGAATTCGAAACATCCGGCCTCAGTGTGCAAGGCCCAGATGTTCCCAGAAGTGCGCTTGCCTGGTCTTGCTTGCTCTGCGTGGTCAGCAGGAAGTGCTCGTCGTGCGGATCCTCCGAGTCGCCTTGAGAGCGGTGCAGCAGTGATGTCATCTTCTGACCCACAATGCCAAACGCAGCCGGGTAGAACAGCGCCATGGGAGCCTAGCAAGCAGACCCACGGTTAAACACCACGTTTGCTTTGCATCCACACAGTCATTGCACTGAACAACACTGGACTCGCGCTGAATCACTCTATTGGCTTTTTACAGCAGAATTTGAATGCGTCTCATATTTGATAATAAAGTGTATAAATAAACTGTCATAGGAATAAAGCGGACGTTGACGTCAGAGATGAGTGAGCTGAAGCGTCAGCTATGGCCCCCTCACCTGCAGTTTCTCGTCTCCCAAGCGTAACTGGTACAGCAGCACTGGGGAGTCTGGGAAACGAGTGCGGAACTCGTGATCCTGCAGCCCAGAAATATCCTGCAGGAAAACAATAAGACATCACATTACACAGCATGCTCAGATAACACACACATGTAAACACTTTTAAGCCATTTAAAATGCCCTTATTTCGTTTGATTGGGATATTGGCGAGGCGATATGGCCAATAAATCATATCTCGGTATTTATACTTAAATGGCGATATACAATTTACATTTCTGTACTTTCTACGTTTTTCTACTTGGAAAAAGAAGATCTGTATTTATTGAAAAAAATGTTATTTCATTGTTATAATTCATTCATTCATTGTTATAGTTCATTGCAATAATTTCATTATTTTCATGTTAATGTTATCCTGCTCAATGATATCCTACAAACAATGTTGATATCGAAGGATATGGACACAAATATAATGAATGTAATGTAGGCTATGCAATATAGTATGTGCAGAAAGGAGTTTTAAATCACATTACATTCTAACATTGTTACATTACAATGTAAAAAAATGCTTTTGTTTTAGATTGACTAAAGGCTAAACTAAAAATTGAAATAATAATAATAATAAAAAAATAATAAAAAAAAACTAATATCAGCCTGCATTTGATTATCCCATTATAATGGTCACTTTCATAAAAACACACTTGTAGGTTTGAAATTCCACATATGGCACATTTATTGTCTCCAACAACAAATATTTTAGCAATATGTATATTTAAGTCAGAATTATTGCATGTGTTTAGGGCTTGTTCACAGACACTTGAATATTAGCAGATATACTTGCAGAAGCGCGTCCTCCTGACAGTGAGAGGCACATTGGTTTGACTGTCTAACGTTACAGATGGAGAATATCCTGTGAGACGTAAGTCAAGCACTGAGGAAAGCATCTCAAACGCATTAACGCCAGTGTTATCTGTCCGTCAGTGTCTGTCAGAGCATCTGAACTATATCTCACCAGTTATTGTGCAGCTCGTAATATAAGCGTCACGTTTAGGATGTGCTTTCACTGCAGCCGCTCACACTGCGTCCTCCGCTGTTATCCTTTCTAAAAAATATACCAATAAACCGTACAAACTCCATATACCGGCCAGCCCTACTTTCATGCAGTGTGTAAACGAGCTGTCTGTGAACGTTAAAGGTCTGCAAAGATAGAAGAGCATGAAAAATAAAAGTTTTAAACGAAACAATCGATTCTGAACTAAAACGAGTCGTCAGTAATTCAGTCTGACTTCCTGCTGATCCTGCGTAGGTTTGTTACTAATTTGCATCTGGTCTTGATTGGCTGAGCAGCGTCTCTTGGCTCTGCCCTCAAACACTAGTGTATCTGAGACTGAAGAGTTTGGCTCGTGGTGTTCGTGTCGAGACGCTGTTTTCTGAGATTGATACGCAGGCCCGGCCCTAACCAATTTGGTGCCCTAGGCAAGATTTTAAGTGGCGCCCCCTTGCATCGCAGTACAGTACTTGCACTGTTAGTGTACATATACTCACAAGGAACTATATAATAATAATAATAATTAATAATAATTAAATAAACAAATAAAAAAAATGAACTCAACATATGAAATACAATATAGATAGCTTATATAAAGTATTACATTTTAATACTCCCGAAATGAAAAGTGTAAACAAGTGACATCAACTTAAATACAATAGAAATACGGCACTGTGCAAAATAAGACATTAATATCTTATCTTATCTATCTTATCTATGCAAAAGAATGCAAAAGAATCAGTAAACTGCAGTATAATATTGCATGTGGGAATGCTAAGTTATGCTCTAACATTAATGATGTGCACTTTAACACAGCCACAGGTGTAAATTTTTAACATGATAAACACACTTTATAGACAATATGAGCTGTAACACAGTTAACAGCTGGCGTTACAACTATGGAATTATTATTATGATTATTAATGGTATTTTGATTATTACAAGCTGGGAAGACGTGAGATAATGATGTCAATGAAATTAACTGTAACACTTTACAATAAGGTTCGTTAGTTAACATGAACTAATAATGAACTGCACGTATACAGAATTTATTAATCTTTGTTCATGTTAATTTCAACATTTACTAATACTTTATTAAAATCTTGTTAACATTAGTTAATGCACTGTGAACTAACATGAACAAACCATGAACAGCTGTATTTATATTAGCTAACATTAACAAAGATTAACAAATACAGTAACACATGGATTGCTAATGGTTGGTTCATGTTAGTTATACATTAACTAGTGTTAACTAATGAACCTTATTGTAAAGTGTTACCAAATTAACATTAATACACCTGCTAATTAGATCTAATATTTACACATTTGTCCGAGGAAGGTACTCATATTACTATTTTCCATAATAATAACGCTAGGCTTATCTGTTAGAACCATTGACTGTTAATATTTTGGTTAGAACTAGCAGATAGCGCTGGTTATTTATAGATTAGCTAACCATGTATGCTAATGACTAATGGCATTATTGATCGTTTTGTAACATCAAAATAATATCATTAACAACATCTTTACTGTAACGTTTCCTCTTCTTTTCTTTTTTTCCTCCCCTGGGCACCACATAATCTGGGACGCTTTGACATATTAATTTTTTTTGACGCAATAAAAACGAAAACCGAATGGCGCCACGGGTAAAAGAAGTCTGATTGGTGGCGGTGGTTTCCCATCCTGCTTTGTGGCGTGGCGCGCCTCATGTTACAATAAAAGCGGAAAGTTCCTTACGCGGCTCTGGCGCCCCCCCTAGGGTATAAGGCGCCGGCGCCCTTAGCATTTGCCTATACTGCCTATGCCACGGGCCGGCCCTGTTGATACGGTAAAACCCTTCGTTACTGTTCGTATCACTGTGATCAAGAGCTGAGATTCAGATATGATAATGAGAGTTTGCTTTCTGACCAATCACAGCAGAGCAGCTCTCAGAGAGGCGGGGCTTAGAGAGCCTGAATCTTTGAAGGGGCGTTTCAGACACAGAGAAAAGAGCTGATGCTGAAGGGCAGATTATGAGCACATTACAGAGTTTCTCATCATGGATGAATGTCAATCTACTATAGGAGACTCAGAAACAACATTAGCAGACTTTAAAATAGTGAATAATTCCTTCAGCTGTGCGCGGTCACCTGGTCCAGATGGCAGAAGGACTCCTTCAGCTGGTGCAGCAACACACAGTCCAGTCTGTTGCTGAGTTGGCACTCTCTGTAGGGAAATCCTGCTCTCTGCATGAGCCAGAAGAAACACCGCGTCACATCCGAGCCCCCATACGCAAGACACAGCCTGAGAACGAGCACACACACACACACACACACACACACACACACACACACACACACACACACACAGAGCTCGAGAGGATTCTGGGCCGCTTCACTCAGCTGTGTGACATCAGTACCAGATCACTCTTCAGCGGCTTTCAATACTCTATCAGTCATGTGATTATTTTGCATTCATACTCAAAACAGTGATTAATGGTTATTCTCTTTCAGTTTTCACTTTACGGGCTCCAGGCTAGCTGTGTTTGCTAGGAGCGCTGTTATAGCCGCTAACTGCAGCCCAGTTGTTCACATTTCCCCCAATTTGACTGTATTACTGAAAAATGCCTTGGTAATAAATAGACTTAACGTACAGAGATGACAATGAGCAGTGTAATTTGAAGCTCACACTGAGATCTGCAGAGTATCTGGAGCACTGTGACAAATCATGAGCTTAATATGAGGTGTAGTTAAAGTAACTTCAAGTTTTATCATTCATAATGTATTAATATTAATCCAAAAGCAAAGCGAGTGGAAAAATAGATATTCGGGAGTGAAAATCGCCAATAAGCGTCCTCTGCTGCCACCTACTATAATCTTAATTTAATCTTTTTTATTTTTAAATAAGTGTGAGTTTTCCTACACCTTGAAACTTTTTGTTCTGTAAATGGGGACAATCTTTGAAGGATGAACAAAAAAATGTTTTGGTCATCACATTAAAAATAACATTTAAATATGATATAATAG